>JARFXV010000992.1:2500-602500 GCA_031761425.1 Cosmopolites sordidus
ACTTTGTACATATATATATATATATATATATATATATATATATATATATATATATATATATATATATATATATATCTATATATATATATATATATATATATATATATATATATATATATATATATATATATATATATATATATATATATATATATATATATAAGGAATGGCAAAGCACGACGTGGAACACGGGTGAACTTCCTTAGCTTTCTTAATACTTTTCCCAGCGGGCCCAGTTCACAATTTTTCGATCAGACCTGGTACTTACCCGAGGTTAGACGGGTCACCAACGGTTTCGCACAGTCTGACTGCTGCGACCGTTTACCGCAGGATGGTGTGGCTGCATGTGATTGCAGCCTCCATTGGACATGGCAAATTGAAATGGTCATGACTGTAGTCATTCCTTCATCCGCTTTTCAGGTGTCCAGCTTGAGCCCAACTGATGAAGGCTTAAGGCCAGGAGATGATGCTAACATGGTTAGCGAAATGTGCGTCGAGCAGTTCAAAAAACTGTTTTGGTGTTTAGGGGTAAATCTCTTCAAGTTTAGTGTTTCACACCAAAGGTTCCAATAGAAGAATTGTTCCTTGGAAGACTTGAAAAGTCACACCGATGAGATCTTTAACCAGAAACCTCAAAATGTCTACGAGTACAGGCACTACTTTTGCCATTTTTAAAACAATGGGAAAAGGGAATTTCGTCTGTTGATTGAGCATTGCTTTTTGATGAAGAAAAAGACCGTTGAAGCAAAACAATGGCTTGATAAACATTATCCAGACTCTGCCCCGGGAAAATCAACCATAACTGATTGGTATTCTGAATTCAAATGTGACCGTACAAGCACCGATAATGCGGAACGCTCTGAGTCTCCAAATGAGGTGAAAATTAACAAAATTATATCGGAAAACCCTCAAGTAAAGCTGCTGGCGATAGCTAATATCATAAAGATATCGAAAAGAAGTGGTTAGATCATTTTGCATGAACATTTGCTCACAGCGGACCAAAAACAACAACGTATTAATGATTCTGAGCAATGTTTGGAGGTGTTTAAACGAAATAAACAAGATTTTTGCATGTGGTGTGTGACAGTGGATAAAAACTGGATCCATCACTGCACTGCGGAGTCAAATTAGCAATGATCGAAAAGAACAATCGGCAGGTAAGGTTCTGGACTATGTATATTGGGATGGGATATTGTTCATCGATTACCTCGAGAAAGGCAAAATCATCGATAGCTAATATTACATATCATTATTGGTGCATTTAAAGGCCTAGATCGCAAAAAAGGCTCCAAATGAACAAAAAAAGTGCCCTTTCACCAAGAAAATACACCGTATCACAAAGCTAGCTAAATGATCTGGCGCCAGCAACTATTTCCTGTTCTCAGACTCCAATAAAGAAGTATTTGCCGAAACTGAAGGATATCTTGAAGGCAAAGAGAAATCGTTCTATAAAAAAAGTGTAGAAATGTTAGAAAAGCATTGGAATGATTATGTTGCTCTTCATCATCATTGTCATGATTTATACTCCGGCTATCCTTTATCGGCTATTGCCAGTGTCACTCTCTTCCTCCGCTCCCCTTTATCCCTCTCCAGTCCAGTCCCATTTCTCTAAGATACTTAGCAATTTCTGCTATGGCTATTCCTAAGTATTTAAATTGTTTAACTTGTTCCAGTTCTTGTGTTTTCTCGATACCACCATTATTTTTGTTGTACTTTGGTATATTGCCAATTGACTTTTACCCAGCTGCTCGTATCATACATTTAAGTTATAATGTAGTTCTTTTTGTCTTTTTGCAAGCGGTAACTATATCTACCCTTATTAAATTGAAATATCCTCATGTTGTTTTCTTTATTCTTTTGTTACACTTCTTAATTATCTCGTCCATTACTATGTTAAATAGATAGGAACTTAATGTTCCTCCCTGTCTCACTCTAGATGCAGTTGTTAATCTTTGGGATACTCTATTTTTTGTTCGGACATAGTTTGCAATTTCAGAGTACAGATTTTAAAGATTTCTAATTATTTCCTGATTTATGTTATATTTGTCCAGTATTGTCGAATCCTTTGAAATATCTATTAAATATACGTATATGATTTCGTCTGTCTCTATTTTTCTTTCAATTAATTGCTGTGTTATAAATATTGTTTTTTTTTTACTCTTCTGTCTCGTCTAAATCCGTTCTGTGACTCATCCAAGTCCTTCTCGATCTTTGCTTTTATAACCTTTCCGTTAATATGCTTTCATATATATTTTCGGTTGAACTCAGTAAGGATATGCTTCTATAGTTTTCACAATCTCTTGTGACTCCCTTCTTGAATATCGGAAATATTATTGCTAATTGCATATTGCATTCCACCGATATCTTATTACCTTTCAGAATTTTATTCACTAACTGAAGTAAAATTACTTTTCCTGTTTCTCCCATATATTTTATCATTTCATTAATTATTTCATTATATCCTGGCATTTTCCCATCTTTACCATCCCCATTGCTCTCTCCAATTCATCAATATTTATAGGTTCGTCCTCATAATTTCATTGTTCATTTCTATATTACTCCCCTCCAACTTCTCTTCGCCTTTCCGTTTTAATTCCAACAATTCCTGGAAGCGTTCTTTCCATCTTTGCATTATTTTCTCGTCGTTGATCAGTAGTTCATTATTTTTATTTCTAATATAGGTAATCCCGTTTGTATTATTATTTCTATTATTTTTTAGCATTCTATAAAATAATTTTTGATTTCTTACCAAGTTTCTTTCCATTTTATATCCAAATTTCTTTTAATGACTTGTTTGGTTTTTAAAATTGTATCTTTCGCGACTTTATATATTGCTCTCTCTGAACATATTGATGAATAAAGTCGAAATTTGTAATATAAAAGTGTGTTTTATTTTTCAGAGCGGGAACGGTTAACCAATGTATTACTGAACTGATTAAATAATACTGAAAAAAGTTTTCTCCAAGAATTCAGCATATTTCTTAGGAAAACTGAAATTAATATACGGATTAACCCTCGTAGATCTAATAACATTTTAATTTTGATCTCAGACGTTTAATGACCTTGAAGAACCAAGTCGTCGTCCTGTTTTTGGGGTTATAAAACTCGGAAAAAAGACGGAAGATGGTCCCCCTCATTAAAATAAACACACAAAACTTCCAAAATGCACCGTCGACCCATAATATATTGGGTAAGGACGGAACTTTATTTATAATCTTTCATTTATATTTGTGTTTAAAACGTGCCTTTCTGAAATCCCGTCCCTCTTCGCTCCTCTTCTTTTATTTTTCTCTGCTTTTCTCACACGATCATTTAAACTGGTTTTCTTTTTGTGTCTCTTTTATTCACCTCTTAAAGAATCCGATGTTTTATCGAATTCGGCCGTTTTCTGAGGTACCTCTTTCCAAAAATTAAATATAGAATAATAGAGGTGGCGATAGTATTGTGGGTTTTTAATATTTATAGACGGTCGAACATTTAAGCCAAGAAGATTAAAACTTTAACGTTGCGTCTTTCCGTTGCTTTTGATGTCGGAATGTTTTAATTAATTATCGGGCTTGATTTTTTCTCGTGCCTTATAGGAGAAATATTAGGATGCTTACAAGAAAATATTTAAAAGGGATAAAGACCACTCAGGCGTTTATTGATTATCAAGCAAATGAATTATATCTTACACTGTCATTTATTATAAAATCTACTCTTAACAAGTACTTGGACATTGATCTTTTTGTGTTCTTATGAATGAAGTAATCAACAAGAAAAATATATATGTAACCAACAAAAAAAGAGTGCTCGGTTTTACCATGCCAATGGGATAATCACATTTTTACGAAAACTAGACAATAGCACAAGTTGACATGCTTTTTGTAACATTGATGATAATGCAGTGATATTATTTGTACCTGAATTTGGAGTATATAGGTAAGGAGTACTTTGGTACAAAGTATTGCTGTTTTTTAGTGTCTACGAGACAGTAAGACAACAAAAGAACATTACAGTAAGAAAGATTTGTTAGCCTTGTTAGCCATTGTTAACCAAAAAAGGTTCTTTTTCCGCGTTTTCATAATAAATTTGGACTAATGGAATACTCTATCAAAGCCATGGACAAAGAAGGTAATGGTTTCAAGTACCTAAAAGAAATATTTCTTCAATTAAGTGATGCAAGACCAAAAGAAGGCATATTTATTGAACCTCATATTAGGAAGCTTCCGTTTTCAAGAAAAATTAAGTGAAAAAGAGTGGCAGGAATTTGCAAATGTTCGTGATAATTTTCTTAAGTTCCTGCAGTGAATTTGGTCCGAGGTTTTTCAATAGTTTCGCGGTGATACCATCTTCACCGGATACAAATACATATACAAATACATATACAAATACATATACAAATACATATACAAATACATATACAAATACATATACAAATACATATACAAATACATATACAAATACATATACAAATACATATACAAATACATATACAAATACATATACAAATACATATACAAATACATATACAAATACATATACAAATACATATACAAATACATATACAAATACATATACAAATACATATACAAATACATATACAAATACATATACAAATACATATACAAATACATATACAAATACATATACAAATACATATACAAATACATATACAAATACATATACAAATACATATACAAATACATATACAAATACATATACAAATACATATACAAATACATATACAAATACATATACAAATACATATACAAATACATATACAAATACATATACAAATACATATACAAATACATATACAAATACATATACAAATACATATACAAATACATATACAAATACATATACAAATACATATACAAATACATATACAAATACATATACAAATACATATACAAATACATATACAAATACATATACAAATACATATACAAATACATATACAAATACATATACAAATACATATACAAATACATATACAAATACATATACAAATACATATACAAATACATATACAAATACATATACAAATACATATACAAATACATATACAAATACATATACAAATACATATACAAATACATATACAAATACATATACAAATACATATACAAATACATATACAAATACATATACAAATACATATACAAATACATATACAAATACATATACAAATACATATACAAATACATATACAAATACATATACAAATACATATACAAGCTTTTCCTAAAATTATTTCTGACTGTTAACCGAAATGATAAAATAAAAGATAAAAATATTGACCATTCGAAGATAGATGCCTGGAGCGAAATTATTTTGAAAGAAACATCATACGCTCTAATCTTATTTCAAATATTATGTCTCCGAAAAATCGTGGCGTTCTTTAAAAAGCTCTACCCCATTATTAAACGATTATACCAGTTTGTCCCCTTGCGGTATGCATTCGACCATGGCAAAGAATGAATTGCGTGGATGTATTTCCTTTCTATTCTGTCTTATACCGCAACAAATTGTCGTTGACAATCCACCGATATGAAGCAGTAATACGATATGTTTATATGCGGTCAGGTAGAACGACGAGGACGGGGCGAGAGGCGAGACGAAGACCACGAATGGAGACAAACAACGACATTTATGTCATTGTACTGTCATCGTTGCATCCTTTTGTCCTAAATATGCTTGAGGATTATGTCAGGTAGCAATTCTTTTTTTTTTACCTAGGACCATCTTGTGCAGATGCGAAAGATTACGAAAGATGTTACAGGAATGACAATTTTTTGTCCACTGAAATAATTATATCTGTATTGGTCATGTCTTTAAGCGAGGGACGCTTTCTTAAATTCTTGAAAATTTCAAACTAATATTTGATTACTTCGACATTAGTTTGCCTGAAGAATTTCTCCGAAGTACCATTCTTGAAAGTAAAATGTTATGGCAGTTTTTACTCATAACTTAATCTCTTTTAAATTCCTCTATTGAAATCTTCGGTCTGAAATACCAAACTAGAGGAGATTTACCACTAAACTACCAAATCACTTTTTGAAGCTTCTCGACGTACGTTTCTCTAACCATGTTAGCATAATCAGGATATGATTATATCTAATTATTGAACTAAATTATGTTCTATTTCTATGACAACCGCATCACTAGGTTCACTTAGAAAAGAATAATCTTCGACTTTCCAGAAGGAACAGAACAGGAATAAATTTGTTATAATACTATTTGACATTTTTTTTTTGAGTTTCTCGCCACTATCAAAAAAATATCAAAAATATCTGTTCTTATGTAAATAAAGAATCACTGGGTAAAAACCCAAAACAAAACGGAGACAAATTTCCCAGTGATTCTTTTTCTGTAATAAATTTATCTAACGAACAAAAATTTAAAAAATACAACAAAATTTCTAAAATGAATACAAACTTTTGAAGGTTAACGTTTCGGGAGGTCTTCATTTAACGTTTCCGGAGGTCTTCCCCTCCCGTTTTCTAAACGAATCTAAAAAATAAATTATATTAATTTCTTATTAACTTATTAACGTACATATGGATAAACTGAAATAATTTTTATCATGGCGATAGTGTGTTATTATATATTACGTTGATACATCCTTCAGAGCTAATGAAGAGCATGATTCTTAATAAAGAAAAAACGTTTTAACAATTATTATATGTATATAATAGTATATAGTGGTCTATTCCTTAAATAATGATCATATAATATTTAGCAAATGTTATTCACATATTTGCTTAAAATGATAATTATTGTCGTAATTTAAAGTAGTAACTCGCAAAACTTTTTTCACTTTTTTTCTGGGAAGCCCATAGGTTTTTGCCCTTTAGTTTAATAAACTGAAAACTAAGAAAATTTACAATATTATTTTAAAAAATGTGAAAGTTAGAGCTCTTAATACTTATATTAAGAAGTATATCAGCGCGACTTTCGGTTTTTTAATAGCAATCGCAACTTTCGTCCATAGCTCCTAAACCATCAATTTGAAAAATTTGAGCATTACATATCCTTGAAGTGAATTGAATTCTCTACAAAAAAAAGTTCCATTATACACTTATGTCAAACAAGCCCTTTCCATGTAATCGTCCCTTTAACATTGATGTTTTACAATTGTACCTTACTGTTTTTACAATTTTACCTTTCAAATTTGAAATTTTGTAACTACTGAACAAATCAATATTTGAAAAAATGCTATACATATTCATAAAGTAAACTGAATGCGCTATAAAAAAGTATCTTAACGTTTTTCGATAAATTCACTCCTTCCAAAGTTATTGAAGGTTAAAGTTATTTTATCGATGACGATATACACTATATTTTATATCTTAATATACGGCTTTTTTTTCTTCACTATCTTCATATTCTGTTCACCGGTGAAGCGCAGTTCAATCGTGATGGTATAAATAGTCTTCATAATGTACATCGATGGTCCAGTGAAAACCCTCACGCTACAGCTGAACGTAATTTTCAACATCGATTTAGCATTAATTTGCTATATGCTAAAAAATTAATTAATTGGTTCAATCATGTTCGACGGTCATCTCACACGAGAAGTTTACCTAAATTTTCTACAGAATCATTTGCAAAACCTGTTAGAAAACGTTCGACTTAATGTACGACAAAACATGTACTTACAATCATGATGGAGCTCTCTGCAAACTACAGATTACAAGTGAGAAATTTCTTAAACAACAACAGCCCAAACCGGAGAATTGCACGAGGTGGTCAGCACAATTGGCCAGATCTTAGATCACCAGATCTTAATCCTCTGGATTATTATCTTTGAGAGTGGGTTAAATCTTTGGTATATGCAACTAAAGTGGATATTGGAGATGCACTACTCGAACGGATAGTAAATTGTGAAATACTTATAAGGAACAGCCGCCAATCCATTCACAGAGCAACCTGAGTTGTTCATAGGAGAGCTGACAAGTGTATGGAAGTAAGTGGAGGTATATTTCAAAATTATAAAACACAACCTAACTATTTATAGTAATATTAAAAAACAATATTAAACTTTTAATTTTTGTTTACCCCAATATCTCTGTAACAACTCAGAGTAGGACCCATAACATATTTATATGATAATTTCCGGTCCCTAAATATGTAACTGAAATATTGATATTTCCTCTTGACTCGCCCTGTATATATAAGGTAGAAATTTTAACAAATTGAAATTGAAAATCAATAAATCGAAATTGTAACACTGACCCATTGACTCTGGATCGGAACACCACCATAAAAAGTTTTGTTCTCTCCCCCTTGATTCTTTGCCGATCGATGGGACGGACGCCCATTACGCCACCCTTCGGCAATAATGCATCATCGACGAGTCAATGCGACAGTTGCTCAACTGACCGTCTATTAAGTGCACCCACCCCCGCAATTTGGTGATTTATTGGTGACTGAAACGTGGATGATTGCGTTTCCCTCCCGTTTCCCTTCGATCTCTTCGTCGTTTTTATTGTAACACACCAATATGCTGGTACCGAGGTAACATTCGAAATGAAATAATTGTGGGTTTTTAAAGCGACATCTGGAACGGTTTGACGTAATGAATTTTTGATTAGTCTAGTTAAATATTTTAACGGAAATTTTCAAACCTGAACCTTATGGTAACCGTAGTACACGTTGGTTCTATATTTCTATATATATATATATATATATATATATATATATATATATATATATATATATATATATATATATATATATATATGTGTGTGTGTGTGTGTGTGTGTATGTGTGTGTGTGTAGGATAAACTGCCGAAAAGAGCGCGAAAGAATGATATGATCAAAAAGGGGCAAAGTGGATTTTGGGAAGCTGCTGGAGACGGGCAGAGATTTTGAAATTGCGCTCTCGAATTGCTTTGCTGTGTTACAAGACCCAGAGAAAATGGAAATTACAGACCAATATAAAGAAATCGCCAACAATGTGCTTAAAACGGAAGCTTTAATAGCACCAGAAGATAAATGTTTCAAAGAGTTAAAAATTTCCAATGAGGCCATTAATTTAATGAAAAAACGCCGGACAATGAAGAATGTAGACAGTCCTTTTGGCAGGGTCGAGTACGTTGAGCTTTGCAAAACTATAAGAAAACATCAAGAGATTCGAGAGGAAACGCGCCGATTCAATATGCAGCTTGTACAAAAAATTCTCGAAGAAAACAGGGGAATTAACAAAGCTAAGCAGAAGCTAAGAAAGCGTACGGCAGGCGTACGGCAGGGTGACGCAATATCGCCTCTTCTTTTCTCAGCCTACCTGGAAGAAGTGTTCCATAATCTGGATTGGGAACAGGATGGAATAAGGATTAATGGAGCATACTTAAATCACCTTAGATTCGTAGATGATATCGTTCTTCTTTCACAAGACCCAAAGGAGCTGCGAAGACACGAACAAGAGGAGAGGACTGGGGAACCCTTTGGCTTGAAAATAAACCAGACGGAGAGTCAGGTCATGTTTAATAAATTTGCTGAGGACAAAAGGATTTCTATTTGAGGAACGGATTTGGAAGTTGTGGATTACTATATATATATATATATATATATATATATATATATATATATATATATATATATATATATATATATATATATATATTGGGCAGAGGGTTTTAATGGAAGGGGATACCGTCAGGGAGGTGGAACGACGCGTCAAATGCGTCTGGCAGGCATTTGGCAGGCTCAATGTTTGGCATTACTAAACGGAATAGAAAGATCTGCACAAGGATCAGAAAACAAACCAAAGTGAGTTACATCATTGGAAGTGTAAAGCAATTTAAATGGAAGTGGGTAGGCCATGTAGTGAGGCGATAGGACGAAAAATGGACCAGAGCGGTCGTGGACTGGATATCGCTTGATCGCAAACGTCCACGGAGAAGACCGAAAACACGATGGACTGATGACATTATTAAGTATATTGTACCCGAATGACAGAGGAGAGCTCAGGACCGCGAGAGTTGGAAGCATGCTGAAGAGGCCTTCATCCTGCAGTGGATTGATACGGGTTGATGATGATGATGATCATGATATATATATATATATATATATATATATATATATATATATATATATATATATATATATATATATATATATATATATATATATATATATATGAATAATTTTTATGAATAATTATAACGAAATTAAATTATAATACGCATTATTTCTAGAAGTATGCACCTCTGGCCCCCCTATTGAATAATTTATAATCTAAATCTCAAGTTAATTGTGAATCTACATAGACTGACAGAATCGAAAACAACATTTATTATTACAATTAACACATGAGCCAACTGAGACTTTCGAACTTAAGGTAGTTCTAGCGTGAAATCCCTTTTCGACAGATTTTGTCCAGTTTTTTGTCACAGATTAAGAATATCGTTTTCTAATAACTCCTGAAGTTTAAGAATTTTTGACCGTTTAGAACGCGATATATTTAATAACAAAGTTTGCAATTTTCAGGGTCACTCTCCATTTAAACCATATCAAACTTCTTTTGCATCCAACCATTTTCTGTTGTATTAAAAAATTTCTCGACAGAATGGAAAATCTCTCGACAGAAAAAAAATGGGAGAGTAAGAAATGGAAATGTTTTTGAAATAAATTTAAAAATGAGCATTTAGCCGTTTTGTTTACGAGATACAACAATTTAAAAAATTAGTAATTTTACAATCAACGCGTTGTTTATATGGTTAACAGTGAACTGCCAACGTTGTGCCGCATCTCGAGTAGTGTAGAGTAATGAGAGATTAAGTGAATTAAGAGATTAGAGTAAATAGAAATTTATATTAATACAAACTTATCGAGAACAGCTCTAGAATTGACATCAGAAATCTGTGACTTTTTATATCCTTCATGTACTTTACCTGTCATCAACTTGAGTAACAAAAGAACAATTTTTACATCTAACCCACATTTTGGAATTGAGCACCAAATTTTTTCTTTCTCTAAAATTTCTAAGCATTAAACCTGTTTATATTTAAAATACTTTAAACTTTTTCCAAATTCTAATAATTTTATTATAGGCCTTCCTTCTCCGAGGTTAGAATTGACATTTTCATTTGTTTCTATTGATTTTTTTTCTTTTACTTTCTGCATAACAGAAACAATTGTCGTTTATGGCGTAATTATTTTGGCATTTTTTAAATAAACATTAACAATTTTTATAAATAAGACGATCACATAAGTATATTAACAGTGATATATATATATATATATATATATATATATATATATATATATATATATATATATATATATATATATATATATATATATATATATATATGTGCTCAGAGCAACGTTGCCAGATCACAATAAAAAATATTTGTTAGTATGCGTGAATATCTGGTTGCCGAGGCTTCGCATTTCTGACAATAGTAAATGCTCTGATTATACTATACCCCACTGGAACTACCTTAATTGAATATTCTTTTTTTCTTTTTATGATTGAGAAATCTTCAAGAAACTTCCAAGGAGTTTAAAGATAGGCGTTGCTTCCGATAGCTGCTTGACAGTGTCAGATTTGATAATACCAGTTAAAACTCTACCAAGTTCGTTCCGTTTTCGGGTTCTTAATAATTCAACTCTTCACTCGAAGCGAACAACACTTGCGAATGCTAAATGATATTTTGGCAAAACGTCGTGATATTTGTCAGATGGCGTATACATGCAGATTTCTTTGGACTCCATCCAATAAGACAACAATATCAGTTGGGTATTTGACACTCAACTACTGCATCACAATATCTAGAATAAGAAATGCATATCCACACACATATAAGACCCTACTATACAGTAATCAAACCAGAGGCACCGTATGTCATCGAGACACAAAACGTGGTATAGAAAACATATTACAAGAAGAACGCAAAATTATCGGCACAAAACCAAGAGAGGAAGGATGCAGACTACATTTCAGCAAGACCACAGCGAAAAGGTCCAACGTAGCGATGGTCATAAGAAAAATAAGGTTGAAATTCCAAATACATCTACTGATTCCCACCGACAAGACTCACCAACAGAATTCTTACATATATTCAAGGAGTCAAGTCAACAATACCATGGATCGCATAATTCAGAACTGATCTGAGAAGGGCACAAATAGATCCAACAGAGATTGAACACAGAAGCATGTACAGGAACAAGATACATAGGTGGAACGTCGTATGAGAGCGCGAATTTTTAGCGAAGGTGGACGACGGAGGTAAAGAGAGAAGATCAGAAAGAATACTCAGAAATAAGTCAGAATGCTTTGCGTGGTCCAACGAGGTCTATACGCATCTAATAAAACAATTTATCAAGATATCAAGTTTTCCTTGTGAATTATTAAAACGACATTCTCGCCGTAGCATAATAATGGGTGGCCCAAACTTACCGCAGAATTTTAATCTCGCGCCATTTCTCATTGTGCGATTGATAACCCCAATATTTAAAAAAATTATAATACGTATATGATTCTTCCGATTAGAAAATATGGAACGCTATATGAAATATACATATATGTACGAGGGATCTTTTTTTAAATAAGATCCTTTTGTGACTGAGAGTGAGAATGAGTGAGAGTGAGCATGTTTCCAGCGTGATTTACGTGCGTTTGTGTGCCATTTGCATCGTGTGCTGAGCTATAATGTTTAAGAAAGTTGAGTCGCCCGCCGACAGTGAGATACGATATTCTACTGTTATTCGATTCTTGAGTGCAAGAAACTTAACAGCAGTGGAAATTCACGTCAGATTTGTGAGGTTTATGATAATAATGATTTGAGTTGCAATAAGTTCGTCATTATCAAGAAATGTTAAATTATATATATATATATATATATATATATATATATATATATATATATATATATATATATATATATATATATATATATAATATCATAAATTACAACCATTTAATTTCTCAAATATCAAGACGCAATGAAAAATCAAATATAAAAAACGCTTGAAACCATAAATTATAGTACATTTACTATTAAATAAAGGACGCCGTTTTGAAAGGCCCGATGTAGATAGAAATATTAAAACTATGTCTAAAAATAGACCTTTTCGGATAATTGTGAATCTGCATACGGCAACAGTTGTGTGGACAATACACTGTGTTATTTTTAAGTGACATTCTTATTTTTAGCATGTCGGTCTATTGAGTTACAATCACTATTTAGAATGGTTGCACTTTGGAACCGGTTTTCGTTGTACAAGAGGGATTTTTTATAGATCTCTAAGCACAGGCAGATGTGTTTTTTATTAGTCTACATTAAGGAACAATCGAAATCGTACTTGACTATGTTTTAAATAAAGAACAAATAATTATCTTAGTCCTAATGTTCTTGGTTGAGTTAAAAATTCAAATATTGTTACAAATTGTTTAAATGGATTCACTGTTAGTTGTAAGAATTCTTTATGAACAAACAACAAACACACTTCATCCAGTAATGGTTAATAATCTGTTCGTTTTCCAGCATCGATATATTGGGTTTACAGAGATTTTTGCTTAATTTCACGTATGTCCTACTCCAAATTAAATTGATAAGTATAACGATGAAAACTTTGAGTAGCGCCACAGGGACTACAGTCAGAAGATGTGAAATAAAGAAAGGACTTAATACTCGGACTTTTCTAACTTCATACTTGAACTTATTTAACTTAATACTCGAAGTAATTGTCAGGAAATGCGAAATCAAAAAGGGACAATCTTCACTAATGATCACAAATAATAAAATTAGAGAAAGAATTAATAGGAATGTTCAAAAATACGAGAAAAGGGGCAAAGAAAGTAGGTATAAAAATAAATGAGGGAAAAGACAAATGTATGATAATGGGACAAGCAGACAATGCAATAAGAAGTGATATAAGAATAGTAAGTAATAGGAGTGACATTTACACGTCTGAAAAGGTAAATAATTTTCTATACCTAGGAGTGTAAATAGTGGAAAATGGTCGTGAGAATCAGGAAATCAAAACAAGAATTTTAAAAGGAAACTAAAGTTAGATTATTAAAGTCAAGATTGGTGATCAGAAATAAAGATATTCGGGACAATCTTAAGGCCAATTGTGACGTATGCGTATGAGACATGGGTGTTGAAGCGACTTGTGGGACACCTATTAAGCGGCCCTAGATCTGCAACGTGGTTGTCAACCATTTTGCCAACTTATTTGCCGCAGACCATGCAACCTTACCACCAACATCAGTTTATAAAAAGAAGTTGTATAATCTATTTTGTTGTGTGTTAATTGAGATTCCAACTGCAACTACAATTACAGCAACGATATTTTCTTCGGAACGCACAGTTTTTCGTTTTGTTTTTGATTTAGTATTGAACAGCGTGAAATACGTTGGAAATTTGTCGATAATTCGACGAATACATCACGAAGTTCAAGTTCACAAAGTGCTCTATGGGTTCGGTGCACATAACACTGATTTTGTTAATAAATTTCGACATTTTATAAGCGTTGTTCTGATGTTAAATGTTCAATGATGATTTACCAGACTATGGTGATACAGATTTACAGACTTGCTCGCAAACTCACAGTTCGTTTGACAGCGAACCCTATCGGCCACTAACTAATCGGAACTAAAAAAAATCACCCTTTACAAGAGGATTTGAAAGCAATTAGAATTGGAAACTGGAAGATGAAAGGAACAAAGCAACAAATAGGAAAGAATGGAGAGAAATTTTAATTTAAAACGAAAGTTTATGTAATAGTTATGTAAAAATGAGATTGTGAAATTTGTTTTATAACTATTACCTCCATGGTTCGTAGAGCACATCAATAAAAAAAAATGTTGGTTTATTTGAGGAGCATGATCTACTTTGAGCCTCCATTATAGTAGAGCTGAAGCTCAGAATTCAATAAGAAATATCCCGAAATGTTACTCCACGTAATGATCAATGTGGATTTGAGACTGGAACCGAATTTATGAATAGACAGAAGTCACCTTTCAGGTACTATCTTTGAAAAACAACATACCTGTTTTCTTTTATAACGTGCAATTTTTTACTAAAATTTTTAACTGCCTTACGCGTTATAAACTTTTGCATAATATTTACTCTACGTGCAGTGGAATCGTTTCTGAGTTTGATTTAAGAGCAGCCCTGTTATCCCTTTCTGGTCTTTTTACCCCGACTGTTTATTTTAACAAGAATACACCTAATAACAAACATTTTCCAGCATTCCACCTTCTGTTGCCTCCAAATATAAAAATTAAATTGTGAAATTTGTTTTATACCCTATACCTCGATGGCCTATAGAGCACATTAATATAAAAAAATATTTGTTGGTTTATTTGAAGAGCATGATCTACTTTGAGCCCCCAATATAGTAGAGCTGAAGCTCAGAATTCAATAAGAAATATCCCGAAATGTTACTCCACGTAATGATCAATGTGGATTTGAGACTGGAACCGAATTTATGAAGAGACAGAAGTCACCTTTCAGGTACTATCTTTGAAAAACAACATGCCTGTTTTCTTTTATAACGTGCAATTTTTTACTAAAATTTTTATCTGCCTTACGCGTTATAAACTTTTGCATAATATTTACTCTACATACAGTGGAATCGTTTCTGAGTTTGATTTAAGAGCAGCCCTGTTATCCCTTTCTGGTCTTTTTACCCCGACTGTTTATTTTAACAAGGATACACCTAATAACAAACATTTTCCAGCATTCCACCTTCTGTTGTCTCCAAATATAAAAATTAAATTGTGAAGTTTGTTTTATACCCTATACCTCTATGGCCTATAGAGCACATTAATATAAAAAAATATTTGTTGGTTTATTTGAAGAGCATGATCTACTTTGAGCCCCCAATATAGTAGAGCTGAAGCTCAGAATTCAATAAGAAATATCCCGAAATGTTACTCCACGTAATGATCAATGTGGATTTGAGACTGGAATCGAATTTATGAAGAGACAGAAGTCACCTTTCAGGTACTATCTTTGAAAAACAACATGCCTGTTTTCTTTTATAACGTGCAATTTTTTACTAAAATTTTTATCTGCCTTACGCGTTATAAACTTTTGCATAATATTTACTCTACATACAGTGGAATCATTTCTGAGTTTGATTTAAGAGCAGCCCTGTTATCCCTTTCTGGTCTTTTTACCCCGACTGTTTATTTTAACAAGAATACGCCTAATAACAATCATTTTCCAGCATTCCACCTTCTGTTGCCTCCAAATATAAAAATTAAATTGTGAAATTTGTTTTATACCCTATACCTCTATGGCCTATAGAGCACATTAATATAAAAAATATTTGTTGGTTTATTTGAAGAGCATGATCTACTTTGAGCCCCCAATATAGTAGAGCTGAAGCTCAGAATTCAATAAGAAATATCCCGAAATGTTATTCCACGTAATGATCAATGTGGATTTGAGACTGGAATCGAATTTATGAAGAGGCAGAAGTCACCTTTCAGGTACTATCTTTGAAAAACAACATGCCTGTTTTCTTTTATAACGTATAATTCTTTTAACTAAAATTTTTCTCTGTCCTACTTGTTATAAACTTTTGGATAATATTTACTCTATATGCAGTGAAATCATTTCTGTGTTTGATTCAAGAGCAGCCCTGTTATCCCTTTCTGGTCTTTTTACAGCGACTGTTTATTTTAACAAGAATACACCGAATAACAAAAATTTTCCAGCCTTCCACCTTCTCTTGCCTCCAAATTCCGTAATGCATACATACACAGCCACGCGTTTCCAGTCAATCCCAAAATAAAACCTGCAAACAACCAAACAAATTCTATTTATTTAGATGTCTGCATTATATGGATTATGTTATACTATCCAGTTAACGTATTCACGGAAAACTAAGACACTGTATATTTTTAGAAGTGTTAGACGTTCATATTGTGTCTGGATTTAGACAGTAACAAATTTTATAGTGTCATCGTACATTTGTACATATCCAAAATAAAAAAAAAACGAAACGATTTTGTCGGGGGAAAAAATTTTCCTTTTGTTAAAAATCTAGCATTGATCAATGTCACTAAAACGAAAATTATTTGGAAGCTTGTAACGCTAAGGCTGACGCTGATAACTGTAAATCCTAAAGGATTTTCCTTGACGTTTTTGAAGCAGCTGAATGTTTGTCATGATCGTAATTCTCCGAAAATTATTTCGCTTGACGAATGACCGTTCGAAATAATGAGTGCATCGTCATATAAATTTTGTTGCTTATTGGATCGTTTAAAAGATTTTTTTTAACTTTTAGTGCGTTAATGCATCGATCAAAACGTAAATCTAATGCTTTAAAAAATACAGCGGAATTATTTTTTTTGTTTATTTGGTATTTTTTCGAAAATAAAATGGAATATTTTTATAGCCATTTATTCCATAACGTTTTAGCATAAATTTGGTTTGTTTTGTTACATAAAAAAGGGAAAATTGATTGATTGACTAAATGTGCTTCAAACAGCTAAAAAGAAAAACCCAAATTTATTGTGCATCAGGCGACGGCAGATAATTTTCTTAGTACATTTGGAAGAGTTTAATATGGAAAGCAGATAATTTTCTTAGTACATATGGAAGAGTTTTATCGGAAAATCTCTGAAGAGAAAGACAAAGTAGAGTGGACAAAACCAGTGGAGAGACAAAAACATTTTTTTGTCTCTCGATTTTTGAACAGCGATTTTGGCCTTCGCAGACATCGCTGTATAGAGTGATCGGCTTTGTTGTTGCTGGTAAGCGGGTTTGAATGTGATAAATAAGACAAGACGACACTTCCTGGTCTCCTCTTGAAGCTGTATGTTCACCCCAAATATGCATGTCCGCAACATTATTGACCTCGTCATCGGTATCCATGTCGAGATTGTACACCCAGAGCTGTCACGTTGCTTGTACTGCATATACTTGTCGCAAATGCAGGTCGTGTTGAATTTTAGCATTACTTGTTTCGTCTTCTGTGCCTGGTATAATTTTTTTGAGTGGTATAATTTTTGTCTTAAACTCATCAAATGCTTGGCAGATGTCTTCTTGTGTGTGGTGAAAATATAATTTAAATTTCGTATTGAATATGCACCGAAATATATGCAGTGATACTGCCCGATTTTCGTCTGTAGTACACTGAGTTAAATATTTAGATCAGGATTTAAATATTTTCCGCGGCAATAATGACTTTCAGACAATGGAAATTTCTCAATGTAACTGCATATATTTATAATTCTTGTTGTAAGAAACTTTTTCACTTCAAATCGTATGAAGAACGTCCAGAACAAGGATCATCATTCAGGCTTATACGACGTTGAAACTCGTCTGCCCACTTACAAACAATTGTTTTTGAAGGAGCAGACTCTCCTAATACATTAACCATTTCACTATGAATTTCCATTGTCTTTCAGGTTTTTTAATAACACTGATATGTTTACTTTAAGCTGCTGTTTTTATACGAATGAACTGACATATAGACTTGAAACTTGACACATGTTCATATGAAGGATGACACTTTAAAATGTAGTAGATTATAAAGTTCTTTTACTGCTCTATAGGTGTCGCTCCGCGAACTTTGTAATTAGCCCAGTGCTTTAGGGATGCTTCTCCTTTACATTGCTTCATCTTTCAGGACTGATGTAGAGTATGATTCTTAAGTTCAAATAAAAACTATTATATATTTATACTTTATATTTTATATACTATATACTTTATATTTTATAAAAAACTACTAAATATTTATAGTCGTTAAATAATAACCAATTATTTGCGAAATGGGCATTTTTTACATATTAACTTAAAATGTTAATTCTTACTATAGCTTTTCGACTGGTGTTATAGTAACCTTGCATTTTTTTTTCTCGAAAATCCTTAGGTTTTTGACCCTTATTGTGGCCCTTTTTTTCTTTAAAATATTGTCGTTTAATGAGAATGGGAATCTTTTATTAAATTTACCAAAGTATTTTCCTTTAAAGCAGGTTTATATTATAAATGATTCCTATTCCACGCTTTTGATACTGTATTTTTAAGTTCTCGCATTCTGTTGACTTCTACGGTACCCATATTTTTCATCATTTCTGGTGACGAAAATGATGAAAACGTACAGTTCTCAAAATATGCACTAGATTAGCTGTCAAAATAGTATTTATTGAAAGACCCGTTAGATATACAACATCGGGATAAACCTTTTAAATGACATTTTCCAGTAAATACATCACCAGGTGCATGATTACAAAATCGTCTAAACTAAGCGTAATCTCCGCCTGTTTCTCTCTCTCTCTCTCCCTGCATTTAAAGGGGCGAGAGACAAATTGTGGGGTTGATGGCACCGAACTTTCGAAGCTGCGTTTCCGTTTTCGAGAGAAAAACTAGAAACAGACGGTTGTCTGTGGACGCGTGCGACTTTTAGATCACAATTTAAATATATACTTCCGCAAGCACGCGTTCATTATTGTGCTGTGAAGGGGGAAATGTTTTTTTCCTGGATTTTACGTGAATGACATATGCACTTTCGTTATGAAAAAGTCTGTTTTTTATGTATTGAAATATATTTTTAGGTAGAAAAATCGGAAATCTGGTTTCGCCATCTGCTTAGTCGTATAATTTTGGACTAAGACAACTAAAAATAAAAACGGGACAAGTAAATTTAGAGAAAAATAAGCTTATATATAAGTTAACATAAGCTGCAAAAAACCCTAATGGCTAGCGGTAACATTAGATAATTAATTAGAAAAATAGAGTTTTCCAAGAAAACTAGTTTTTAAAAAAAAATTCTTTTTTTTTTGACTATACTTAATTGAAATTCTTTACTCGACAAATTTATCGTTTCAAAATACGCAATAATTTCAAACTTAACAAGTGAAATGGTATGAAATAGTATGTCAGATGACAAGGACAGGCATACAAACATAAAAAACAAAAGCGAAATAAAAAAAGACGTTTTTTAATGATTTGAATATCGTCGGTCTAATATGACATCAAACGTCGGTAAGGAGCCCTCCAATTGGTCCAAAACAAATTTATCCCGATGACATAGGAACAATCAAATTTAAATTTTAAATATCAACATCCCCTCCTTAATATTTCGACTGAGTAATAACACAATGGCCGAGATAGTACAGCCGACCGAGCTTTGACAACGAGCCGACAGATGGAAACTCTATATCTCGGAAACCCTCCGTCGTGACATCCGGTCAGATTTCTTTTTTTTATTGCATTTTTACATCGAAAAAACTGACGTTCGGCATCATCGCTATCATCACAGACAAGGGAAACTTTATGTTAATTGTCAGCGTAGATTTAACATGAATATCAAAGTGAAGGTTTATTTATTATAGCGTTCACATTTAGAATTAAAAAAATATCATTGATCTTTTATCATTTTATAACATCAGTGGAAAGAATAAAAGTTGTAGACGCATGCGTATCTACTACTATGAAGAAAAAGTAAGAAAAGTTTGTTTTAAAAATTCGCGCGGTTTACTTATAATACCAGCATTTAATTATAATACTTATTCCAGCATTTTTTTTTTATGTTGGTTCTTGTCATCTGATGAAAGTTTTATTCAATTTTGCTTTTTCAATTAGAAAGTATAGGGTCTTTAGTAATATTGTAATTTTCAAGAACAATTTCGCCTTGTACAAAATATCTTATCCTCTCATTCCGAAAGTAATGAATTTCTTACAACATTATCGCAGTGTTAAACTTGCTGAAGAGATATTTTCTTTGGATGATGATATTCTCAAATGCATTTAATTGCTGGGGATGGTTCTATGCTTATAACCCAGAAACAGCTCAACAATCAAACGAGTATCTTGCTAATGATGAACCAAAGCTGAAAAAACCATGTCAAAGCTGGACAAAAATAAAAATCTAAAATAAAAATGTTGTGATTTTGATTACCATAGTATAGCAAAAACTTTCTTCAAACTGGTCGTACAGTTAACAAAGAATAGTATCTAAGCACACACATTAACTATTCGTAATTTTTTTGCTAAAAGTCAAGCAAATACATTCCACAAGCACCATATTAATGTGTGAATTTTCCTTCTTCCTTCGATTGAAAAAGTCACTGTGTAGATGCCTCTGTGAAGGAAATACAAGAAATCTAATATAAAAAAATGATTAAAAAACTGAAAAATAAATAAATACTTATTGTTCTACTTAGAAAGTCACTTTATTTTTTGATCATAGTAATATATCTTTCATCCTTGCATTTTTAGTTATGCATGAACTTGGATCTGGATGAGTTTAAGATGAATATTTTGAATTGCCATGTTAATAAATTCAAATTCAATATATACTGTGTCTGATATACATAATCTGTATATGTATATATCATAATATTTTCTGATGTAACAGGAATATTTCAAATATAAACAAAATTAATACAAGGGCAGCCTTATTGAACCAATGAAGGGACAGGCACCAGTAAGGAAACTGAAATAACATAAAGATCACAAATCAAGACAATCAGACGGAAATAGTGTGTATAATTCCAGCAGACGAAAACCATAACGAAGAAAAAAAACGTTGTATAAACTCGGCGAAGCTATAATGACAATATATAAAGAATGACTTAATTATAATGAATAATAATGTATATTATATAACTAATTAATAGTTAATTTTGTTATAATAATTCCAAAAATGTATATGTTAATATATATATATATATATACACGGGCGTAGCCAGGATTTAGTTATGGGGGGCGGGGGGCGGGGGGTTAGTTTGAAGTAAATAAATCAACAAAAATATACTTACATGAAATTTAATATCTATATATTCATTGGAAAAATTACGACATATTTATAAATTCTTAACTTTAAATGAAATGGTCGGGTTGCACAGAGGGGAATGGAAAGGTGTATGCTTGGCATTACAAAGCGGGAAAGAAAGACCTGCATATGGATCAGATAACAAACGAAGGTATGTGACATCATTGGAAAGGCGAAGGAATTGAAATGGAAGTGGGCAGGTCATATAGCGAGGCGATGCGACGACAAATGGACCAAAGCAATTCTGGAATGGATACTGATAGATCATAAACGCCCACGAAGAAGGCCGAAAACACGATAGACGGATGATCATTAAGTATATTGGACCCGAATGACAGAGGAAAGCTCAGGACCGTGCGAATTGGTAGCATGCTGGGGAGGCCTTCATCCTGCAGTGGATCGACAATGGCTGAATGATGATGATGATTATGATGATGATATATATATATATATATATATATATATATATATATATATATATATATATATATATATATATATATATATATATATATATATATATATATATATATATATATATATATATATATATATATATATATATATATATATATATATATATATATATATATATATATATATATATATAGATATATATATATATATATATATATATATATATATATATATATATATATATATAGATATATATATATATATATCTATATATGTCGATCCATGGAGGGGAATACCGCCCGGGAGGTGGAACGGCGTGTTAAATGTGGCTGGCAGGCATTTGGTAGGCTCAACATAGTGTTTAAGAGCAGACTCCCACTTTGCCTGAAATGAAAAGTATTCGTTCTACCCGTTATGACATACGGAAGTGAAACCTGGACACTCACATCGCAATCAATTCAAAAACTTCGGGTGGCACAGAGGGGAATGGAAAGATGTATGCTTGGCATTACAAGACGAGACAGAAAGTCCTGCGCATGGATCAGGGAACAAACAAAAGTCTGTGACATCATTGGAAGAGTAAAACAGTTGAAATGGAGATGGGCAGGCCATATAGCGAGGCGATGGGACGACAGATGGACCAAGGCAATCCTGGAGTGGATACCGCTTGATCGCAAATGTCCGCGAAGAAGACCGAAAGCACGATGGACTGATGACATCGTTAAGTATATTGGACCCGAGTGGCAGAGGAAAGCCCAGGACCGTGAAGGTTGGAAGCATGCTGAAGAGGCCTTCATCCTGCAGTGGATCGATACGGGCTATATATATACGACATATATTACGTCTGTTGCAACATGCGCTATGCATTAAAATATATTGTTTTATTGGGCTGGTTAACTAACTAAATGAAACGTTGGTTTCTTTAAATCAGAAAAGTATATTTACCTCATATTAGTAATTAAATTAGATCTTCTATCTGATTTCCCGTATATAACGATTTCAACTCTGCATCGAAAGTGTATAAATATTTACGGGAGGAAGATCTATTTTCATCGAAACCTCGGTTCGGAACTATTATATAGAATATTTTTTCTAGTTCTGTTCTGTCAATAGTTTTTTATTTTTTAAATCCTTTTTCGATAATTAGACACGACTTTTTATTACCTATATATACAGTGCGGTCCCAAATAACTTTAAAATTAATTTTATTAGTAAAATGCGCGATGATAGATTAAACGAACACTTTTATTTGCACAGTGTTTCGCCCCAGGAAAATTTGACTGATAAAAAAATATACAAAATACGTTATTTATTGATAGTATTTTATTCGTATGTCCGAATTAATATCGTAACGTTCCTTTCAGCAGCAGTTTCAAAAAGAAGAAAATGACGTCGTTTCGCTAACCATGTTAGCATCATCAGAAGATGAAACAATGCAATTTAGTTTAAGATTGAATTATGTCCTGAAGATGTAAACATAGTTACGAAACACGCGTCAAAGAATTATAACAAGTGACTTGATATTTTGTCGTAAATCTCTTTGAGTCTAGTTAGTGTCATGTTTTATATCATTACGAATAAAATTACATATATATATATATATATATATATATATATTAATGCACATAAAACAATCAGATTTTACTCAGCACTTTTTTACTCAGCAATTAAAATCTGAATAATACAGACTTACGGCACAAAGCACGCCGTTCCTCGTACAAAAGATATTAGATGCACATTTGGTCTCTGTTTTACATTAAAAAGGAACAGCTTTCCACTGACGGAACGTGCGAGACGCATTTTTTGCGTCATTTTTAACGAAGATTGTTGACACCCCCTTATGCGTATTTCTAAAATTAACGAAAATATTTCCCGAAAAAAAGCGGAAAGCTATTAAAGACGGAAAAATACATGACGCAAAGAGTTTTTTTTTGAAGACCACATAAATTGCGCACATTTAAGCGTTGGCGGATATTAGCAAGTACATATATTTTTATTCTGGTCTCCATACACATCATTATACAAGATTTATTCATAAATAATGGGCGAAACAATTATCACACTCTCATTTTAATCATTTATTACTATTAAAAGAATCAAGACGGATTTTTGATTGATTTGACCCTTACTTTGTGATAGTTTTAAATAAAATAAATGTTTACTTTCTTTGTTATTTATCACTTATTATATTTTTTTACATTATGGATGGACTTGGCATTTTCAAGTGTTGTCCGCTTCGAGTAACACTTCGCGTTGGACTCGTCACTCGAAGAGGTCAACATTTGAAAATTACAAATGAGACTATGGTGGAACATCTTGACTTTTCACAGAACAAATGGATCGACATCCAGACACATTTTTTACAGTATTATTGAGTTTATAATATTTTAAATAGTGGTGAATTTGTAACATCTGTCATTTAATAAATGTGTAGACTGGTCTTTATTATATTTATAAATTTCGATTCTTTCTAAAATGTTTATTTTTTTCCTTTTTAGAGCTGTATATAAAATTTAAAAATTTGTTATCTCTGGAAATATATGCCCGGTATCTGTGAAATGGTTCGCAAAATTAGAGTTTTGTTTCTTTAGTAGGGGCACAGATTAGTATTCTTTGCATCTGATCTGAAAACTTGCATTACACACCAATATAACTAAACTATTAATATAACTAAACAATTAATACACTAATTAATATAACTGAATATGAGACATAAGTATGCTCCATACAAATCTACGATCCACCAAGCATTCACAATTCCATTATCAAAAAATAATCGAAAAATATAACAAAGAAATAGCACAAAATAACGGCTTTAGTGAAAAAGAAATCGATTATTTAATAAATATAAAACAAAATCAGTTATTAATCAATCAAATATACCCAAAAATTAAACAAAAATATAATAAAACAAAACTTAAACAACCAAATGATAAAAAATACTGCAAGATTTCATATTTCGGTCCAATTTCAGAACAACTCTATAAGGAAACAATTTAGATATAGTGTTTAAAACTCCCCCAGTCAACCAGTAAATTTCTTTTTAATTACAAAGATAGAACACCACAAAATAAAATATCAGGAGTTAATGTGTTAAGTTGCAATGAGTGCAGTAGTGGTTATATTGGGCAAACAAGCCGAAGTTGTCAGATCAGATTCAAAGAACACCAATCTGCACCTACCTACCTGCACTTGCACCAATGTCCACCTACTAGAGAAACAAAATTCTAATTTTACGAACTATTTCGCAGATAAAGGACATGTATTTCCAACAGAATTTTACAAATATAATAAAAACCAGTCTAGACATTTATTAAAGTCCTAGGCTTCTTGTATGCGTCTTTGCAACTCCTCTGGGTCTTGTGAAATGAGAATAATATCACCTGCAAATCTAAGATGGTTTAAGTTTGCACCATTGATCTTTACACCATCCTGTTCCTAATCCAGTTTACGGAATACTTCTTCAAGGCCAGCCGAGAAAAGAATAGGCGATATTGCGTCACCCTGCCGTACACTTCGTTCTATATTAATTCCCACTTCAAGATCATCAAGATGAATTGTGGCTGTAGCTCCATCATATATCGATTCTAATAGGTTTACATAGGCTCTCTCTACACCTTGGCTAAGCAGTGCATCCATTATCGCATGCTTTGAGATGGAATCAAATGCTTTTTCGTAGTCGATAAAAGCCAAGCACAGTGGCATGGTGTATTCGTTGTGCCTTTCTATGACCTGCTGTACAACCTGGATGTGATCCATTGTACTGAATCCACTTCTGAATCCTGCTTGTTCTCTTGGTTGTGCGTCATTCAGTTTTTTTAAATATTCTTTTAGAACTTATCTTAGTGAAAACTTTGTACATCACTGATAGGAGGCTTACTGGACGGTAGTTCTTTAAATCTTCCTGTGCTCCTTTTTTATGTAAAAGGATCACTTCTACATTTTTCCATAAGTCAGGTACTTTTTGTTCTTTGAGGCATTTTGAGTATAATTTTGTCAGTGTTTTATGTAACGTCCGACCACCAGCTTTTAGCATTTCGACAGTTACACTATCCTTTCGTGGAGCTTTGCCGTTCTTCATCAATTCTATAGCCTTTGTTACTTCCTCCACTAGGATATCTGGCATTATATATTGTTCTTCCGTGGGTACTGCTATCCCTGACTGGCTCTCATCTTCATATAACTGGGAATAAAACCTTCTGACAATCTCTAACATTTCGGTACGCGCCCTGCACACTGTGCCATCCTCACGCTTTAAAGCATATATTTGCGTTCTTTTGTTTCTCAGCTTCTGTTTAGCTTTGTTAATTCCTTTGTTTTCTTCCAGGGTTTTTTGCACTAGCTGCATATTGAATCGGCGCGTGTCCTCTTTGATACGTTTTCTTATAGTTTTGCAGAGCTCAGTGTACTCGACCCTGCCAAAACGACTACATGCATTTCTCATTGCTCGCCGTTTCTTCATTAAATCAATGGTCTCACTGGAGATTTTTGTTTGTTTGAGACATTTTTCTTCTGGTGTTATTGAAGCAGCCGTTTGAAGTACATTGTTGGCGATTTCTTTATATTGAACTGATATTTCCACCTCCTCTGGATCTTGTAACGCAGCAAACCGATTTGACAAAGCAATCTCAAAATCGCTTCTTCTCTCCAGCAGTTTTCCAGAATCCACCTTGCCCTTCTTTGATCTTACCATTCTTTCGCGCTCTTTTCGACAGTCAATCCGAAGCCTTGCTCGTACCATTCGGTGGTCACTTCCAACATTAAAATTGTTAAGGACAGTACAATTGGTAAATATTGTTTTATCATTGGTCATGATGTAGTCAATTTCGCTTGTGAGCCCAGATGGACTTTTCCATGTCCATTTTCTGCTGATATTTTTCTTATAGAATAAATTCATAATATATAGTTTTTGTCCTTCAGCAAAATCAACTAATCTGTCACCTCTATTGTCTCGCTCACCAGTTCCATATGGGGTAGTTGAATTTTCGTCTGTTCTTGTTGTTCCAATTCTGGCATTAAAATCACCCATCAGGATTTTGTACCTACATTTCTCCTTGTATAAAAGCTGGGCCACATCATCATAAAATTGCTCAATTTCCTCATCTTTATGGCTTATAGTTGGTGCATAAGCTTGGGCGATTTGAAGCTTAAACTTTTTATTCAGCTGAATGACGCATTGGGCTAATCGGTCGAATGTACTTTCAAATTTTACCACACTGTCCTTCAGCTTTCGATTGATGAGGAATCCAATTCCGCCACATCGGCCATTTTCCGTACCTCGAGTGTAGAGTACGTGTCCAGTTGGTTCCACTTTGATTAACTCTTCACCCTTTCTTCGTGTTTCACAGAGCCCAATAATATCCCAATGTATGTTGTCAAGTTCGATTAACAGTTCTCTGCTAATCGAATTTTTTTACAATTTCAAGAAATCAGAGGTTGAAATGCAGCATCACTTATTGCGAATAGTACTTGGATGGGTGACTCTCCGAAGAGAGACTAGGCTTGCGTGCTACAATAACATTTTCAAAAAACTTTACCGCAACCTTAAAGTAACGTAATTTCAAATAAATTTAGAGCTACAAATTTGACCACTTCAGATTCATATTAATTTTGAATCATTCTTTCATTTTTTCTAATAAAATTCAACGTAGAAGAATTTAGGAATTCCCTGCTGATATTTTATAAAAATCCATCAATCAAGAATAAGCTACATTTCAATATACATCGAGTCAATTAGTTCTACTAATTTCCTGATGATACTAACTTGGCTAGCGAAACATTCGTAGAAAATTTTAATATGATGCTTTGGTGTGAGTGAAAAACTTATTTATCCAAAATTGTTCAAGTAAGATCTAAACCTCTATTATAAGTTTGTTCCTTGTTTCCTTTAAAACAAAAGAATGAGAACATCTTTATCACGAGACCAGAAATATAAATGTTTGTATATAAGTAAAAAAAAGAGAATTAACAATTGACTACGCAATTTAATAAACTAAAACTTGTACGCCCTGTATATTGTTCATAAAAATATTGAAAATAAAACCAATAGAGTACGTAAAACTAATAGATTTATAATAGATATTTGTTCTATAAATTTGTAATAAACCTGATTATATCAGTTCGAAATAAAAATAATCCAATATCAATTCATTATATAGTTGTAAAATTATGATTAAAATAATTTAATAAATCTTCTAATTATTTTCATACATCAAAACAGTTTTTAAGACCTTCAGCTGCCAAACAAACATTTTCCCTCTCGCGATATTCGCAAATCATTTACCACCAAAGCTAAATAAATAATAAAACCATACCCTCGAAACACAAGAATCGATAAAATCAGTGTCGTAGCTGAGTTCGACGCCAAACAATGCTCGAATCTTCTGCCGAACAAATACGCCAACCACCCTGTTCCGACGACTCTCCCCACCGTTATGCTTTATGGATATGAAAAACATAAAAGGGAGGGGGCGTCGAGGCGGGGTAGGCGGTCGTTATGAACGAGCAACAAGTGAAATCTTATTTATGATGGTTGTGGCCCCGCCCTGCTGTCATAACCGGCTCGGTAACTGGTCGGCGACCCTGTCGTATATCATATTCTGCGCCTGCTCACCGGGCCCCTTCATATTCGGCCTTTCCCCCACTACTTTCATATCTCATTTAATAATATCTCGACCTATGCAGGCCGTGGCTCCCTCCCCGACTACTACGTAGTCGACGACGCTCACTGACACGCTATGTGCTCGAGAGAACGGTTGTGGCCGAAACTGTTGCGCCGACGTGTCGCTCCACGCTTAACTGACTCGGTCGTTGTTTCGTTTGCAGATGGCCTCGTCGACGCAGCCGGTACCGAAGACCTGCCCGAGGAAGTGCTCATGTGTCAGCGCTGCCAGGAACAGTTCACCGAGCTGCAGGAATACCTGACGCACAAGAGCGAGTGTGACAAGAAAGCGATTAAACACGACGATCCGGCTCATTCGGATCCCGAAGACATGGTGGTTTCTGGGGACGAAGAAGACGACGACGAAAGTGGCGGTAAACGATTGGAAAGGATGCGACGACACAGACAAGATGCCGCTAATAATAACAGCGTGGATGAGTCATCACCTGACGAAAACAGAATCGAATTTCCATTTCCGATTCCCGTAGCACCAGGACACGTTACCCTGGAAGCTTTGCAGAACACTAAAGTGGCGGTAGCTCAATTCGCTGCTACTGCCATGGCAAATAACCCAGACAATGAAGCTGCGTTCCAGGAGCTTGCAGTGTTACAATCTACATTGTTCACGCTTCAACACCAACAAGTTCTTCAGCTTCAACTCATCAACCAACTTCAACAGCAGCTTCAAATCGACCGCACCAAAGAAGATGAACATGCGTCACAGCCTCCTTCTGAAAACGAAGCTGAAAATACACCGGTAGAGTCACCGCAAACCCCACCGCCGAAGGGAGTTTCTCGTGAACCTTCTCCTGCTACTACTCCAGTCCCCATTCAACAGCCCATTACACAAGCACCACCAACTAGTGAAATCCAATCGGAAACAGTGATAAGTGCGCCGCATCTACCACCACAAATACAACCTCCTATGTGTTCCATATCATCATCGCTAGCTTCAACGATAATAACTCACAGCAACGACCCTCCTTTATTGGAAGAACCGAATACTTTGGAAATGCTTCAGAAACGTGCCCAAGAAGTATTAGACAATGCCAGTCAGGGCCTTCTCGCTACGAATTTAGCAGACGAATTAGCATTTCGAAAAAGTAAAGGTTCAATGTCTCCGTATGATTCCAAAGGTCGCAACGAGCCGTTCTTCAAGCACCGGTGCAGATATTGTGGTAAAGTGTTTGGTTCAGATTCTGCCTTGCAGATTCACATCAGGTCGCACACTGGTGAACGACCATACAAGTGCAATGTTTGTGGTAGTCGGTTTACTACAAAAGGAAATTTAAAAGTGCATTTCCAAAGACACAGTGCTAAGTTTCCACATATCAAAATGAATCCAAATCCAGTGCCCGAACATTTGGACAAATATCATCCCCCACTTCTGGCGCAATTGGGTCAACAGTCTTTATCACCAGGAGGTCCGCCTCATCCTCCTCATCTAGGCTTCCCTGGTGGACATCCATTTCCACCCACTACTCTACCATTGTATCGTCCACCAGTTCCTCCTCCTCCAGAACTAATCAATAGCCGTTTACAACCATCACCTCACACCCCTCCTCACAGATTATTTCCACCACATCCCCTATTTATCAAACGTGAAGAACAAGACGCTCCTGCGGATTTGAGAAAGCCCCATCGATCACCGTCTCCTACTGGTGAGAATATGCAGTGCAAAAGTGAACCGGAGTGCGAGGAATCGAAGCAACACAATGAGGAACCTCAGAAAGTGGAGTTGTCTGAAATGACACCAAAGCAGGAACCAACTGACAACGAGAATGAACATGAAAATGATCATGATCGATACGGATCACCGAATACTTTCGATGAGTGCAGTAATCAAAGCAAATTTAGTAATGAGGACGAACAGAGAAGTCCTGATAATCATTCGGAGATAATGCAAGACGAGCCTGAAAATTTATCGAACAGATCCAACTCGATAACTGCACCATTAAGCATTGCAACAGGACAAAGATTACCTGCTAGTTTCTCTTTGGGACATACCAGTTCTCCGCCTAGTAGTACTTCATCGGGAAGTCTGGGGCATTTTCCGACAACACCCCTTCATGACATCACCAAGGATCCAGCTATTTACACGAACTTGCTTCCCAGACCAGGGAGCAATGATAATTCTTGGGAAAGCCTGATTGAAATTACGAAAACTTCCGAAACAAGCAAGCTTCAACAACTGGTTGATAATATAGAACATAAACTGTCTGATCCTAATCAATGTGTGATTTGCCATCGGGTGTTGTCTTGTAAGAGCGCACTTCAAATGCATTATCGGACCCATACAGGAGAGAGACCATTCAAGTGTAAAATTTGTGGTAGGGCTTTTACGACGAAAGGAAATTTGAAAACTCACATGGGGGTACATAGAGCGAAACCTCCAATGCGTGTTCTTCATCAGTGTCCTGTGTGTCACAAGAAATTCACCAACGCTTTGGTGCTTCAACAACATATCCGTCTCCATACTGGGGAACCTACAGATCTCACTCCCGAACAAATTCAAGCAGCTGAAGTAAAAGATTTTCCATCACCTGGTTCGTTTCCTGGTCTTCATAATTCGATTCATCCCTTCTTGGGACAGGGGTTTTCCGTACCAGGATTGTCACCGATTGGCAATCCGGGACTATTCAATATGAAAATGGATAAAGATGGAAGATCCGAGCACGAAAGTATGGATGATGATGATGAAGATGATGACGATATGAGCACCAACACGGACAATCAAAATTTACCTCCATTTTCATCATCGCCATCAAATATGAATCAAGTGAATCCGAGTACATCGATGGCGACCCATTTCAATAATAGTGATTTGCATTGTTCCACTGAAGATTTGAGTTCAAGGGTTATCACATCATCTCCACATATGCAGAATGGTGAAAAATCACCAAATCGATCGGTGACCAGTCCGGAAAGTGCCGATATTCAGTCGCCACAGAATCATCGATTGACAGCAACACCCGTCCAGGTAAGTTTACATTTGTTTGCTTAATTTTGCTAATTTTATTATTTAATTTTTATTACGTCATAAAGATTAGACTTGTTTAGATTTATACATCTCTTTGTCCATATATTTTATCCGTAAATCAAATCAGTTATTTTGTCAATACAAAAACTTCTATTTTGTAGTTTTCTTCAATTTCATAAACTATTATACAGGGTGCGACAGAATAATAGTCGATTTTTAACATTACTGAAATTTCCACTCTCGGGTATATATAAAACGAATGTCAGTGTATTTATAGCTTTATAGTGTAGCGTTCGACCTGACAATACTGTTGATTTTTCTTTTGATGAAGAGACATGCTAACATCTGATGCATCTTCAGTACAAGTAGCGATAGCAATTATTTTCATGAACCAGATTTTTCTAGTGCGTTCTGAAAATAAATGAGTGACACACATTTCAACTGTGCAGAGTTAGTCAGGTTTTCAGGCGATTTAAGGCATCCTCAGAAGATCGAAAGTCAATTGAAGATGAATCTCTCAGCGGGAGGCCTTGAACCAAAATGTTTACATATATAAATTTTTTCATAGTTTTTCTTTTACATTTCTTTAATCATATACGAGGAGGATTCACGAATTGTTATAATAAAAAAATTATCTGGGGCATTTCAGTTTGTCTTAATGTCGATGTATCAGTAACAAAGAGCGTCCCTTTCTAGTTTCGCCAATCACTCGTACTCAGTAGCAATTACATATTAGTTAAAAAATAACTTAGTTTTATTGGGATCAATCACTGGGATCAAGATCTGGATAATAGGCAGATTCTTACCAGCGGTGATCTCTTATAGCTCACGCATTTTGTACTTTTGACTCTCGATCAAAGTGATGGACCCAAGTTCCATCTGCATTAATAATAACCAAATTTTCTTAAACAGTCATTTTACTGATCTTTTGTGAGCAACCGTTGCCATTGTAGGCATCTAAAGCCTATTTTTCTTGCATATATCTGCCTATATCTTATTCGTATATTTCTGTATTTAAGTTTACTGCGTACCTGAGGCATTTTAACCAAGTTCTCTTCCAAATATTAGATGCTGAAACCAGACTACCTAATGCACCTGTTATACAAAGTGTGTAAATAAAATAATGAAATTGATGACTTTCCGTTGGCTTCCCTTTTGGCAGAGAGGCAGGTCGACATCTAATGCATATTCAGTGCAAGTTTGAACGCACTAAGGTCACTTGAAGGTTCATAACAATTTTTTCCATGAATCAGACTTTTCTAGTACCAAGTTTTGTATCAACCTTGAGCACAGTGCAACGGGAAATTTTGCAGAACTTGGACGACACACTGTTTTGGCAAGGGCTCAGGTGGTTTAAGGCGAGTCTTATATTTTGGAATACGATACGAAGGAATAACATATTCCAGCTTCACCACGGCCCAAAAAAACCCAAAATAAACAAATCAACATGGTTTTGATCTTTTATTTGTTTTTTTGTTTTTGTTTTATTTTTTCTTGATAGCAAAGGAATCATCCACGAGGAATTTGTGCCTCAAGGCCACACAGTGAACCAGCATTTTTACAGAAACGCTCTAGAAACATGTCGAATAAGGTTTATAGGTGTGAAGCTTCAACACATCAAGAACATCTGGCTACTTCATCACAATAATGCGATTTGCCACATAGCGATTTCAATATTTGATAAATTATTTTCACTTGTTTTCTAACTGCACTAGAAAAAATCGATTTGCGAAAAAAATTGCTGACTCGAAGTAGTTTGAACTCGCACTGAAGACGTATCAGATATTGACCAGTCTTCCCTCCAAAAGGAAAGCCCACGGTGTAAGCAGATCGAATGCTATGCCCCCAGAGTCATTACTTTATATACATATACACATTATATACATATACATTTATATATATACATCTCGTATGTTATAAATTTTCTGTATAGATACATCCTCTGTTTTAACTCTGTATAATAACATCTATGGTTTCCAATACAAAAGTATCTTGGTAGATTTGTATCAAAAAGTTAGACAAGTATATTTATATTGTTATATCTTCTCTAGTTTAGACATTTTTTCAAAATTATAATTTTTATAAATTTTACAATCTTTTATTAGAAATACTACAACAAAACTGAATGCTAAATTACTATGAATATATTTGGTGATTTAGATACCGAGGCCGTCATCTCAACAGGCAAGCAGTCCCACATTATCTGAATGTAATTCGGTGGGAGCTTTGGATCTCACCCCCAAACAAAATCAAAATCAACCCATAGCTAGTCCAAGTCCTGGACCACCACCTTCTTTGTTCTCGGCATTTGGACTCTTACCACCTGTGACTCAAACCAGTGCACCTCTAATGTCATCAGCTTTGTCATCACTGACATCATCTGTACTAACTTCTACATCATTCAGTCCATTGAGGTTGGCAGTAGGACCTGGAGCAACGCTCGGTAAGTCATCCCAGAAACAGAACCATCTACAATTCTTTCAGGGATGAACAAATGACTGAACGAATGATTTGTAGGGCGTGGAAACACGACTTGTAGCCTTTGCTTCAAAACGTTTGCCTGCCATTCAGCTTTGGAGATTCATTATCGAAGCCATACTAAGGAACGTCCATTCAAATGCACCGTTTGTGATCGAGGATTTTCCACCAAGGTAAGTGAAAGATAAATTGATACAAAAAGACCCAGTACGATGATATTAGTCAGTCAGAGAGGCACGTGAGTCAGATATTTTTTTTTTCAAAGTGGATGATGATATGATGATAGATTTTGGTAAATATAAAATACATATATTGTTATTCCTTCAAATGTATTGAAGGGTGAGGGAGGGAGAGAGAGAGAGAGAGAGAGAGAGAGAGAGAGAGAGAGAGAGAGAGAGAGAGAGACGCTCCAGTCGTCATCAGCTATGTTTTGCATGTAATCAGTTTAGGATTATAATATATTACAATCTATTTTATACTTCAGATAATAAAATGAACCGAAAAGAATCTACATAATAACAAATATAGAAAGACTGTAAAACAAAGATAAAAAAATCAAACAATTAAAGTAGAATTAGCAGGATTTGTCTAGCTGAAGAGAATATTAAAAAATGCCAAGATACTTGAACACAAATTTATTAGGCACAATCTAGAAAAAATGTCTAAATATAATGTTAAGAGTTAGATGAGCCGACCGAAGAACAAACAAATAGATCAGAAGCAGTATAGAAGTCGTGGACTGACAAAGAAACGAGAGGTGAAACTGCGCTATTGTTATTATTAAGATTGGCGATCATGGAGGGTGCACAGAACTAGAGGGTAGCTTCAAATAAGATGGAACGATAATTTTGAGCGGATAAGTAGACTAAACTACAAGCAAATAGCACATAACAGGGATCACTGGCAATAATTAGAAAAAAGGGGAAAACACACTTGTTACTTCATTGAACGTTCGGCTTGGTTTGTTCTTTTGGCGCTGCACACAAAAGAATAGATCGGAAACAAAAATGTTTCTCATAACGGATATTGATATCCGAGACCATTGAACGTTCAAAAATAATTCTCGAGATTTAATACAATCAGTGGATGCAAGTTGGGTTTGATAGTGACTATTATAAGTTTTATACTTGTGCTAAAGCTTAGACCGATAAAAAAAATACTATCTAAAAATTTTGCTTGCAATTTATTCCTTAAATAAAGAAATCAATCAATCAAAGCATAAATAAAGACACATCAGTAGTGATAAAAAATATCCTAAGTGCTTGTTTTCATCGATAAGATCATGGTGGTACATATAATGAGCCAATATGATTAAGCTATCATTCAAATAATACACAAGAAAATATAATCTTTATTAACAGAGAGATTTACTCTACCAAGTCCAAAGCAGAGTATATTCTATCGACACTCACTAAAATTATAGAAATTTGGTATATAGACCCTGACCACCAGAGAGGGAGAAAAAGCTGGGTCTTCTAGAGGAAAATATATGGCACCAAGAAAGAAGGAGACCAGTACCGAAGCCTAATGCACTACAAAATCAGTGAGTTACTCAATGAAGAAGATATGGTAGGTTACATAAAGGCATAGAGAATTAGACAGCATGGATATATCCACGGGAAGCAGCAGGAAAGTACTGTACTATGTGTAAGTCTAATGAGAAGGGTGTGTAACGGAACACACTAAAATCAGTATTTACAATGCCATTAAAGTCCCACTTCTCTGTATGGAGTTGAATCCTGGGTCATATATCAGAAACAAAGCAGTAAACTAATGGCTCGAATTAATGGATGTACTTGAAAGAGCCAACAGTTTGATCATAGAATCCCAGATTATAGGAGCTCACCTGAGATCGTTAGGAAGATAATCTCCAACAAACCGCAGTTAGAATGCTAAAAAAGTTAAACTGGCTGAACTGCGTGTACCGGTCTGTATCCTCCTTATCTTAAATGTCCAGCACACCGAAGATCCTGCAAACCTTACCTTACCTATCCTACTATATATGATGATGACCTGATGCCCGTACATGATGGTGTTTGCTTGCACAGACGGCTTTTAGATCTACCCTATCTATAAAGATAGTTTAGATCTTGATTATTTCTAAACTCCTTCGAAATCAAACAGTGATGCAAATTTTTTGAATCTGTCTGTAATTTATGTATAATTTCGTTCTCTGATAGTTCATTTTAGATAATAAAATAATATGACAAATTTAATTCAAGAGATACTTTATATGACATGATTGAAACATTATTCTAAATTTATTCGACACAATAGATCGAGAGATATCTCGGCTTAGCCGTTGGCAATGAGCCAGCTATAAAGTTATGCCGTATGTCTAAGTGGTCTATTTTTGATTGAGATTCTTATTTTTGTGTTAAAATATATTTTTCAAGTTGTCGTTAAGATCTGCGGCTATTGCCATGGAAAATGCAGACGGATTCCTCGGCCGTTCATTCTGAGCGCTACTCAGCTATTTCCGTTGATAATTATTCAATATTTATTGCTGCTTTCAATTCAATTTCGATAATTAAAAAAGCTGCAGCGCAAATAGCGGATTCCTCCTGCAGCTTTCGTGAACTTTCTGCCTATTTTTAAACGGTCCATTATTCATCCTGATGGACCAAAAATAGTTTGGCGGGAATTAGCGGCATACCTAACCGCCGTAATAATTACAAACGAGATTCAAAACGTAGTGATTCATTTGGCTCACTTCTTTGTTTTCATCTGGCCGTTTCTCGATGGCTCTTCTTCCTTTTTCGATATATCCGTTCAAGCTCCAGCACTGGCCGTTAATTAACGTGTTAAATCATCACCATTTTAAATTATCCCAATCAGGTATGGTTATAATTATTCTTGTTTCACTACAGTTTACCAGTAGGTGCAAAAATGAATTAGAAGTCTTTAAATTTAACATCTTATAACTCTGTTCAATGAGTTTTATATAATGGGGTTTTCATCAAGATCTACAAAATTAGTTCAATAGCTATTACAGAACGAATAAAAAACTCATACATGAATTATTTATTTTCTTATTTTTAACATGTTTATGAACAAAATTGTAAAAAAACCAACCTAAAACAGCAGAATTTAAAGTGGGAAACACTTATTTCAATGTTGTTTCCTACGCTGATGATACAGTACTTATTACTGACTCAGAAGACAATTTACAGAGGCTACTTTAGGTCTTTAATTAAACAGCAAAATCCAAAGAGTCGACAAGATACAAATTAGTGATCGACAAGAATATTATAGAGTAAATTATTTTAAATATCTGAAAACTAAAATATCAAGTTTTGGAGGGCTATACAATGAAGTCTGAAAGCAAACAATCAAAGCATTTCGAATCTCAGGATGCTTAAGAGATATCGTATGCAGGAACAAATATCTCATGGGATGGTTTTTTACTTCTTGAATAAAACACAGAATTTGCTTTGATTTCAAAAAACTTTTACTGATAATTAAAGCATACTGCATGACATTTAAATACGAAAGACAATGTCTGCCTAATGACCACCTCTTGCAGCTCCACACTTATCCACTCTTTTATTAAAATGTTAGATGAAATTTTTACACAAAAATCCAGTTGATATGTCTCATAATATCGAAAACTATTCACAGTTACAGCTTCACTACCAGCATTCTGAAAGAAATACAGTACAGTAACACCTCCTGATCATAATGCACACAAAATGCAACAGTGACTCGTTTAGAATATAAAAATTTCTCATTGATTAGTCGTGGATTTTCCTCACCCAAAATCCGGCAATTTTGTTTATTAACATAACCACCAATTTCAAAATGTGCTTCATCTGAAAAGATGATTTTTTGAATGAATCAATTCATTGAATTATGTTTTAAATGATCCAGTGGTCTTAGTTCCTGTGTTATTTAAACCTTATATGCCTTCAGAGCTAAATCCTTTCGTAGAATACGCCATGTTGTGGATTCACTGAGTCCAAATTATTGTGAACGTCGACCATTGGAAATTTCTGGATTTTCAGCTTACTTTCACGCACCAAATCAATATGTTCTTATGAACGATCACTACGACTATATATTGCTCTTCTTTTTCCTTCCACCGAACCAGTGCTTTCAGAGTAAATATTATATAATTTTCTAAAAACATTTTTCATTGAACGCCCATTTCCATAAAATAATTCAACAATTTTAACGCGTTGTTGTATTGTGTACGACTCCAGTTTTATAACTGTCATACATTACACTTCCGAAATGAGACTATACCTAGACAAATTCACAACGCCATCTCTGTTTTATTCAAGAATTAAGAAAATCGCTCAATATGAAAACCCCGTTATATAAATCAGCTATTAGAGATCAAACAAGATCAGGCACTTCCAAAACACATCAAATGGCGCAATTGGTTGAAATGACATTTGTAAGAAGCATCTACTGGAAAACCTTACAGATAGGATTAAATGCGAGGACATTTGACAACATGTGGGATATAAGACTTAGGAAGGTGGTTGAGACAGCGTATAAAACATTGAAATAAACACATAAGCAGAATGGACGAGAATAGAATCGGAATGAAATCAAAATTGAACAGTCTCGACGGAAAAATAATTCGAACTAGACCATCGAAACGTTGGAGAGAATTTTAGACATCTACAGCTAAAGAAGGTGTAGGCGAAAGTTAGTGGTAGTGGCTTACATATACGGGGTGTCTCATAACTTATCCGCAATAGAGCAACTGGTGATAGTAGAGATCAAAATTAAGAGAATTTCGTCAATAAATGTGTTGACAAATGTTAATTATTAAAAAGATAGAGGGTGTTGAAAGTGAAACTAAATTTTCGAGAAATTGAGACAGTTGCTACCTACTTTGTGAGGAATTAACTCGCTTATATTTTTTTACTTTATAAAGCTGGGAATATTTTGACTTCAAGAAATAGAGAAGAGTCATAATTCCCACGTAAAAGAAGGTCCCTTTGGCCAATATCGATATATCACACCGTATGCGAGATATTCATGTTCGAATATTCCATTGAAGATTCCAAAAAATTTCCAAATTCCAAAAAATCTATAGTTTACAAAGTGTTGAATATGAGAAAAAAAAATTAAGATATCAAAAATATAACGGACTTTATTTAAAATAACAATCTTTTGGAATATACTTTAATAGGTGTTTAAAGTGTTCACCGTTTACCTCAATACACTTTCGCGGGCTCTTTGTTAAGTGACGCCTCACATTCGACAAGATGTTTTCTTCATTTTTAATAGTATTGCCCGCTTGTTGAATTTTTTGTAAAAGTTTATCTCGTGTATTAATTTCATCATGGTAAACTAAAGACTTTATATGACCCCACAAATAAAAGTCTAACAGATTAATATCTGAGCTACGACGTGGTTAAGGAAACTCCACAGCGCCCAATCCATATGGAAATTTCCAGCATTATCATTTTCAGTTGGAATGGAAAACGTTGATTCAAATGATTTCGCAATGCCTCAAGAGGTATACCGTCCAAAAGGTTTAATAAATCATTTTCTAAAAATTGCACATATTAATCTCCATTCAGTCTTTGGCCGATTAAAAAATTGTCGATAATGCCGCACCAGATGTTAATTGAAAATTCGTGCTCGAAATGTCGATCTCTTGGTAGGTATTTTCCAATGGGTAATGATTATTTCGCCAGTTAAAAATTCTGCGTCTGGTTAAAGATGCCTCGTCAGTAAACAATATCTTTTTCAGGAACTTCGTTTTATATATAGTAGATTTTGACAAAATTCTGATCTAGCCGTTAAATCTTGCGGCAATAACAATTTTGAACAGGCCGAAAATGGTTGGGAAACAGTGTTTCTTTATGGAGAACTCTTGAAACGGTAGAATTGCTAATTCTTGTAGATGCCTCCAAACGCCTAGAGCTTAGTTTAGGGTTTTCCGCGATACTAACCAAAATGTCTTTTTTTTGTTCTACCGTTATAAATTTCGATTGTACACCAGGATTGTTGTAATAAAACGAACCTGTTTCGCCTAACTGATTGAAAATGTTTTGAAAAATTTGTCGATTTGGCATGATTCTGGTTGGGTAGAGCTCTTCATAACTTGTAACTGCAATGCGACTATTGTAATTTACTTGTACATAAACACGGAGCATATCCCTTAAATCAAGGTTAGAAAATTGATTAAGTCTGGATATTTTTTACAAATTATTTAATACCAAGTCAACATTGGAGAAATGTGTTTCCACCTACGTTTAATAGGAGAGATAGAAGACAATGACAGTTTGTGAATTGTATATTTTTCAGCCATCGACAAGATATGCAAAGGAATATTTGAACACGAATATTTCGCAAACGGCGGGAGATATCGATATTTACCAAGGGTACCTTTTTTTACGTGGAAATTATGACTTTTCTCTAATTTGAAGTCAGAATATTCCCAGTTTCATAAGGTAAAAAAAAATATGAGGGAGTTATTTCCTCACAAAATAAATTTAAAAATTATTTCGATTTTTCGAAAATTTAGTTTCACTTTCAACACCCAGTATCTGTTTAATGATTAACATCTGTCCAACACATTTATTAACTGGATCCTCTTATTTTGATCTCTACCATCTCCAGTTGCTCTATGGTGGAGTAGTTTTGGGAGACCCTGTATAGTTATCCATATTAGGAAAAAAGAAAAAAGAACAAGAAAATGAACATTTTTACACATAACGATATCCAGATGATAATAATAAGTTTTTAAGTTTATTTTTTATAACGACATTTTTAATAATTTAATTTCATAATTAAATATTTTTGCTCAGAAACGGCAGCTTTAAAAACTAGAATCAATAAATTTGAAGTTTTCTGTGTATTCTTAAAGCAATCAATCAAAATCTAACACCACCCAATGATTAGGTCAGAAAAAAAAACTGACGAATTAATTACATTTAACTGATTCATTTGTTGGCCTCTTAGTTTTAGCGTGTTTCATTTTGAAGCTGTAATTCTAGGATAGTTGTGAATGCGACAAACAGGGGCGTATCCAGGAGGATGCGAAGCCGTGGAGCGCTCGATTCAGAAAACCTCCATCTCGCACCATCCCTTCAGAATTCCCTTTACCGATGAGCTCTGGATACGCCTCCTCCTGGATGTTGCTGGCGGTAAGCCGGTCCACTGAACCGTGCTAGGTAGCAATCGGATATGGCTCACTATTTGAAACACCCTATATCAGTCATTGTTTGATTAATTATCCTAATTTGGAAACAAAACAAAGCCTTTTATCTCCGGCATCAGTTGGAGTCTTCAAAATTATCAAAATCATTTCCCATTTAATGTGATTAAAATAAGGATACCAAACAAAGACTATAGAAGGAACTTCAGAATATTCATTGCTACTCTAGACCCCCACACAGTTTCCATTCTAACATTATCAACCTCTTTTTCTTCCAGGGCAACATGAAGCAGCATATGCTCACTCACAAAATCAGAGACATGCCCCAACACATGTTCGAAAACAAAACACCGTCCCTGAGCGGTGACGAATCGACACCATTACCTGCCAGTTTGCCTCAAAGGGAACAGTCTAGTGAAGGTGCAGAACAGGCTCATAATCTTCCTCTCCAACAGCAGCAACAACAGCAGCAGCAACCTCCGCAACAGCATCCTGTTTCTGCTTCGCAATCTCCTATGCCGCCGCATGTGATGCCGCAACAGGATCATAAGGAACAAGCTCATATCAAGCGTGAACCCACCGAAGCTGAGTTACCTCTACCAAAACGCCCGCCAAGTAAGTAGAACGTTTCTAAAAACACAATAATTAAAACCGTGTTTAATCTGATTAATTTTGAAATATTTGGCAATTGACACGGTTATTGTTTAAATCTCTAGTTTACAAACAATGATTCAGATGTATTATGTAAAGAAACTTACACTTTCATACACTTATAGGGGCTTTTCGACAAGTGTTAATTTTCTTTCTTTTTAAAATCTACCCGTACATTGATACGGGTAGAGAGCCAAGTAAGTAGAACGTTTCTAAAAACACAATAATTAAAAGCGTGTTTAATCTGATTAATTTTGAAATATTTGGCAATTCAAACGGTTATTGTTTAAATCTCTAGTTTACAAACAATGATTCAGATGTATTATGTAAAGAAACTTACACTTTCATACAATTATAGGGGCTTTTCGAAAAGTGTTAATTTTCTTTTTATTTAAAATCTACCCGCACATTGATACGGGTAGAGAGCCAACTAAGTAGAACGTTTCTAAAATCACAATAATTAAAACCGTGTTTAATCTGATTAATTTTGAAATATTTGGCAATTGAAACGGTTATTGTTTAAATCTCTAGTTTACAAACAATGATTCAGATGTATTATGTAAAGAAACTTACACTTTCATACACTTATAGGGGCTTTTCGAAAAGTGTTAATTTTCTTTCTATTTAAAATCTACCCGTACATTGATACGGGTGAGAGCCAAGTAAGTAGAACGTTTCTAAAAACACAATAATTAAAACCGTGTTTAATCTGATTAATTTTGAAATATTTGGTAATTGAAACGGTTATTGTTTAAATCTCTAGTTTACAAACAATGATTCAGATGTATTATGTAAAGAAACTTACACTTTCATACACTTATATAGGCTTTTCGAAAAGTGTTAATTTTCTTTCTATTTAAAATCTACCCGTACATTGATACGGGTAGAGAGCCAAGTAAGTAGAACGTTTCTAAAAACACAATAATTAAAACCGTGTTTAATCTGATTAATTTTGAAATATTTGGCAATTGAAACGGTTATTGTTTAAATCTCTAGTTTACAAACAATGATTCTGATGTATTATGTAAAGAAACTTACACTTTCATATACTTATAGGGGCTTTTCGAAAAGTGTTTCGAAAAAGTTTGACACATCACGATTGCATTTTAGTGAGCATGGCTTTCGACACGGGTCTTTTTTTCAGCGATTGTCAAATTATGCGGAATTCAACGAATACAAATCTTTTTCACTGCAAAATGCTCATGTAAAATCTTATGTATGCTTGTCATACTAAATCTCAGGGATGCGTCAATCTCACGGTTCCCATACAGTATCAATGTTTTCTGGTACAACAACCGATTTATAATAAAATAGCAACCCTCCTACAATCTTCGAATAAACTAGCTATATTTTATATGTAAACTAATACTAATTATGAAATTTAAGTATCTAAGTAAATATATTTAAAAAGTGAGAAGGTATATATGTTTAGAGTGGTGTTGTTCACTTTTGTTTCACTACGATGTTGAAATATTTTCTTAGCTAGCACATTTGGGTGTACTGACATTTTATCACAGACCATAAAAATCACTTCCTTGTAAAGGGCAATCGGGATATCTTGATGATTGGCATTATTGGGTACATAATAGGGTACAGTAACAGTTGGATTCGGTAACACCCTATTGGCTTTATACAGTAGGGTCTTATTTTCAAGTTATAGTTGAAAGCTGCATCCAATGAGCCAATTCACTTAATTAAACTTAAGTCTGTCTAAGACCTAACTGCGTCCTTTGGATAAAGATTTATTTCTTCTACGTAAACCATCTATCAAGGTGCATATCATGGTAATTGGCATCATTGGCTTGGGGAAGTTGACACAGGCTATTTTGAATTAATGGACATGACTCTATTAGCAATGTAAATGTGACTTGCGTGGATTTGGATTCGTTGAGGCTTATACGCCATTTCTTGAGTCCCGCTTGAATTTTGTCTGAGTAAATCTGCAAGTTCCTCAATGCAAGAGTGTCATCTGCGTAGGTAATGACAGTTGCTACTATAGAAGTGTGGATGAATATCAGACAATTAATTTTGTTTGATGAGTGATTATCACTCACTATTTGATAGTGAGGGTATGGGCGATACTTTTTCAGTTTATAATGGAATTCAGTGTACGACATTTTATCAAATACCTGTAATTAATCTAAAAAAACCACAGAACAGTACTTTTTACCTTCTACGTCTCTCTTTATCTGGTTAACCATCATTGTCCTATGCTTATGTCGGAATCCAAATTAATGTTAGAGAAGAATTAAATTTTCTACCGTAAATTGTTTCAACTTTTTCGCGTTTATCTTTTCAAATACTTTAGATTGCATTAAAAGTAGACTTATTGGCGTATAAGATTTAACATATTTAAGATTTTACTCGATTTTGGAATCATAACTGTTTAAGCAACTTTCCAACTGCTAGGAAAATGATTAGTTCGGAGTATTGCGTTAAAAATATTTGCAATTTATTTCAAATAGTTCAATGAATGATCTTTTCTGGCTAAGCACTGTCCAGTTAATTTGCCTCTAAAGTGATTAAGATACGATTTGAAGAAGTTTTTTTTCCACAGTCCAAATCTAATTCAACAGGCAAGTGTAGTGAATGTCCTAAGTTCAGTATATATTATCATTATTATTAAAACTGCATTTGAAGTTTGCAATTGCGCATTTGAATTTAGTAGTTTAATTAGCATTCCTCAATACATCAAGAAAGTACTACTTAAACTACTTAACTTAGTAATAAACAAAAATACCTCACTCCATGATACAAACAATTTTTTTAAATGGTTTACTTTGCCACATTTGCAATGTGTAATAATTCACCAACGTATCTTCTTACACTGTTCTTCTACATTGTCTTTCGCCCACCTCTCTTTATGTTAGTCTCTATTCATGATCTCTCTATGATTTTCCTTGGTATTCTGTCTTCTGTCATTTTCGCCCCGTGTCCCACCCGCCTGAATTACTGAACCCTCATATAGTCTCCATATCTTTATATAATTGGCGAAGTCGAAGAGTTCGAAGAGTCCGAAGTGCAACAATATATACTATTTTCTTTGTGAAACTGTTTTCTTCTAGTTTGCTTCTCAGATACATATATTCCTTCACAACTTCAATGTTACTCGCCGATTACCCAGTTTTGTGCTATCTTGGACTAATTCTCTTTTTTGTATCTAGTTTGTTTTAACACATCGGTCAATACGTCTCCGGTCTGACATATAGATAGCGTCACTTACGAAAAATCCTTACCAGTACTCGATTGCGTCAATCTTCAAACGTCATGTGGCAAAATGTGATAACAATCTGTCTACTACTTTCTGAATTGTTGCGCTTTAAGTGACGCTACTTTTAATACTTTTAATACAATAAACAAAAAAAGATAATGTCGTGCATTGCTTTTGGATGGAAAACATATAGTTGAAGCCAAACAATGGCTTGGTAAACATTACCCGGATTCTGCCGCAGGAAACTCAACCATAATTAAATAAATAAACAAAGATTAATATCTAAAAATGTCCACTATATTTTTTTGTTGTTGTTCTTTTTTGCTGACTCTGTCCTGTTCGGATAAACATTCGGATAAATATAGTGGACATGTGGACAATTTTCATCAAGTATCGGCTACCTCAGTTAAATCAACCATAATTGAATACTATGATAAATTCTCCGGACGTCAAAATGAGGTTGTTACATCAGACAGCATCAGAAAAATTCGCAAAATTATGTCGCAAAAACGTAAAATACAGCTGAAGGAGATAGCTGATAGCATGAAGATTTCGAAATGTTTTCGAAAGTGTTTACACCATTTTACATGAACATTTGGGAATGCGTAAATTGTTATCGAAATGGCTATCACGTTTGCTCACAAAGGACAAAAGGCAACAACGTATTGATGATTCTGCGTAATATATGGAGCTGTTAAAGCGAAATAAAAATGATTATTTCATGCTGTACGTGACATTACTACACTCCAGAATCAAATCGGTAATCAGTTGAGATTAACTCGAGAAAGATAGAACCATCAGTAGCTAATATTACATACCGTTATTAATGCATTTGAAGAACGAGATCGTAAAAAAACCATTAGATGAAGACAAAAAAGTGTTGTTTTACATAGACAATTTCCAGTGTCAGAAGTCATTGGCAATGATAACTAAATTGTATTAATTGCACTTCGAATTGCTTCCTCATTCATTCGTATTCTCCAGATCTGACCCCCGGCGACTATTTTCTATTCTTAGACCTCTCATTACCGATACTGACGAATATTTTAAAGTCAAAGAGAAATAGTACTAAAAAATGGCGTAGAAACGCATTGTATTGGTCTTCAAGGGAAATATATTGATGAATAGAGTCCAAATTTTTAAAAAAGCGTATTTTATTAGTTAAACCGGGGACTTATTGACCGAAGTATTATCTATATTTATGTTTAGATCGACTGTTTTGGTTTTCATTATATCATCACAGATCTCTCTTAATAATCATTTCGGACGTGTTAATATGTCTAGATCATCGGCATATCCTACTATTTTTTTTTCTGTATCTATTACTGTTCCACCTAGCTCTATGTCTTCACTTATGACTTTATTCATTATATACCGCAGTGTGTCCTTGAATTTTTACTACTACCTTACTAGATATGCTCATTTACTCCTTGACATCATTGAATTATGGGAAAAGATCTTGTAATTCGGACGATAGTGCACAAATCATAAATTTACAATTTCATTGACAAAAAAAATTGTAATTAATTTGATTGTGAACTAGGGTATCGAATTGTAAAGGTCTACAGGCGGCAAATATGTAAATCCACCACTGTGTATACTAGAGACTGCATGTTTTTTTTTGTTTCGCGGTATATTTGGCAAATGTTTTCTTTTGTTTTGTCAGTATCGCCGGATTTATAGAAAAATTAATATCTGCTATTGTTCTGGTAGATTTCTGAAATATTTGCGGTCGAGAAAAAAAACGACATTTATTTTTACGTTGCCCTTGCTCTTATAGAAAGTTTCGACAAAGATTTTAAACGTTTCAAAAATAATAGATTTATAATTTGGATGTTAAAATTAATTTTTTGGTTTTGGTTGAGGATAAATTTAATCGATAAAACTAGCAGAAAATTTGCTAATTTATGATTGAAATTATTTTTAACTCGTTCTTGGGTCGATTCAATGACTTTTTGATTCGCATGCTTTATTTTGAATGATTAATTATTTGTTTTACAAGGATATTGTCTGATTTTTTTTTTGGAATTATCCTTAAAAATAATCTTTATTTGCAAATTTTACATTTTTTAATAATATATCTGAATCAGTATAACTATTATATAAAGGAGTCATTCATCATGTCTTAACACTTACACAACTCTGTCTAAGTGTACTCGGCAATTTACTTAGTCATACATCTTATGAATTTTTATGTAGACCACATTCGTTTTAATAGTGTTTCAAGTAATTTTTGTGACTTTCTCAATGTCTGAAATTAACTCAAAAAGCTACCCCTTCAAACAAAACTTCACCTTGGAACAAACAATAGTCAATAAACACAAAAAAATGTTAAAAAAAGTAAAGAAGTTGATTATATTAACGAATAGATTCCGGAAGATTGGAAAGATGCTTTAATCCATCCAGTACACAAGAAAGGAGATAGAACGGATGCAAACAACTATAGAGGAATATCTCTTCTCCCAGTTTGTTACAAGATTCTATCTCAATGTCTATAGAGAGAGCACTGGGACAGTTAAAACCAAAAATTGGTGAATATCAAGCAGGTTTTCGACCGGGCAGATCCTGCCCTATTAAAGCAACATTAACTAACACAAGATCAACATTTAAATTCATGGGTGACATCTCAGAACCCTTCGAAATTAACACTGGAGTGAGACAAGGGGATGGACTCTCGCCACTCTTATTTAACTGTGTTCTAGAAAAAGTAATACAGGAGTGGCGTGAAAAAAAGTCGGCCCTGAATATTGACCAGCCCATTAAACTGGGGAGAAACAACATCAAAATTGATTGTCTGGCATTTGCTGATGATTTTAGCAATTTTAGCTCAAGATGTATTAACGGCACAGAAACAGATTGAAATCCTAAAAGAAACAGCAGAAAACGTAGGACTCCAAATTTCCTTTGAAAAGACACAATAAATGACCTGCAACAGACTAAGAACGCCATTTCTAAAAACAAAATATGGTAACATCAGACGAGTCTCTCAATTCAAATATTTGGGTGAAATAATCATGGAAAATGGGTTGGAAAAAGCGGCTAATAAGGGTAGATGTCAAAAAATGGAAACGGCATTGAGACTTACACAAAATATTTACAACAAAAAATGCCTATCTAAAAACACAAAACTGAGACATTACAACACAGTTATTAAGCCAGAATGTATATATGCTGCAGAAACGTTCATTTTGAATAGAAAGAGGGACATCGAGGACATTGAAAAGAAGGAAAGAAAAATCGTAAGAAAAATCTTAGGCCCCAAACAAATAAATAGCACAACATACCGACTTCGAGAAAACCAAGAAATCAAACAATACACAGATATACATAGCGATATGAAAAAAAGAAGACTTAAGTTTTACGGACACATAAAACGAATGACTCCGAGTAGGTTAACTAGACAAATAGTCGAATTTTATGAAAATAGGAGTAAAGCTAAAGTAGAAATAATTAAATGGATTGCTGCAATTAAAGAGGAGCTAAGATCAGCAAATATTACACAAAGTGAAATTTAGGATAGAGGCTGTTTCAGACACAAGGTTGACGTTTGGAAGGTTGGCCAAAGAGAAAAATGTGGGAAGACTGGAACAACTTGGTCTGACGAAAGGAAAAAAGCTCATAGCGAAAGAATGAAATTAGTATGGGCGCAAAGGAAGGCTAACAACAACAAACGCCTCTAATTGTACTTCGCGTGGTCCACCAGGGCCCATACGTGAATAATAATAATAATAATATTTGATTATATGTCTCAGTTCTATATCAGACTAAAAACTTTACGAATCACCCACATACGTCTTTAGACTGTCCTTGACAATACGACGTTCCAATGCCGCTTATTATAATAACAGGTCTTTCATATAGATTTTTTCTTAATTCTTGAATAAAACACAGATGGCGTTGTGATTTGCCTAGATCTAGTGTCATTTCAGAAGTGTAATGTATGACATTTATAGAAATCGAGCCGTACACAATACAACAACGCGTTAAAATTGTTGAATTATTTTATGAAAATGGACGTTGTGTGAAAAAATTATGTGATATTTACGTTCGTACAATCGTTCATCTAAAAGCACTATCAATCGAATTGTCCAAAAATTTTAAGAAACTGGTTAGGGGGAAGATAAAATAATACGTTGAAACGAAAGTGTTGCTGAAGATCCACAAATTTCCAGAAAAAGCACATTTTGAAATTGGTGGTTATATTAATAAACAAAATTGCTGCATTTGGGGTGAGGAAAATCTACGATTGATTCATGAGAAACCCTTACATCCTACTGTTTGGCGTGCATTATGATTAGGAGGTGTCATTGCGCTGTATTTCTTTCAGAATGCTGATGGTAAAACTCTAACTCTGAATGGTGATCGTGATACTAAATTTTTGTAGACTGAATTGAATAATATTGATCTAGAGGAATTGATTAGATAATAGAAACAATTGATTTATTGAGAGAAAGAATTCCTCGACGAGTCATTGCCAGAAACCGTTATGATTTGACACCGTTGGACCGTTCTTTGGGGTTACTTAAAAAGACATGCCTAAAGAAACAATCCACAATCGATTTCTGAACTAAAGCATGAAAGTATTCGAGTAATTAGTGAGATCGGGCCACATGCCAAAATGCCAACCAAATTTTTGACAAAAAAGTGAACGTCTGTGAAGCTGCAAGAGGCCGACATTGTGTTTCGTGTTTAAACGTCATACACTATACTTCAATTATCAATAAAAAGTTTTTTAAAATCAACGCAAATTCTGTGTTTTATTCAAGAATTAAAAAAAAAACCTAAATTTGAAAGTCTTTTTATTTCACTCATTTAACAATCTCGAAGAGGTTTACCCCTTATCACATTTTTTGTGAACTTCTTGACGCGCGTTTCGGAAACCATGTGAGATAGGAGATAATTAAACCTGGATCATAAATTTTTAGATAATATTTTCTAGAGATTAATGTTAGGATCATATTCTGATGATCCTAACATGGTTAGCGAAACGCGCGTCGCGAAGTTAAAAAAAAAAGATTTAATGTTTAAAGTCTCCTTGAGTTTAATATTCAACACAGTTGAAAAAGGAAGAGTATGCCACAGAATATATTTTTAAGGCAAATGTATGTTTAAATATCAGTCTTGACACGTTTCCATTGAGGTTAGGTTATTAATGTAAATAAGAATAAGCGACAATCATTCACATCATCAACTAAAAAAAAATGAAAATCTCATTATGCTTGCACTAACTACCAGCTAGGTTGTGGGCTAACACGTGTGCTATGCATATATTTTACAGGCTTACAATCAAATAAGCATTTGTGTCCGGTATGCAATAAGAACTTCTCGTCCAGTTCTGCCCTCCAGATCCACATGCGAACCCACACAGGCGACAAACCTTTCAGATGCACGGTCTGTCAGAAAGCATTCACCACAAAGGGCAACCTTAAGGTACGTATAACTTCGCTTTGCCTACTAACGCATTCTAACTTTCATCTCAATCTTGTTTTAAATCTTCCAGTAAATATAACGTTAAAAGAATACAGTAAAATATATTTAAGGCTTTCAAAGCAGCGTTATTGGTAAGTTTCTTTTTTTTTAGTGGAGAATCAAAGCAGATAACAAAAGAAAATAAGTTTGCACACATTTTTATTTCAAAGTTCTTTCATAGGATCACAGTGTATTTACTGAGTAATGCATTCTGCAGCCTTATCTTTAAATCAAGAAAATTCTAGACAATATTTTGTTGTACTTTCTTAATAGTTATTGATTCATTTTTCTATTCGAATCTTCGATGTGAAATACTAAACTCGAAAAGATTTAAAACTAAACACCAAATCAATTCTTTAAAGTTTTTCGACGTGCGTTTCGCTAATCATGTTAGCATCATCAGGAGATGATGATTATATCGTCTCCTCTGATCTGAAAATATCAACTCTGAGATTAATTCATGTCTCATTTACAAATTATTTTCTTTTGATTGTCAATCAGCAGTTACGTACTTCTAAATCTGGACAAAATGGTGAATGTTCTATAAGTTTATCTCTATTTTGTAAATACCTAAGTGCTTTTAAAAAACTTGTACAGCTCGAAAATTAAAAATATCTTTTTTTCTATGTTGTTTTTTTTAAATTTATCATTGTGTTTGACAGTGAATAGATAGATATGATACCGATCGCAAGATGGTTTTTTATTAATGCAAATTATTGTATGCTATTGTTGATCTTTCACCAAGAATAATCTTACCATAAAATTCGTGACTTTTTAGGGCAATTTAAAAAAAAGGCTAAAATCAACAGAAAACAAAAGCGTTTTATTACCCAAAGTGATAGGTAGTTCAAGGCAATAACTAGGTCAACAGAAAAATAAAACAATATTTACAAATTCTCCAAATAAGGGCATTAAACATTTAGTGACGATGAAACTTAAAAGCAAGGCCATTATAATCTCTTAATAGTAATGGAAACTGAATATGAATTGGATGTGTTTCTTTACAGGTTCACATGGGTACTCATATGTGGAGCAACGGAGCATCGCGCCGAGGTCGACGCATGTCCCTAGATCTACCGCCCATCCCCATGACGCCCAAGGATTCCGAATTTCTGCAGCGGAGACCAGATCTCTTCTACCCGTACCTTCCGGGTCCATTCCTTAACGGCATGCAACAAAAAGTAAGTTAATAATCACGGATATTTTCTTTCGACGGTTTCAATCTGTTCTGAGAAATATTAAAATTACTTTAAAATTGCAACGAAAAAATAGTGAATTGGCAAAGAAAGCAAAATAATAAGGTTTCCGGGATCGAAGGGATATCTTCTGAAATAATTAAGAGCGGAGGAGAAGAATTAATAAAACGTCCATGCAGTCTCATAGCATAGATATAGATAAAGGAAAAAATGTCAAGTGAAAGGGAATCAACAATAATTTGTTTTAAATACTAAGAATACTTATGAGGCCCTTATTAAGTGTTTTTTATACGAGTATAGTAGAAAAATTATGATGACCTGTAATATTTTTTTACGCCGAAAAAACAAAGCGTTCTCTTATTTTATCGGAGCACCGGACAGCAATTGGCAGTCACGCTATGAATACCCCGTCCCTTAACCCCCTCTTTTCACCATTTACATTTTTGCTGTAGGTTGCTTAGTTTTCGAGATATTTCGATTGCATGACTTGCCCCTATGATCAACTAGCCCCGCTCTACCCTATCTAACTCATCGGTCAATAGGTCCCCGATCTCTCATATATAGTTGGCGTCACTTGGCTATAAGTGACGTTATTTTTGTTATTTTTTGCTATTAACAAAAAAAAAATTTCGTGTGTTGATTAAGTATCACTTTTTGATGAAGAAAAGTGCCGTTGAAGCAAAATAATGGCTTTATAAACATTACATTTCAATAATTGCATGAATTGCACTTCGAATTACTCGTCATCCACCGTATTCTCCAGATATGGTCTACGCCGACCATTTCCCGTTCTCAGACCTCAAAAAATGCTCACTGGAAAGAAATTTCGCTCTAATAAAGAAGTAATTGCCGAAACTGAAGGGTATTTTGACTGCAAAGAGAAATCGTTCCATAAAAAAAGGTGTAGAAATGGTAGAAAAGCGTTGGAATGATTGTATTGGTCTTCAAGGAGAATATATTGATGAATAAGGTCGAAATTTCCATATTTTATTTTTCTGACCTGGAACTTACTAGTAAAACTACTTGTTAAAACTTTTGTTTTAATCCAAAATTATTTCCATCAACTTATTTTTCACTTGTTTTTTTCAGTCTTTAAGACAGTTTTTATGTTGGTATTTCCTACAACCAGCGGCGAGATCACTCTCCTGAACGGTTTCTATTGGCTCAAAACGATGATCACTAGCTGGTTCAATCAATCGAGGAAAAGAAAAAAATTACACGGCGCCATTTCTGGTTGATATGGTGCTTGCGGAATGATGTTTATTCGTTCTTTAACGAAAAACTGACGAATAATTATTACGGCGTTTGATGGTACGGTATTGTGATTCAAAAATCATTAATTATTTTGCCACAAATCTGGATCTTTTTTTGAATGGGATCACAAGATCCTTGATTTTGGTAAGGTTTTCTTCGTTGGTTGACGTGAAAGAACTTCCTAAATGAAGTCTATCGCCATCTGTTTCTATACCATCAAACTCATTATACCACTTGTAAAAGAATGTTTTTGACATAGTTTCATCACCATAACCATGACGGCGACACGTAATTTTTCTCTAAGTATATTATTCATTTTTTATAACTAATAAATATTATCACTATATTATACTGTATTGTAGAAGAATTCGATATAGAAATGAAAGAAGAAATCTGAATTGCCAAAGCAAAGATCAAAAAGGAAGAATTATTTTAGACCAACGATAAAAAAGTACAGCAAGTATTCAGATGCGGTTAATTAGATAGACCACGTACATATATTATAGAATAAGATAAGAAAAGTTGTGTAAAAAGAGTTAAAAGTTATAGAGGCCGCGATGCAAACACTTCTTCATTGGTATAAAGATGACACAGCTGGTAAATGTTAAACCAAATAAGAAAATAGAGAGAACAAAAATGAATAGGATAGCTAGATTGAAATAAAAAGGGAGTGGGATCAGTACATGTACAAACTGAAGCGTGGAAGACGCTCTGTAGAATAACTGAGGATATGGACGACGAATTATGGGAGAGTATAAGCAAGGAAATGGATCAAACTGTAAGTGGTGTGCCCACAGACAGAGATAAATGGAAGAATCTATAAAATGATGAGTTTGCGAACTCTAAAAAGAGACAAACCCTAAAAGCATCCAGAAGAGACATCTTAAAAAAAGAAACTGTAGAATCCAAGAGATTATACATAGAGCAACGAAGGTATTGCAAAAGAAAACTAAACATAATGAAACTAACAAAATAGAATAAAACTACTAAGGAAAACGAATACGCGGTCTGTATCGGGGAATAAAAAGAGAAAAGAGAGGCTGTCGGTAAATTCCAGTGTTATATAAAGACATCAGAAGGAATCTAGTAGGAGGACAGAAAGAGATACCATCATTATGAAAGGGTTACTTCGATGAATTGTTATAACTGTTCTGAAAAACATACATAAATACAAAAAAAGGAGAAAAACCTAAATGCGAAAATTTTAAACCTGAAAATCCTTAGAGATATTAAGACAGATGAAAACTCCCTATGTGGAAAAATATAGGAAACTATCAAGGAGAGTTTAGAACCGGAAAATCTACCATTAGACATCTGTTTATGATACGAGAAACATTAGAAAAGTTCCGGGAATTTAATGTCGGGTTATTGCAGCTGTTCGTGGACTCTTGTTGGAAGCCATGATGGAGATGGAAATCTCAATGAAATTAATCAGTTTAACAAAAATAACTATGAACGACTTGAAATTGTTAAAATACAACAAACATTACCTGATGATTTTAATATAACAAAAAGTAATATCAGAAATGCCAATCAACTCCAAGAAGTACAAATATAACACAAGAACTACAACTAATAGCATTAGATATAGTAGAAAGATAGCATTGTAATTCACTTATGAAAAAATGAAAGAGAAAGCACTTGAAATTGACTTGGAAATCAATACTAAAAAACGAAGGGAATGATTACTGGAATGACAGGGTTAAGACAAAACTGAACGGTGGGAGGCGACAACAGTCAAGTTTGAAGTTGCCTGAACAGAAAAAGATAACAATTTATAAGACATTGATCAGACCAGTAGTCACATACGAAAGCGAAACGTGTACCTTAACTAAAAAAATCCAGGAAATACTTGCCATGTTTAAAAAGAAAGTGCTATGAAAGGTATGTGGGCCCGTCCAAGGGATGCTCATCAGATACAACCACTAACTCTATCAGATGTATGGTGAAAGAAATACATTGGACTTAAAATACAAAGACAGGATGGACTGAACACATAGAAACGATGAAAGTTGAACAAACCCCAGAAGGCTGCTGAAAGGACAAGTGATCAGAAACAGAAGTTGAGGCAGGCCAACAATAAGACGATAATAAAGACAGTAATAAAACAATTAGATAATGTCCAGAAAGATGCGCAAGGACTATTAAAGATAATATGCTGGCAGTCAGAAGCAAAAAACCGTTTTAGATTGAGACGGAAATTAAGGGAGGTACAATACGACTATTGAACCACTGTGAAGAAGAAGATTAAAAAGTAGGAAGCATATCATTCAGAAATTCGAGTGCAGTACCTCTGGCTTCTGTAAACAAATTCATTTAACCGTAGCCTTTGTTCGTATTAGAGTTGATTTTTTTTGTTTGGCCGGAAAAATGTTAAGTGTAACAATAGAGCAACGAATTGTTGTGAAATGTCACTTGAAACTTGCAAAAACCGCTACTGAAACTTATAATTTATTGAAAGAAGTATATGGCAATGAACGTTTATCGCGTGCACGTGTTTCTGAGTGGTTTAAGCATTTTCAAGATGGCCGAGAAGACGTTGAAAATGATCCACATCCGGATCGCCCTTCCACATAAAAAACGGATGACAATATCGAAAAAATCAGTAATCTGGTTCGATCTGACCGTCGGTTAAATATTCGTGCGATTGCTGAAACTGTAGGAATTGACAAAGAATGCGTACGGCAAATTTTAGATAATAATTTTTACATGCAAAAAGTGTGTTTTAAAAAGATGCCTAAAATTCTTACGTTTGAACAACAAAAAGCTCGCACAAATGTTTGTACTGACATTTTGAATGCCATTCAAAAATAACCCAAACTTAGAAAGGATAATAACATGTGACGAATGTGGTTTGTGGTTTTTTACTTATGATCCTGAAACGAAGAGCTCAAATTCATCGAGAGCCAAAAAAGCTCGAATGAGCAAATTAAAATTCAAAGCAATGATGATTTTTTTTGATATTCATGGGATTGTGTACCTTCACCGGGTTCCTGAAGGTCAAAGTATTAATCAACATTAGTACCTTCAAGTTCTTGGTGAACTCCGTAAAAAATACGACCCGAATTGTGAAAGGACAAGTTATAAGTTCTCCACCAAGATAATGCTCCGGTTCATTACGCATTGTCTGTCAAGAGATTTCGAGCCAAGTACAGCATCCCAGTTAGACCATTCGCCTTATTCGCCGGATCTTATTCCGTAAAGTATGTTCCTAAACGTTGTTTTCAATTGTATTGAAAGGCTGGATTCTTTTTTTGGGAAATTACCCACAGAGTGAATAGAAGTCTAGATACTGTGTTGTCGAGCATGGAAGGCTGTACCCATCAAGCCAGGAGTACAGAACAACGCAGAAGAACAATAGAACGCCAAGATCGCCGCCTGAGGCTGTTGGCTTTAAGAGACTGCTTCTCTACCGCTAGGGCAATTGCAAATCAATAGTTTGCAGAACACGAAAGGGCCACAGGAATGTGGAGTGTCTATCGTCGGATAAGAAGTGTTGGACTTTTTTTTATATCGTCCGCATTGGGCGCTATCTCTAACTTCAGAGCATCGACCATATTGGTGTAGAGAACGATTATTATGGAACCACGAATGGTTCACAATAGTGTTTAGTGACGAGTCTCGATTTTGTTTAGGCATGCGTGATGGCCAGGTACGATTGAGAAGACGACATGGTGAATGACGAGATCCACAATTTTTGTTGAACGGTATGTTAATCACAGTGTTGGGAGTATGGTGTGGGGTGCCATTGCTTATGGCTCTAGGTCACCTCTAGTGTTCATCAGAGGAAACATGATCGCACTTTGTTGCCTCCAAGAAATTGTGGACCCTCATCTCATACCATACTTAAGGACACTCCCAAACCCAATTTTTCAACAAGATAATGCCCAGCCACATTGGACTACTTTGACTTTGCTCGAATTGCTATGACCTCCATATGGTATTGCTATGGCCTCCAACGTCTCCCTATTTAAGCGAAATCAAATAGTAGAAGGCTACTAAATTTGCAGCAACCCCCTCAAAGTTTGGCGGCACTTTAACCTGAGGTAGAACTCGCTTAGAATGTGGTACCCCAATGCACAGACGCATTAATGAGTTCGTAACAAGCCATGGCACATCAAAACATTATTAAAGGTAACAGCGCTTAAAATTTATCAGGTTGGACTGAAATTTTAATCATTTGCTTACTATAACATTACAATTATTATTGACATTAAATCTTTTTACTGGGTGTTCTAATTAGAAGGTCACGTAGTATAAGAACAAATTTGTAGATCAACTGTTTTCATAAAAACAGCGACATTTTCAATTTACACCATCTATCGGCATATTTTTCTAACATACTTTCTATTTCCTTACAGTTAAACGAGATGTCGTCAGTAGGCTCCGCCCAAAACGGACTCGCTCCCTCGCCGAAATACGGAGGTCTATTGGGTTTCGGTTATCCACCGCCAGAGGCCGTGCGGGCGCAAAATAATTCACCCGAACGCGCCCCCGACCGGCCGCCAAGCGAACCAGAGCCCCGTTCCAGTCTGTGGGATTTGCATTTCGATCGGAAAGCCGCAGAAGCCCCTCGCGAAGACCTGCTGTCCGCCTCCAGGGAAGGACTGGCCGCCTGAAGATGGGACCCTACGGCCCAAATTTGCCCGAAATAGCATCGGACTTGTTCCTATATTCAAGTTAATTCAGCTAGTCTTATATGCGGCAAGGATGTTTTCAATTGCTGGATATGTTGTAGGTAGAGAATGAAAGCGATGTTGCATTTTATCTTCTTCCTTTTTTTATCGTAGAATAAAGACTGTAGTTCACGTTCGTCCATCGAGATCACTGATTTTGACATTCCACGAATGAAATTATGAATAACTTCTAGCAATAGAAGCAAATTAGATAGTTTATAATATTAAATCATCTCCTGATGATGGTAACATGGCGCGTAACACAACGCGCGTCTAGAAGTTTAAAAAAGCAATTTGGTGTTTAGTGACAAATCTCTTCGAGTTTAGTGTTTCACACGAAGGTACCTGTAGAAGCATTAATCTAGTTTATGATAGATGTTAAACCAATTGGGGTTTGATAACAAAACTATTTTTATTTATTTATTTTTCGTAATAACTAAAAAGTTATATTAAATTGAAAATAATTTTTAAACAGTACTCAAGACCAGTTCTCGAAAAAACCCGAGCGCATGTGACGTCACAATGTTTATTTCTCCTCAACATTAAAAACAGCTGATAGGAGTGTTTTACTTTTTAATCAATTTTTTCTTTATATTATCATCAGTGTATTGATAAATTTATTGAAAATGTCTAATGTAAAAAGTTATCGTGCCTCTTTCGTACCATAATACTACAAAAACAACTCCGGAAAAAATATTTTTAAGGGCCAGTTCTACAACACAAGAATATACCAGGTATAAGCTATACTTGGAATAAACCCCGATTACGCCCATTCTACATAACGGGCGTTTAAAATATTATTCCAAGTATAACTTATACCTGGTATATTTTTGCATTGTAGAACCGGCCCTAAATGTGTTACAATATGTTAAAGGTTGAATTCAATGGTTCCAAATTGCAGGGCGTATTAATCTTAAAACATTTTTTTTTTCTATATTTTAATATAACGTTTTTAATAATCATTCATATTAGCACAAATATAGAGTTTCATCTAAGAAATTTTTAAAGACACTAACTCCAAATCAGAACTAACCAATCAATACAAAAGTTTCAATAAATAAGTTTAAATGATTTAATAAAAAACTTGTATAGTTAGCGAATGATTTGTTTTTTTTAGTGTTTCAGAATTTTTATATCTCGCTAGGTTATGCGTTGGACTAAATGGATATCGTAAATTGATACTGATATTGATAGTTTTCTTAGTTTTTCGTTAATAATAATTAACGCTAGTTACCTTAATTATAATTAAGGTAACTAGCTTTACTCCGAAATGTATATTCTGGATATACACGTCCTTTCACCGTGCAAATAGCCTATAGGCTTGTCACCGTAACTTTCGCGTGACACCTTACAAATTATTTAATTATATTTAATAGAAATATTTTGTTTCTTATTTACATTTATATTAGTATTGTTTAAAAAATTCACATTGATGCTTTGACACCTCGAACTTCAACTGAATTGAACCGAATGTCACTTTTGAGAAAATCTGTGACCTTAAAAATATCCACACTAGTTATATTATCAGAATTATGCTTTTATGAAACCTTTGTCGTACATCACTGAATTAAATTAATAACAAACATTTTTTTTTTGCACTAAGCTTCAATATATTTGGCAGTATATACACTGGTAAAAGCCGTTAACAGTACTTACGTGAATATACTTTGACATAATGAGGTCACAAACATGGCAGCCAATCATGGCGCTTCCTTATAATTAATTGTATTTTTTAAGTTTTTCACATCGATTAACAATATAATTAATGATAAAGTTAAAAAATATAATAAAAAAATCGATAATTATTTTTTTATTTAAAAACCCAATTCTTGTAATGGAACCTCCAGTGTAAAACATTAAAATTGAAAGGATTTATCACTAAAATATATATTGTTGTACTAAACCAAATCGTTTTTTAAATTACTGTACGTGCCTTTCTTTAACCATATTAGCATCATCAGGAGATGATGCAATCTAGTTGGAGATGATTCATTCATAGATCAATGATAGATCAGAAGAGGATATCCTGATGATGCTAACATAACGAGCGAAACCCGCGTCGAGATGTTTAAAAATGACTCTTATTTTCTTTCTAATCTAAGAACAGGTGGTTCAGACCAATCTCGATTGTTTTCGTTTTACTCAATGAATTTCAAACTTATCTAATTTGTTTCTATCAAAAAGTTACTCTAACAGTTAAGTCTTTGAAAATTCCTTGCCAAGCACGGTTGGGGCAATGCATTCTGTGATATATCAAGTATATATAAATTACGTATATAAAGCTGTGTAATTAGAAACTATTTAATTTAAAAATTTTAAAATTGAAGGAACCTTAATGTTTAGATGGTATTGTCTGTATTATAATAGCAAAAAAATCTGTACGATATAGTTAAGGATAATTTAGTATGTTTTTTTTTGTTCTCGTGAGTTTCATCGACGATATTGTTAATGAGAAAAAAAACATGAAGATTTAAGAAAATGTATTGAATCATATTTGTTTGCTGTGTTAAATGTGTCCAAGGGACACTGGCAATGCCAGTATGTAGCTTTATCAATTAAACCACTGTACATATTAGTTTTAGAATCATTGTATTGTTACTAGATGTCCATTTTATCTATATTGTAGTCATCATGGTAAGTGAAATCATTAGTCGGGAAGAAAATTGATTAAATTTCTTGCCTAAAGCCCAAGGTGAACCACTGTAACTACTCCTGTATAAAGAAATCAATTGACATAGAAAAAACACAGTGGTTTACCCTGTTGATGTCAACATATCGTGAACAAAAGAAGATATATTTATTCCTAAAATATATTACCCGGTAATTAATATTAAAGTTTTAGAGCTATTTTTTTGTTTCTGCTTTGATGACTACACTATTTACCATGGTCAATCCAATCAAGTACATGTAAATAGTTAATCATTATGTATGTAACATGAGACTGGTTTTTATTATTAAATTTACAATTAAATTGCTTAAAATCCCAGTACAAAACCGTCGAGAATCATTTTCCTACGTTTCTGTTTTTTGTATGACGCTGTTGCAGTGACACATTCGCCTCGAGTAAATTCTCGGGGTGTTACGTTTTCGTTCTGGGTACATGTACAAATATTTTTTCAACTGGTTTAACATATGTATCACACATGCAAGCCAGTTCGATTCTGTTTAATTATAAAAATATAAATATTTATCGCATATAATATGTTGTTTTATTTCCTAATTATACTACTTAAAAATCTTTCTATTTTCTTCTTCTCCAGTCCATCCTCATCTTTTTTCATACAGCTGAAAAACATTTTTAGTTTTATGAAACTAAAAATTTTTTGACATTGCTTTATATAATTAATAATTTGTATAATATAATATTTATAATAATTTTTCATCTACAGGAAATAACCGACCAGAAGTGTAGATTCTGTGCAGTTCTCTAGCATCATCTTTTTTTTTAAAACCAGCAGTAGACGTCCTGAATAGATGGGTTCCAGCATCCCTGTTATCTTGCTCTCATCGTCCTGATGTCCTCCTGGGTTTTAAGCTGGGTCCACACCAATAAAATTTTGCGTGTGTGTTGAATTTACTGAAACAATTTGTTTGAGTTATCTGGTGGACAACAGATGGTTCGTGTGCGTGCTGAGCGTCGATAATGTCAGAGCGTCTACATTGTCACTCTGGCACATTACATACAACACATACAGCCCGCACAACGCAAATTTGTATTGATGTAGACCCAGTTTTTAGCAAAACACTCATTTACATGAACTTTTATTTTGATTTCTTCATAATTATAATTCAAAACTATCTATGGCTAGTACAATTAAATGGATCTCTGGGGGTATCTTGTTTTTGAGAGCTGCTTATGCTGGGTCCACATCAATACAAATTTGTATGTGTTGTACGTGGTACTATATGTGTTGTATGTGGTGTGCCTGCGCGGCAATATAGACGCTCTGACATACAAAGTCACACACAAATATTGTCGCCGCACAGCAGGCACACGAACCATCTGTTATCCACCAGATAATTCAAACAAATTGTTCCAGTAAATACAATACACACGCAAAATTTTATTGGTGTGAACCCAGCTTTATATATAGAAGTACGTTGTGAAACCATCTTAGAAAATGTGATTTTAATAAATCTAGAATTTGCCAACACGCATGAGAATCGGGACATAAAATCATTTGGAATAATTCCAAAACGGAATTAAAAGAATCGATAACAAAATAGAGAAAATTAAGAAAAATCGGTATAATTAATTAAAAAAAAAAACTGTTTTAAAGAATATAATTATACAGTAAATCTCATTTTTTTATTTTTTTTTTGGTAGCATGTCACTGTCAGTGTAAGTATCATTGACATATACAAAAAAATATATTTACTTACTATCTTTACAGTATTATGTAGAAATTAATATAAATTATTTTTTGGATTCTTTTTGAAAACGGGAGGAGAAGACCTCCCTAAAGGTTAAAGTACAAAAGTTTGTATTTATTAAAAAAAAATATTATTTTTAAAAATTTTTGTTACAGAAAAAAAATAACTGAGATATTTGCTTCCGTTTTGTTTTTGTTTTTTATCCAATGACTTTTTACTTATATAAGAACAGATATTTTTGATAGTCTTTTGAATTTTGGATCATGGCGAAAAACCCAAAAAAGAAAAAAAGATATATGAACCCGCCACAATCATTTAGACAATACTAAGATGTCAATTATTATTTGAAGGGATTAATGAGATGGAAATATCGCTGGAAAAAGTGTATAAAATTACAAGGCAACTACGTTGAGAAATATAACTGAATTTGATAAAAAAATACTTGTTTATACGTTAGGCTGGAAACTTTTCAGACTACCCTCATATTAACTTGTCGATAAACTTAAAAGCATTAAAGCCTTACAACTGTAAAGTCAAATGTCAAAGCTAAAACAGTGTTTGCTTTAAATTTACCTATTTCTAACGATGTCTGTAATTAAATATTATTTTGGATTAATAATTTTATTTATAATACTACATGAGGTAGGAAATATTTGATATTATACTTGTAGTGTCCTTTTTCAAGTGAACTTTCAGAGTACCAGCAAAAATTACAGAGTAACCGATCAGGTGTATATGGACATCCAAATAGAAGGCAAATATTCTGGGCGTATAATTCTTGGGTTATTCGGAGACGTAGCTCCAAGAACTGTACGAAACTTCAAACATATAGCTCTGAAAGGAATCAATGGCAAAAAATATTCTGGAACAAATTTTCTAATTACTATTAAAAGGGTAATGATTCTAGGTAAATATATATAAATATATATACTATATATTTATACAGTATACCATGTATTGCGAATAACTTTTCTTAATTATTTCTTAAAAAACAAATTTAATTTGGAAGAAAGGTAAAAAATGGTTTATTCAAAAAGGTATAGAACTTTGTTCCCGCTGGTTTTTTTGTCAAAATTTAAGAGTTTATTGTAAAAACTGGTTATTCATTTATGATTCAAAGTATTGTCCATCATTGACCACTACTTTATCCAATCTTTTAGGCAGCATTCAAATACCGCGTTGAAAAGAACTGGTCATCTTTTGATGCGATCCAAGAATCGATCCTATTTTTGACTTCTTCATAAAACCGGAAGTGCTGGCCAGCCAGGCCGAATGCCATCGGTCGAAACAGATGATAGTCAGAGGGAGTAACGTCTGTAGAATGACCACTTTCGCAACATGGGACCGAGCATTGTTATGCTGCAAAATCACTTTATCGTGTCTTTCGCTGTATTGCGGCCGTTTGCCTTTCAATGCTCGACTCAAACGCATTAAATGCGTTCGATAACGATCCCCTGTCATTGTTTCAGGCGGTTTTAATAGTTCATAATACCAGAGTAGTAGAAATAAATCAAATACAGAGCATGACCTTGGAGCCGTGAATATTCGGTTTGGCCGCCGGAGTAGAAAGCGTGCCCGGGATATTCCCATGATTTTTGACGCTTGGAAATATTGAAATAAACCCATTTTTTGCCCCCAGTGACAATGCGATTCAGAAATCCCTTCCGTTTTTGCCTTTCAAGCAACTGTTTGTTCACGAGCAAACAAACGGCGTTCAACATATCTCGGTTTCGACTCGTATATGTATGTATATGACTCATAGTATTTCGGCGACTACTTACCGCTAACGCCATCTATAGGAAAACGGCGCGAACAAAGTTGTATACATTTTATGCACCATCGCTAGCTGCACATTTTTTCCATCTCTCTGGCAATTTGTGGATGCTCTCCTCAAAAAAAACCGTACATTTCTTGAAGTGGTCTAGTTATCAAGGCATTTTTTGACATCTCCGTAATTGTTGAAGTCTTTCATGGAAAGTGCGTAAGACATCGATGAAAATTAGTGGTAGTTGTAAATTCTTAATTTTTTAATAGATGACGCTGGAAACAAAGGTCAGCTAATAGTCAAATCTAGAAGGGGGTTAATACCGCCTGGTATTTATCAACCGACGTAGCCTTTCCACCAGGAATGGTACACGTGAACAGTTAATTTGGTAAAATAGTTGATCGTGTGTTTCTTAATGTAACATAATCGTTTAAAAGGGGGCTATGATATGAAAACTTATTGCTAAAAATTTCAACTTTATCATTAAACAGCATTATTGTGTAAGATTTTCTTTTTCTTTGTAACAAAACAAATGACAGTTATGCTGAAATACAGGGAATAAATGGCTGTATACCTATTTCATTTTATATGTAAAGGGTATCGCAAAATTTATGGTAGATTTGAATTAAATAGAAAACAGTATTTTATTAATTGTTAACATCCACGACTTTGCTGGCACGTACAACGCTTTTGCCGAAATGTTCCATAATCATTTTGCATAAATGTGGCTGCATTTTGTTGATGCAGCGTTGAATCTCCACCTTCAATGGTGGATGTGGGCTTGTTGATATAAAACTTTGACTTCAAATAACCCCATAGAAAGAAATCCAATAGTGTTAAATCACAATCATGATTTGGTGGGCCAATTCTGATAACCGAAACGAGAGAGTACCTGACTAGGAAATGTTTTATGCAGTAATTGGATTGTTTTACAGGCTGTATGGCATATCGCACCGTCTTGTTAAAACCACATGTCGTCCACATCAATATCATTCAATTTAGGCAGAAACAACTTGGTTATCATCTCGCGATATCGAGCACCAGTAACAGTAACTGATTGACCAGCCTCATTTTCGAAAAAATATGGTTCAATGACGCGCTCAGCCCAAAATCCGCACCAAACAGTGATACGTTGTGGATGCGTTTGTTTCTTGACAATCACATATAATTTTGCTGCTATGCATTGTCATTAGGCTGCAGTTTTTGTGTCACTTGAACTTTGTAAGCCTGGAAATGCAGACATTTAGTGAGCATACGCTATAGAGAGCTTCTTGAAATTTGCAGTTCTTGTCTTCCATGCCAAATCGATGTTCCTTCACTTCCTCCAACACTCTCACGCACTACTTCGATATTATCATTTGAACGGCTTGTTATTGGACGGCCAGTGTGTTTAGCGTCCCCAATTGATCTGGTCTTCCTGAATTTTTTAATAACTCTCTTGACAGTTGACTAAGTTAAATCAATATTCCGACCATATTTTGTACGAAATTTGTGAACTGTAGCAGCCAAACTTTTATTATTTCGAAGTAATGTTTAAGAATGAAAACGCGTTGTTCTTTCGTATAGTGCTCCATATTTACTAACCCTAAACTGTCAGCTGTCAATATTTTTTCCGCACAAATGGAGGCAAATTCAAATCTTGCGTAAATTATGGGACACCCCTTATATACTGTATACTGGAAAACAAAAAACTACAATAACGAATTAGATGATATGTCTTCTCGTGGCAAAGGATCTCAGACTCGTTATAAGTTTACAAGGTGTTATAGTTTTTTGTTTCCCAGTGTATATAAATCAAAAGAAATAAATTTGGGATTATAGGTGGTGATATTGTTCATAATAACGGTTCAGGATCCTTAAGTATTTACGGGGAACATTTTGACGACGAAAACTTTGAAATTGATCATGATTCCTCTGGATTATTGTCAATGGTCAATATGGGAGGTAAAAATAATTTATTTGGAAGCTTGCTTAAAAGCTTTGCTTTTCATTTTTTTTCTTTGTAGCTCCTAATTCAAATGGTTGCATGTTTTACATAACAACTATGCCAACACCATGGTTACATAAGAAAAATGTAGTGTTTGGTAAGGTAAGTGACGTAGAAATATATTTAATTTAAATTTAAATAAAACAAGTTGTTCGGCTTATTCCCCGATTTAGTTCGGCACTTCGGTAAAATACCGTCATAGTGAATATATAAAGGTCAATAACATGAAATTCTATAGATTTGGCGCGTTACCGTACGTTATTATTCTTATCCCCGTAACAGATGTCGCTAATAGTTTCTCTTGCTACTGTTAAAAACCACAAAACAGACTTTTGATGTGATGGTTTACCAATGCACCACTAGGCTTGAAAGTGCTAACGGGTGAAAGAATTAGTTTATATATTAATATTAATACATTCGCCAATTCGTCAAGAAAATTTGGAAAAATATTACAAATACAAAACCAACATTTAAACTGAATTAATTTACTAAAATTGCAATTTTATTATATTTAAGGTTTTGAAAGGCCACGAAGTAGTACACACCATAGAATATTTAAAAACAGATATCAATAACAGACTCATCAAGAACGTAAAAATTGCTAAGTGTGGTGAAATTAAAATCACTCCATTTTATGAAGATCACAAAAATTATGAGTAAGAAAAATAATCGGAATCAAGTTGTATATATTTTTTTTGCCTACCAAAAAAAAACAAACTTTTTCCAGATTGACCCTATGGGCTTGGATTAAAGCAGGATGGTTTCCTCTAACATTTTCATTTATTATATTGGGATTTTTTCATTTCTTGATTAGGCAACTCAACAAATACGAATCATTTTTGTGAAATGTTTATTGAAATTTTCTTGATATAATGGCGAAGGTTTCCTTTAACCTGATCATAATAATAACTATAGTTTATGTTATATTATATAGTTTACCTATAATAAATAATTATATAGTTAAGTTAATTATAATACACAATCATTTCATTACTAATTAATGAATTTTGTGACTTACCTTATAATTAATTTAACAAAATGAGATAATTTGAAAATATTTTTTTAAGGTTTTCTTTTTTTTGTAGTAGATAGTGGATTTAGATGTAGTAAATTCTATTTGTAAAAATTAATATTTAATAATATTGTAAATGATAATAAATGCATTATATATACAATGTGGTTTTCTTGATTTAATGATGAATCGATTTTATTGGACACAATATATTTATGAATTGCTGGTTGCCTGAACATAATTTAACAAAAAACTTTAATTTTAATTTGATTTTTATGTCAAATTTTAATTATCTGTCCAGAACTTATATATTAATTTACCATCATGCAGAATCTTTAATTATTGTTAAATGAAGGATCCTTTTATTATTAAGTACACAATCGTAGCACTACCCATCAATAGAGGGCACCTAATGTACCGTCGAATTACTAACCTCAATTGTGTTTTGAAAATTCTCGAGTGTTTACCTTCAAAATGAACGAGGAAATTGACGAGACAGAATTTTATCATGAAGATTTCACAACTGCATCGGACTGGGAAATATTCGTTGCACACATGGAGGAAATTATTAATCAGTGGAGATCTGACGACCTGAAAGACACTGAAACAAAAGTTGTCACTGATGGTTCATGGTATATTAGGTCAGAAAAAATTGTTTTCATCGATAGCAATTTCAACTTGATTTGGTATAAGAAATTGACAGATGAAGACAACTCGGAAGGAAGCGATGAGGCTGCCAAACATCCTCTTAATTCATGGCATGATTTTTCTACAGAGTTTGGTGATGATCACAAAGACATATGTCTGTCTCATTGGTATGGCTTATACGAATACATTGTTATCAGTCCTGCGGGGGATATTGGAATTACAAATAATGAAAGTAGGGCCAAAGTATTGTTAAGCTCTGCATGTATGTTGATTAATAATCTATGCTTGGATATACCCATATTCATACAAATAAGAGATAAATGGCAAATGTTGTATATGGGTGTGTTTGAAGCTAATGGAGTCAGAACTAACTTTGACATGGTTCATTTAAAGAAGAGTCCATTCCATTGTCATTACCTGCCAGGGCTTCTAGATATGTTCAAGAGTAAAATAATGTCTCCATGCTTAATAGAGAATATTATTATCTCATTTCAAGCAACATATATGTTAGAGAACTTTGGTAATTTTATCTGGAAGCAAATGAATTCTGATCATATGGATGTTGAAGATTTGTTTATACTTCCATTCGGTGTGACAACTGAACCTATTAGTGCAATTAAGTTTAAAGCTGTGTGGAATCATCTAACAGAACATTCAGTAGTTGACACCGAAAGTCATAGTGATTTCATTCCTGTTAAGGCTCCAAAATGGTACTGTTCCATTGGACTGACTGAAAATCCTGTTTGTCTATTGGGAGATTGTTTAAGTGAATTTAGTCAAATTTTAAACAATAATCAGACTGTATATGATTTACTCAAAGATTTTGCCGTGATGCCAGCACCAGACAGTAATCCTTTGAGTCTGCTAACTGAGCCCACGGTACCGACCATATCAACGTTGCTGCATAGGGCAACCAGATCGTCTGTAAGAAACAGAAAGGGCACTCCACCTCTATCAGATAGTAAACTGGTTCCAGTATTATATTTCTTATTTCCTGATGCAGACGAGAGTTCGCAGTATATGTATGGCGATAAGGAGGATAAAGATACTAGTTCTAAAAAGGTTGGTATGGTTATATTTTGGTTCATAAGCTATGCCTCGTTTGTCCCGATGAACTTAAATTGATTCAAGTTTAATCAAAACATTTTATCTATTCCAACATAACCTCAATGTTTCCTTGTGACTAATGTTAACATCATTATAGAATCATTGCGGCCCTGTTACAAGGTCATGTCAAATAGTACAGCAGGCTTTTTTCCCTAGATTCTAATCAAAAGTGGTTTTAATCAAAAACTAAGTGAATCTTGGATTAAAATCCAAACTATTTTCGGTTTATATTATTAGACTATTATTATTAGATAAAATCTATAGTTTTTTTATGTCATATCTTGTCAGTTGGGTTGTATTTTGAGATTTTTTGCTAAGCACCGTTTTTTTCTTCTGTTGTTTGACTAGCCCAGGCCGGATTATAACTTCTATTAATTGTTTGGTGACTAACTAGTGTTTTTCCGCTCATAACCTCGCCTATTTCCTAATTTCCGATTTATTCCCTAGTTTACTTAACGTAAAACCAGTTTTTACATTGCGTATATTAAGTTGCATAACCAATTGATCTTTGTTATTTGGAAATGAATTAAAATCAGTAACTAAGGGCCGGTTCAATAATGCAAGAATATACCAGGTATAAGCTATACTTGAGACGGCCCGTTCTGTAGAACGAGAGTTTCAAATTTTATTAGAAGTATAGCTTATACCTGGTATATTCTTGCATTGTAGCACCAGCCCTAAGGCGGCAATATGAGGCATAATAATGAGCCCGGTCTTTTAAAATTATTTTCTGCAGTTGGAATTATATTATTAGGTTGTCCCAGAAGCATTATTGTCATTTATGACATTGTTATACTTTCGAAACTCATTAAACATTAAGTGTCTAATATGGATCTTATTCATTATAGAATATAGGTTATTATTTTATTATTCACGTTTGGGCCCGAGTAGACCACGCGAAGTACAGTTAGAGACGTTTGTTGTTGTTAGCCTTCCTTTGCGCCCATATTAATTTCATTCTTTCGCTATGAGCTTTTTTCCTTTCGTCAGACCAAGTTGTTCCAGTCTTCCTACATTTTTCTCTCTGGCCAACCTCCCAAACGTTAACCTTGTGTCTAAAACAGCCTCTATCCTGAATTTCACTTTGTGTAATATTTGCTGATCTTAGGTCCTTTTTAATTGCAGCAATACATTTAATTATTTCTACTCCTAATTTCATAAATTCGACTATTTGTCTAGTTAACCTACTCAGATTCGTCCGTTTTATGTGTCCGTAAAACTTCTCTTCATCTTCATTTTCTCATATCGCTATATTTGCGTATTGTTTGATTTCTTGGTTTTCTCCAAGTCGGTATGTTGTGCTATTTATTTGTTTGCGGCCTAAGATTTTCCTTATGGTTTTTCTTTCCTTCTTTTCAACGTCCTCGATGCCTCTCTTTCTATTCAAAACGAGCGTTTCTGCCCCATATAGACATTCTGGCTTAATAACTGTGTTGTAATGTCTCAGTTTTGTGTTTTTAGATATGCATTTTTTGTTGAAGATATTTTGTTTGAGTCTCAATGCCGTTTCCATTTTTTGACATCTACCCTTATTGGCCACTTTTTCCAACCTATATTCCATGATCATTTCACTCAAATATTTGAATTGAGAAACTCGTCTGATGTTACCATGTTTTGTTTTTAGAAATGGTGTTCTTAGTCTATTGCAAGTCAAGTATTGTGTCTTTTCAAAGGAAATTTGGAGTCCTACCTTTTCTGCTGTTTTTTTAGGATTTCAATCTGTTTTTGTGACGTTAATATATCTTGAGCCAAAACTGCTAGATCATCAGCAAACGCCAGATAATCAATTTTGATGTTGGTTCTTCCCAGTTTAATGGGCTGGTCAATATTCAGGGCCGACTTTTTTTCACGCCACTCCTGTATTACTTTTTCTAGAACACAGTTAAATAAGAGTGGCGAGAATCCATCCCCAATTTCGAAGGGCTCTGAGATGTCACCCATGAATTTAACTTTTGACCTTGTGTTAGTTAATGTTGCTTTAATAATTGCCAGCATTTTCAGATCTAGTCTTTGTTCTTTCAAGATTTGGAATAAAGATTCGCGGCCAACAGAATCATATGCTTTATTTTACAGTTTTTGATGTCTTAGGATTAACTTTAGATTCAGGATCTGTTAAGGGCAGGATCTGCCCGGTCGAAAACCTGCTTCATATTCACCAATTTTAGGTTCTAACTGTCCCTGTGCTCTGTCTAGTAGACATTGAGATATAATCTTGTAACAAACTGGGAGAAGAGATATCCCTCTGTAGTTGTTTACATCTGTTCTATCTCCTTTCTTGTGTACTGGATGGATTAGAGCATATTTCCAATCTTCCGGAATCCGTTCGGTTCGCCAAACTTCTTGTAGAATTTTGGTTATTTCCTTGATTGTACCTGGACCAGCGGATTTCAAAAGTTCAGCAATGATTCCATCTTCACCAGAAGCTTTGTTATTTTTTAGTCGCTTGATTAGCCTAATTATTTTATCTTCATTTGGTGGTAATGAATCTGGATTTGTTTGTTTAGGGTTTAGTGTTGGTAATTTGTTTAAGGGCTCAGGGCATTTTATTAGTTGTTCAAATTATTTCGCAAGTTCTTTACAATTGTCTTGGTTATTTAGAGTTAATTGTCCGTTTTCCTTTTGGAAACAAAGACTTTGGGGTTGATATCTTGTTAATTTAGTTTTAAATGTTTTGTAAAAGTTTCAGGTGTGGGAAATCTTTTTCTATTTCGTTAAGTTGTTTTCATATTTTCTTTTAGTTTGTCTAATTAGCTTCGATGTTTATTTTCTTACTTCCAAAAATATGTTATAATTTATTTCTGTTTTTTGACTGTTCCAATCTTTGTATGCTTTACTTTGGCTTAATACTGCTTGCTTGCAAACTTCATCCCATCACGGATGTTTTCTACGTTTTTGTAAAAGGACCAACTTTAAGGCTGTTTCAATAATTTTTTGTTTCAATTTTTGCCAGTTCTGTGCTGGTTGTTTATCAAGCTCTTCTGTTAGGGTTGGTTTTATTTTCGTAGGGTCAAACTTTGGTATTAGCAGTCTCTTTTGGATAAGTTTTCGAAGTTTTAAACTAAGTTTGATTCTAGTCAAGTAGTGATCCGTGTCAATGTTAGCTCCTTTCCTGACTTGAACATTCAAAATCTCTTTATAATTGGGGTACGAAATGGCAACATGGTCAATTTGAAATTCACCCATGTACGTGTTTGGGCACCTCCAGATCTTTTGTTTTATTATTTTCTTCTTAAAATGGGTTCACATTATTTTTAGATTAAACTGAGAACATAGTTCAACCAATCTTCTACCATTATGGTTAGTCCATTTATGAGCAGGAAAACTGCCGACTGTTTTCCTGTATTTTCTTTCTTTCCCTAGTTGGGCGTTAAAACCACCCAATAGAGTTTTTACATGGTTAGAAGGAATTTTAGAGATAGTCTTTTCCAGAAATTCCCAGGACTTATTTACTTTTTCAGGATTAGATTTATTTTCTTCGTTAACTGGGAGGTATGCCTTGATTAATGTATAGTTTTTGTTACCACACTTGAGGGATAGTGTCATAAGTCGATTATTTACTGGGTGGACATTAGTTATACAACCAAGAATGTTGTAGCGAAAGCAACACTTCTTGAAGTAGCGAAAGCAACACCGAGATGTGTGTATTTTTGAGTATTCTTTTGTCCGTTTTACTTTTAAAAAGTTTGTAGTTGCTGAATTCCAAGGTGTTTTGCGTTTAAACCCGGACGCCCCAGAATCCGAAAGTCCGGTTGTACCAGCAAAGCTGGCAGAGGATTGTCTACCTCCTGGGGTAATTTTGTAATTACTAGAACGCTCCATCTTGTATTTTGAATTAAAGGTTTGAACCATGACGGTTCAGAGGTTAAGACTGGAGGGGTTAGTTCCAGAATTTAAATATCAGCCGTCCCACTGGTGAACAGACGCTGACCACTCAACCGCTTGATACAAGTCAGACGCTAAGTGGATTTAGTTTTTTTTTTGCCTTGGTTCGGGGCTGCTTATTTTGAGATATTCGCAGCTGTCCATTAATATCTAATGAAACTTTCACTGTCCACCACCCGTGACCCGTCCAGTACCTTAGGCGAGGTATATGGGAGAATATAGGTTATATTATATTAAAATACATTATTGCCAGTAGATTGCCATAATGTCGTTTTTAGTGTGAAATAAAATATAATAAATTTATTTAGCAAAATATACTGTAATCAGTTTAAATATATATCGAAAAAAAAGCTTAAAAAAGATATCCTGACCGGCGTAAATGATTGGGTTGCATTTTTATTAATATCCTTGAGAATATTTGAATCGATAATGCATCAATATCGTCGGAAACTCTAAACAAAATCCTTTCATACCCGATATATGATTTTAAGAGTCTTAGCAGCTCGTTTGCCTTTTATGAAATATTAAAATGAAATATGTCGATAATCCACGTTATTTCCTTCCATTCTCCCGTAAAACAGAATAGCTTGGGATTTTTCACGTAACGCCTCAATAAATTAAAAATACGAGAGTCGTCGGAAAAGTTTACGGCTTGACACGGAGATGGCGCAAGTATGACTAATTAACTGTGATAAAGGGTCTTTCATATTGAGCGGTTTTTTAAATTTTTGAATAATATACAGATTTTGCTTTGATTTCAAAAAACTTTTTATTCATAATTACTCTTGTCAAAATGTTGAATTACATTTTGATATAACCGTGAGTCTATCTCACCAATGACTCGAATAATTTCATCCTTTAGTTCAGGAGTTAATTAAGGGTTGTTCTTATGGACCTGACCTTTTACGTAATCGTAAAGAAAATAGTTCAACGATGCCTAATCACATGATCTTGGCGACCTGTGCTATTTCTTGCAATAATTCGTCCAGGATTTTTTTCTCTCAATATATCAATCGTTTTATTAGCCGAGTGAGATGTAACGCTATCCTGTTATCAGCATATATCCTCCAGATCAATATTATTCAATTCAGTCCACAAAAATCCAGTTATCATTTCACGATATTGAACACCATTTACAGTTACAGCTTCATAAGCAGCATTCTGAAAGAAATTCGGCCCAATTACAGCTCCTAATCATAATACACACCAGTGATTCGTTTAGGTCTATGATTATATTGATTGTGTATGCTTAAGTCTATGTTGATGATTTTTTTGAGAAAAACCTTTGTTCTTTGACCAGTTGACTGTGTGAGTGAAGTGTTTGCGTTTCTCTTTATACTTAAAAATCCCTACGGACTTTCTGCTTTACCCATTATTCGTCTTTTTCGTGTCACATGTGTCAATTTTAATCTGTAGTTATACTTGCATTTATTAAAACATTAAACAGATAGAAACAGGGTGTCATAAAGTGCGTCCGCAAAAAAGTAGAAGCTTAGGGGCATCATGATGATCTTGAGTGTATTTTCGAATATTGGAGAAAGACACTTGGTTGCAGTAATAATAATATTCAGCTCTACAGGCCTAGTGGCCCTTGGCTTCGAGTTCTTTCACTCTTCTTTTCCAACTTTTTCTGTCCAAAGCATCAGTCTTCCAATCCCTCACTCCTACTTTCCTCAAATCATTTAGCACCTCATCCAGCCATTTCTTCCTCGGTCGCCCTCTTCTTCTCCTTCCCCCTTCGCCTCTCATTAGAATTCCTTTAACCCATCTCCCGCTGGACATCCTCGCTATGTGCCCTAGCCATCTAGCTCGCTGCGCTCTCACCACCTGAACAATGTTTGGTTTTTTGTACAGTTCTTCTATTTCTTTGTTTGTTCTTCTTCTAAATTCATTCAGAACTTTAACTCCTCCAAAAATTCTCCTTAATATTTTTCGTTCCCAGACTTCCAGCTTAGTTTCTTCCTTCTTCGTCATCGTCCATGTCTCGCACGCATAGGTAACCGTGGGCCTTAGTATTGATTGGTACACTCTTACTTTTGCTGCTCTTGTTATATTCTTTGCCCTTAAAATTTTTGAAAACATTCCTGCAGCTTTGCTTCCCTTCGCTAGTAGTTTCTCTATTTCCTTTTCTTCATCCCCTTTACTCGTTAGTGTTACTCCCAGATATTCAGCTTGTTCCACTTTCTCTATTGTATATTTCTTATTTACTGCACAATCAATGACTAAATTATTGGAGAGTCCTCTGGTGCTATCTTTCATTACCGTATATTTGGTCTTGTTCTCGTAAATTGTTAAGCCATATTCTCTCGCCTTTCTTTCCAACATCTTGAAAACCTTTACTACTTCTTTCTTGGATCTCGCCATCAGTACAATGTCGTCGGCATAAGCCAAACATTGGTGTCTGGTACCATATATTAACCCCTTGGTATTGATGCCACTCTCCCTCAGAATCACTTCCTGCACCAGATTGAACAAAACTGTTGACAGTGGATCGCCTTGTCTCAGTCCTTTCTTTACAATGAACCCCTCAGACATTGCTCCATCGACTATAACTTTATTTACTGTTCTCCTGACAGTCATCTCCACCAACTTCCTCAACTTTTCCGGGACCCCCAGTTGTCTCATTGCTTGGAATACCTTTTCCCTGCTAATGGAGTCATATGCTTGCCGATAATCTATGAACAGCAAATGTAAGCTCAAATTTTGCTCATAAGTATTCTGTTGGATCTGTTTCATGATGAATATCTGGTCGGTTGTTGATCTTCCTGCCCTGAACCCTCCTTGGTATTCCCCTACTTGTTCGTTATGGTATTTCTCTAGTCGATCTTTAATCATCTTGGCCATCACTTTGTAGGTCACGTCTTGCAGTGCAATTCCGCGGTAGTTATTACATTCCTCCTTAGCTCCTTTTTTGTGCAGTGGTATTATCAGCGCCTTATTCCATTTCTCTGGCATATTTTCTTCTTGCCAAATTCTGTTCATTAACTTCCATGTGCTTGCCACCAAAGTATCACCACACCTGCACCCATATGCACCTTTGGTTGCAGTACTGTGGAAATTAATAGCTAGACTTTGTTTTGCTTGCTTGTCCAAACTAACAATATTACAGTAGAAGGAAGAGATTGAGGAGACATGTATACGATCTATGTAAAGGGTATTCTATTAAGAGGTTTCGAATGTTGGTAACGAATAAAAGAAACGTTTCATAACATACCTGAAAGTTATTTATGGCAGTGCGAAGCTGGATAGTGTACAATTATACGTGGAATACAACATCTGTCAAATAATCGCCACGACTTCTCTGGCCACGGCCGCCACGATCTCCCAATTCCGGGAGATCAGCCTCCCTCCAAACTGTGTACGCAATAAAGTCAATGTTTCACGTGCTGTATGGCATGTCCCACCATCTTGTTGGAATCACATATTCTCTAAATCCATGTCCATTATTTGATTCCATAAAAAAACATCAATCATCGTTCTCCGTTTACTGTAACAGCTCGTTCATCTTCATCTTCAAAAAAATACGGTCCAATGATACCCTCAGCCCAAAAACCGCACCAAACTGTGACACGTTGAGCATGCATCGGGATTTCGTGGATTTCTCTACGATTTTCATTGCCCCAGATGCGACAATTTTGTTTATTCAACAAAAAACATTTATTTCAACAAAATAATTGTGAGCTGCCAGAGAAGTCGTGGCGATCATTTGACAGATGTTGTATTCCACGTATAATTGTACACTATCCAGCTTCGCACTGCCATAAATAACTTTCAGGTATGTTATGAAACGTTTCTTTTATTCATTACCAACATTCGAAACCTCTTAATGGAATACCCTTTATATCATATTATCGAGTTAATATGTTCAGTTTTCTTGAAATAACTTCATTTTAAATAAAAAACTATCACATTTCTACTACCGGGTCCGTCACGCGGAGTGTTACCAGTTAAAATTGGTTTGGTTTTGTCAATTATGAATAATTTTATTTAATATTTTTAAACAATGTTGAAAATATGTTATATATAACGAAAAACATCTTACTGCTCAATATAGCCACTTTTGGGCGGACGATGACATCAAGTTTTACTATAAATGCATTGCACGCTGCACGAATGTGAGACTGTAGAATTCGTTGCCATTCCCGACGAAGCGCTGACTTCAATGTATTAAAACTCTCATATTTTTCTCATGCTGCCTACTCCTGCCAAATTGTTTGTGGATCCAAGGGATCAACGCATCGTTTGGCACCTTTTGTTAGTATACTTGCAGGTTCACTTTAAGCCCCTGATCGATGACAACGAGCGGAGAGCGACCATTTGCAGTTACATCAGCCCAAACCATCACAGAAGCAGGCGCTTGTTTACGTATAGAAACTCGGTTATCCAACTTGTCGCTGGACTTTCCCTTCAACCACACACAATTGTTTTGTTTGTTTACTCATTGCTTAACAGTGAAAATTTTCTCATAAGAAAACGCCAAATTATCGAGTTCGCCGCTTGCATTCATGCTTTCTAATTCTATTGATCGTTGAAGTCTTGTTGCCTTTGCCTTTAAATTCTATTACGAATATTTCTTTTCAATTTCGACGTAGAACGATATGATTTCGTACACTTGAAAACAATATTATAAATTAAAGTCTGTAAAATTTTGAGCGCTGTGATCAGCTGTTCGACAGCTACAGCAGCGTGAAATTGGTAACACTTCGAGTGACGTACCCTGTATAACCAAAATAGTGGAAATTTAGTCATGTCTTTGGGTATTTAAAATTACTTTCTATCAACTATCGCTACCTCATAAGGTTATTTAAAGATTAAACCGTTTGATTCGTGTTGTTATTTTTGTTACAGTTCTTTAAAAATGCAGACGATGAATTTAAGTGCTTCAAAACATGCCCCGAAGACTCCTTGATATGGAGACTATCGGTCGTTTTGTCGCATTGTCTTCAAAGTCTTGGAGGTTTAAAAGCTTTTTGTCATGTGTGGTACGAATTCGTTCAAGAGATGAGGTACCGATGGGAGAAATGCACCATGATACCCGGGTAAGTCTTTTGAATTTTATTAGTGTTATAATTATTATACAGGGGGTAAGGAAACGTACTTTTGTAAATTTAACCGATAATTCTTCACAGCATTTTTGAAAAGGGTTTTTTTAGAAAAGAAAAAAATTCTTTACAAGTGCCAAAACCTAAGAGTTTCCAAGAAAAGAGTTGCAATTAGATCAATTAACTCCACCCTTATTGCGTACATCATTCTTACTCGATTTTTTACACCGGCGATATTTTAAATAGTTTATTGGCAAATTTGGTCAATTTTTTATCAATCTACGCAGCTTCTTTTTACCAGGAAGGGGATAGTGGACATTTTGCACAGTTAATTTAATAGATTAATTAATCACGTGTTTCTTAATTCGACGTGAATCGATTAAAATGTGATATAGTGTGAAAAATTAGTGCTAGTATTTTCAACTTTAACATAAAAGGGTAATAATGTGTTAGTTTTCTTTTTTTTTTGTAACAAAACCAAATTTATGCTGGAACGTATGAAACAGTTATATGTATAAACAGTTATAAAAATATTACATTTCGTTTTCAAATAGTACCTTAAGACGCCAATGCAATAAAAACCAGGATTCTGATTGATCGAAATAACTGAGATGATGAGACATTGCTATTGTTAAGAAAATTTTTAGACTCTTTATTTGCCTCTCTTTTCCGCCCTTTTCCGCAACCAAAAATGGTTGCTTTTTGAGTACATGTTTTTTGGGAACACGTAAAAGGTTAAATACGAAAGTACTTTTCCTTACAGCCTTTATCTAATTTCTGATATATTGGATATATAAGACAATTGTAATGAAATTCTAGTTCATTTTATAAATTTTATAAAAAATGTATGGGTCTACCATCATAGTTATTATAACACGCTGTAAGTCTGCGAGGCATGAACTGAATTAGATGCTCTATGCCTTTTGATGGCAAGGTATTTCAGTACACGTTCTTCTTGTCCGGTTAAAGTTGCTGGCTGTTGGGGTAATTGTTTAAGAGTTCGACTAATGATGTTCCATACGTGTTCTATCGGCAATAAATCTAGGGATTTCGCCGGCTAGTGGAGTGTCACTACCGCATACTCGTCTAGAAACTGATGTGTTTGATTAACAGTTATTACATTGCTAAATGAACTTCCACTGATGGTTACTTAGGTTAACCTGCCTCCCATATACTCTCTCATTGTATAGTTCCTGGAATAATAGCTGTATATCATTAAAATATACAAGTAAAAGCTTTACTTTTCACCCCGAACATATGGAACAAACCCATATAACGATAATTAATTTGAGATTGAAGAAGATTTATGACAGAGGGAGGTATTGGCATTACTCCTGTTTGACATAATATTCAACAGCTAACGTAAATGGAACATAGAAAAACAGATAGTAGGCACCTTCTACAATATGTTCTAAGATCTAAATTCATACAAAGCAATATAAAAGCTAAGGTCTGGATATTTGGCCAGTAGTCACTTATGGCTGTGAGATATGGACCCTCACACAGAAAACAGGAGAAATATAGACAGTATAAGGAAAAGCAGATAAGGAAAAATGTATGGGGGGATTTGGAACGCCAAATACTGTTTATGTACGAGATGGGCAACCTTTTAAGTGCGGAGTTGAATGAACTACGTAATGAAAACCAAGAAATAAGTAACGAAAACCAAAAGTTACGGGACAAACTAAGTCAGGATTCAAAAAAGGCTGATGCCATTGTCAAAGCATCAGAAAAAAAACGGGAGCACGATCGGTTCGTGCCTCAATTTTAAACAGGGAACCCTTCTACTTTCGGCTGAGTTCTCGTGGCTCGATTGCGATGAATTTTGGCACAATCGATTCTTCTTGCCTCGTTTAGCACTTACAATTGTTATTCGAGGCGAGGATGACACCCCACTTGTAATGAGTTTCGGTTCTAAATTTTCGTCGCAGAAAACAACTTCGGAGGCGTGGTTGGCTGGGTTCTTGTAGGCCGATTGCAATGATTTTTGACTTAATCGATGCCTCTTAACCTGTTCTCTGTTTTTGGCTTTATTTGATGCTTCCCTCTTAATATTCTCCGATTTTGGGCGCGCTATTTTCGAAACTTCAACGGCTCATGGTTTCCAAAGTTCACGAGACGGTTTTTAAATTTATTATATCAATAGATTAACTATTTAATGCATTGTACATCGAAACCTCATTTATAACTGTACCAGGACAATTAACAAAGTTAGGCGCGTTTGCAATTTTGTTCTCAACGATTTTTTTCTAAAAAGTCGGTTGGATGCGATGATTATTAACTTGTGACGTCACTACCGGATAGGAATTCAATTATTCTTTGTGTGATTGCGCAACTTTCCACTAGTGATAGACGCGTGTGGCGCCCTGCTCGGCCTGCCGTCGACTGAAGGGCGGTCTCGCGTGCGAAAAAAATAAATATACAACAAAATTGTAAATATATTTTATTATTTTTTAAAATACTACAAACTTTGTTTTCTTAAAACATTACACATCAATAAGTTTAAAAAAAATGTTCTATAAAACAAATTTTAAAAGATAGACAAATATATTCTGGCAGTGAGTTTTTTTAACATCTACCATAATCCATTTTGAACTTCTATAATTTATAACTAAATATTGGTTTTTTTGTGCAATTTTTTTTTAATTGTCAATTTTTATTAGGAAATACATAAATATATATTGTTTTGATATATACACATACAATTTTAGTTTTTAAAGGACAAAATACCCAAGTCAGTTTGTTTTTGTACAAGTCTTCTTAATCTTAATCAACTAATCTCTAGATTTCTTTTACAATGGAACTAGTCCGTTTCTTGTCGTGGGATTTCTCGCCATGTAAATGTCCATGTCGTGATCAGTCCAATTATCAGAATTATCGCAATAATTGTTTAGGGTGTGAGTCGATCCAGCGGTACTGTATCGACTGCTCGGTCGATGGTGGTCTCTGGATCTGGATCGTGGGCGTGATCTTCTCGTCGACGATGTCACAGAATGAGCCGGTCCAGGATGTGAGGGCATTCGAGTCGATGCCCTTTCTGACTGCATGGCAAGCGATTGCCTTGACTGACGAAGATCTAAAATACATTAAATTACTGTTATTTTCTATTCCGGGATTGCATGTTCATTTTTACATTTATTGTATAATAATACTACTTTATTAGCTGTTATATTTAGTTCATTTGCAAATGTTATATTTTGGTGTCGAATAGGTGCTTTTTTTTTCTTTCATTTTCAATATAGCACAACGATTATGCTTCAACAAATTACCACTCCGTATATCTATGTGAAGCATTAAGCCTTAAGATCAACACAAAGAAAACTAAACTTATAGCTTTTCGACGTAATTCATCTCACACCAACAATATTTATTCATCTGGCTCTCCACTTGAGCTTGTGGAATAGTCTTGTTAATTCTAGAAGGCATCTGGATTCGAAAACTCGCAAATGAATTAGTTGTGCTTCTAAAGCTTTTTGGAAACTTCCCCATAGACTTTTCGGAAATCATGACCTATTCTTGAAGGTCAAGGTGTCCGTGTACTGAGCTGTGATCGTGCCCTTGCTTACTCACACTTGTGAACTGGGGCTACCCTACAGGTACTTGAGAGTTATCGAGAACACACAGCAACGTCATCTGAGACAGATAATGAGGGTGGAGATGGTACGTTAAAAATTCAAATAAGGAATTTCTCAGGAGGACGAACTCTTTGTCGATGGAGGTTCTCGTGGGGATAGGGCGCCTACGTTAAGCGGGACATTTGACTAAGCTGGACGACCATTGTTTAGCAAAGTGTATATTATATGGCGAACTGTCCCCAAGTGAACGCAGGCAAGGGGATCAGGAACTTCGTTGCAAGATTGCTCTCCATGTTAACATCAATGAGTGTTAATGCTAGTCATCATTGGCAGGGCACTGCCTCAAGTAGAACCCAATAGAGACAACTACTTTATCTAAATATTATATAAATATATAATAACTATCCTTATCGAAATATGTCATGTAGAGGTTGGCTACAGCTGGTGAAAGCGAGGAGCGCATGAGTGCACCGTCCAGCTTTGCCTGTAGTTTTGTTTGTTTTTTAATTATATATATATATATATATATATATATATATATATATATATATATATATATATATATATATATATATATATATATATATATATATATATACACGTAAATGAAATAAAAAGCCGAAATATTGACAAAATTATGTATTATTAAAATACATATATCTTTTCTCTATTTAATTGTGTTTGACCGGGAACGAGCTCCACCCATTTCTTCTTGATGGTATGGTATATGTCGGCGCCCTGAAGAGTCTGTACATCGAAAGACGAAACATAAGCCATCCAGTTGAAGAGATGGTTGGGCTCGTTCCCGGTCAAGCACTCAAGAAAAATGTGTATATATATATATATATATATACATATATATATATATATATATATATATATATATATATATATATATATATATATATATATATATATATATATATACATATATATATATATATATATATATATATATATATATATATATATATATATATATATATATATATATAGTTAGTTAGTTAGGTGCGTATAGACCTATTTGGATCATGCAAAGACCGATTGGATCACGCAAAGCATTCTGACTCATTTTCGAGTGTTCTTTCTGATCCTCCACACCTCTCTCATGCTTTCTCCGTGAATTCTCTTTCTCTCCTCCGACCACCTTGTTCGCGATCTCCTCGAAACTTCGCTCTCTGATGCAACGTTCCGCATATGTAATTTGTTTCTGTACGTTCTTCTATCCTCAATCCTGAATGTCCCAGATCAGCTCTGACTTGTGTGATGCATGGTACTGTTGACTTGATTCCTTGTATGTATGTAAGAATTCTGCTGGTGAGTCTTGTCGGTGGGAGTCTACTGGTATGTCCATAGAATTTCAACCTTCTTTTTCTTATGTCCGCCGCTACTTTGGACATTATCTCTGTGGTCTTTCGAGAATGCAGTCTGTATCTGTCCTTCCTCTGTTAGTTTTGGGCAGATAATTTTCCTCATAATTTTGCCTCCTTCTTTTAGTCTATGTCTATGTCGCTTGTTGTATGAAGTGTTAGTGTCTCGCTATATATATATATATATATATATATATATATATATATATATATATATATATATATATATATATATAGATATATATATATATATATATATATATATATATATATATATATATATATATATATATATATATATATATATATGTGTGTGTGTGTGTGTGTGTGTGTGTGTGTGTGTGTGTGTGTGTGTGTGTATGTGTGTGTGTGTATATGGTGTTTCAGATAAAAACGCACTCTACAAGGATCTCGGAAACCATAGGATATACATGATGATTAAGTTAAAAAAGTTTCACCTCACTGAACACACGAAGTTATGTGGGAAAACCGAATTTTCGCGGTTTGGATTTTATTCGTTTCTGATTCTATCTGAAGAGATGTATCAAAATAAATTTGACATTTCTTCTTCCACACTTTTCGCCACTTTTTCTTCTCTACTAGGTGGTGTAATTAGATTTTTGATCTGACGTTTCAGCTTTTCTCGACCATCATCAACTGTTTATTAAATAGACGAAAAATTTTATTTTATGTTTAGTAAATTCTACTTTTTATTTTGAATCCAACGACATGTCACACATAATGTTTATTATACCTTTCCGACTAAGAAACTCATCATCGATGCAAAGAAGCCTATTTAAAAAATATTTTTATTGTTGTATTTAAAGTCTCGTTGGTTTTCAAAATATTTTCTCTACTTTATATTATTGACAATAATATTAAATTTGTTACTGAAATATAAACTAACACCAAAATATTATGAATGTATAAACAAATCTGAAATCAGAGAAATTTCTGAAAATCAACAAGTAATGATTAATTTTACTTAATACAAAAATTTATCTCCTTTAAATTCTATACACTTTCCAGTGATGCTCCCATCTCTATAATCCGCCCAAATAGTAGTTGACATGTTGTTATGCAAAATAGTCGTTTACGAATACTATGACCTCCTTATTCCATGAAAATCCCTGTCCTCCGAACAAAACTTCAAGCCTAGGAAAGAGAAAAAATATAGCTGAGGTCTGATCTGGTAAATACGGTGGGTGGTCCATCAAATCGAATTCGTGAATGTTTGAACGACAACTGAAGTCTGAGACCACGCGTTCTCTTGATGGAACAAAACTTTTTTTTCAAATATTGCCGTTTTTCACTAGTTCGGTATCCAAGTTTCATCTACAGTTATTAATCGACGCCAAAACTCCGACATTAAACTGCTTCAACAGGGCTTCGGAAATGTTTATTCGTATAATTTTTTGATTCAGAGTGAGCAGTCGTGACACGGTATGCGCGGTTGCTTATTGCATGCCCAAATCTTCCGTCAATATATGACAAAGACGTTCTTTCGAGATACTCACTTTAACTTTAACTTTAATTCGATGGTCGTCTAGCACCATTTTGATGATCCTTTTTAATGTTATCGGTAGTGGTTGCAGTTGCAGTGTTTGGTCGTCCCGAACGTTCATCGTCAACCAAGCTGGTACGGCCATGTTTAAATTCAGCTGCTCAAAACTTCACGGTGGCAAATGATGGAGCAGTGTCTCCGTCAACAGATTCGATTTTTTTCCATCTTTACAGAAACACTGACATAAATGACTGTCATCTTCACTGCCATCTTCAAGTTGAGACAGGAAACTCTTCAGACTATCCTCGTATATTCGTAGACTTGCGTTGCTTCATTTTGTCGTATTGCGTATAACAACATTTCTATTTGCATTTCATGTCCTAGGGGTTTGAAAGAGACAACCTAAATTCAGACATCTCTCATCGTAAGGTACACTAATATTCTAGAATTGTTTCTATAGAAAGGTAGAAATCTGTTATAATATTTTGAAAAATGTGAGCAGATTAAAGCACTTTCATTCATGTGATAAAAGGTTGTTAATGAATATATTTCAATGCAATCTATTTAGTTACCTTGTCGAGAAGCTAGTAAATTATTAGGAAAAGCATTAGCGGTCAAATATCTCCCCGAGTGATTCGAAAAGCTATTTTGCGATTGACCATCGGCTATAGATCGTGTCTTGCTCTTGCCACTAAAGTGAGATCGCATGTCATCTAAAGAAGGTGGTTGGTCAATATTGTACATTCTCGGTCTTTGCGAGTGAATGCTATAAGCTGATACTTGGTCCCAATCCTAAAGTTAAGGCAATCTATTAGGCAATATCCAAGCATGGTTTTAAATACTCTAAAATTGTTTGGGTGATGTAAAAAAGCAACTTACTTTACTATTGTTATAAGCGTTTAATGCAGCCAGAGATGAGAGTGGTTCACCTGGACTAGCTGGTAAAGCGCAGCAATTGACAGGGAGCCCAGCTACAGGAATGCCGTGCTTAATACCGTTTAGTTTTTGCTGGTGGAGTTCTTGAAGTTTTCTGGATCTTCTTCGAGACGCAGCTAAAAAAAAACATCTACTATAACTTTGACCAGACCATGTCGCAATCTATCCTGACAAAGTGTCAAGTGACAAATGCATGATAAAATATATATCTGTAAGATTTAATATTTATACTCAAAACATCGAATAATTGGACAGGGTCTTCAGGTATGTAAATATGATACCAGAATATTTGTCTAGAAAATACACATTTTGTTGTATTAAAATGATAACAAATATTTTATTCGAAGTATTGCCCATCATCTGTCTGATAATTTGTGGATGCCACACAAAAACAAATGTTACTCTTTTGAGGCAAACCAGTCATCGAGCCATTTTAGTAAGAAGTGAAGAGCTGCTTAGCAAGTGCGTATCCCAACAATGCAAATAAATAGTAATCGGACGGAGCCAAGTCTGGTGAGTAAGCCGCATGCGAAAGTATTTCCTAACTCTATGTTTCCTTGACCAGTTTTGCTGTGTATGATCGTGCATTATTATGAGGCAAAAACATTTGTATTACCTTTTTTGATATTCTAGTCGTTTTTCACGCAAACCTTGATTCAAATCGATCATTTGTTGTCGGCTATATTTAACTACGGAAGACGAATAGAAGAATCCTTTTCCGTAAAATATAATTATTTTTGTATGACTTTCGATGTTAAACCTCGCAAAACAAAATAGTTTGTAACCTCTGGACCTTGATCCCAGATATATCCATTTTCTATAAAATATCAAAGCTTGTTTGTTTTTCTGAATCACGATAAACACGCAACTAAATGTCCGCGTACATACGAAGTAAACTTAACAAACATCATAGTCATTTGGTCACACTTCTGTCATAGATGTGTCAAGCATATAACTTCTGTAACGACCCTCATAGAAGAATGAATAATATTTTAGTTGACTTACCAATGAAAATTATCACTGCTACCACAATGGTACCACAGATGGCAGCGCTGGCTGCAATAGTGATCTTGTCCATGTTGGATGAAGCCGATGATACGGTTCTGACTTCACGACATTGTCGATAGGGTACATTATCTGGTGACACGTTAAGTTCTTCCAGTGATACCACACAAACAATAATACATTCCTGAAACATTGAAAGTGTAACTTTATTATCAAAGGTAAATTTGGTTTTAAAAATTCGCGTGTTTTACGTTCTGATAGAACTAGTTCTATAATTTGGTCTGACTGTCTCTCTTAACATCTGCTAGAAATTTCATATCATTTATCTTGCTAGAAGTTATAGCGTCTTTTATCATTGTTAAAAAATCTTGTTGGCGATTTTTAAAAACTATCTAGCAAAAGCATTTCTATAAAATGTTATCTATGATTTAAACATTCCCAGGGTGATACATTAAAAATGTTAAGAAAGTGTGACGACAATGAAGCAATGAAACAATACACAAAGCTGTTGTCAATAATTTTTTACATAGAATTCGTCGGTTAAGTATTAGAGGCATTGTAGATAATAATGTCAAGATTTGTGGCAAAGCAATTCGTGGGTTTTGCTGCAGAACACGATTCGTTTGGTAGATAAAAAATAGAGTCAGAACTATGTTCAGGGCTCTCTTTCAAGCAGTCTTCGGACCGTGCGCACTGTTTCCAGAATGGCGGCTTTCCAGCAATCGTCGCTGTGTTTGGTATTAAATAATCCACTAATCCTTTGGTTGAAATAATAAATTGCAGTATTGTTACAACTTTTAGTTCGTATGAGTGTTTAAATCATAGGCTAAAACTTGATATTTTTGAATTTTTTCAGCAAAGCTCTTATTTACATTCTGATCCAAAGTCACTGCAAAATCTATAATATAGGATCGTCTATCTTCTTTATTGATTAACAAGATATCAGGCTCATTATGTGTTGTTAAGCGATCCGTTACCATTTGTGTGTCCCAATATAATTTATACCTATTATTTTCGCTTAATGATTGGGATGTGTATTCGTAGTACACTTCTTGGTTTTCTGTTAACTTTAGTTTTTTACTTAGTTGTAGATGTACTATTTTTGCTATGTTGTTATGTCTTTCTAGATAGTCGTGTGGTGCTAGAACAGAGCACCCAGAGCTTATATAAATAATGTCTGAATGATTGTGGCGTGTTCATATATTTTTTCTTTTTTTGGGTTTTTCGCCGCGATGTAAAACTCAAAAAAAAAAAAAATATCTGTTCTTATGTAAATAAAGAATCACTGAATAAAAACAAAAAACCAAACGGAGACAAATTCCTCAGTGATTTTTTTTTGTAATAAATTTGCCTAACAAACAACATTTTTAAAAATATAAAAATGTTCTAAAATAAATACACTTAACGTTTTTTAACTTTTAACGTTAACGTTTCGGAGGGTCTTCTCCCCCCGTTTTCAAAACGAATCTAAATAATAAATTATATTAATTTCTAAAGAGAGGAAGTAAATAATTTTTTTGTGTATGCCACTTACATACAATAATAATCATTTGGTTTTTTGTTTTTACCCAGTGATTCTTTATTTACATAAGAACAGATATTTTTTGAGTTTTAGATTGTGGCGAAAACCCCAAAAAAAGAAAAAATACAGAGCTTATATGATGAATTGTTTGAGTTATTATTATTATTAATTTTTATTATGCACATGCTACATTTGTCATTTAAAGTTGTATCTTTTAAAGTACATTTTTTTGTGTACTTTTGAGCTTACTACGTGTTCTGACCTGGGTTGTCGGTGGCTGATGACCGTGGTTCGGAACTCACGTTAAGCTGTAGGTCCAGTCGCTAACTTTCGATAGCCTAGTTGCTGATGCGCCTCTAACCCTCACACCTTACTTTTTTACCTTTAGGGCTGTTCGCTTAATTATATTCAATATATCATCAGTAGACTTTTTTGGTATGGTAGTGTCAGTGTTTTTTAGATTTAATATGGAATATCCTTTGTCAGCGTCATGAATAATTTTATGAAGGGAATTTTCTTTGCTTTCAAAGTATTGTCTTAAGTTATCCGTTTGTCTATGTCATGTATCTTTTAAGTTAATTAGCCCTCTGCCTCCACTACTTCTGGGTAAGTATAATATTATTATTGACGATGAGGGGTGGTCCATTCTCCATTTTGTAAATATTCTCTGGGTTGATTTATCTAGTTTTTGCAAATCAGTAATACTCCATCTTAGAACTCCCTAGGTTTAGGTAAGTACCGGTAGCGCACAAAAGTTTACTGATCCTATTTTATGACGTGAAGGTAAATATGTTTCTGTGACCTTTTTAACTCTTAAGAGATATTTTTTTCTAGTGATCATTATCATTGCCATATCTTTGATCTGCCATGTTTACATCATCCTCAGATATCTGTAGGTGGATTCTGTAAATGTTTGGATTCTATCAGGTTTCCTTTCTTATAGTGTATGGTAGCACATTATTTAAAGTTCATTTTAATTTTCTTGCTGAATCGGCTTACGATTTCAAGCATACTTTGTAGTTGTGAGTCACTAGTGCTGCTTTATAATTTGGTGTCCGTATTTTGTATTTTAAAGCATATTACTCCAGGGATTTAGCACTGAACAAAACCAAATAGGGCTAAGGCAATCATGCTAGAGTATTTATTTATATCTATCGGAAGAGTCTTATATGTAATATGCGGTATTCTGACTATTAATTTTGTGCTCGAATTCTTCATTACTTTTTGTAAGATTTGTATACATTTTTCATTAATTTTGTATACTTTTATTTATTAATTAATAAAGCTATTTATTATTACCATATTATGTTCGTTCTGAATTCAAGCATCTCAGCCTAGGCGGGTCGATATTATAATGCCAAAATGAGAAAGCAGTTTAGCTCCTCTCGCTTAGAATCAGATTTTACGAACAATGTGGCATGTCTGGAAGAGTACTGCACGTTGTCCTACTCTGGCAATCGATTTTGAGATACCAAGGTTCTTCAAATTTTTTGAAAATGTTTTACTTCTTAGGCCTTGGGCGGATATAACGAAAAGCACTATCTCTACCTTATGTAATTTCCACAGGTTGTTCAAATCATATGCTAGGTTTTCATACTTAGTGGTTTTCTCCAACTCGGTTTTCCTGATATTATGAGAGAGCGGCACTGCGATGTCAATTATGAAAGTTATTTTCTCCTTTTTACTAATCAGAACAATGTCTGGTCTATTATAATCGACCGTTCGATCTGTTGTGATGGGTCTATCCCAGTATAGAATTATATCGGATGATTCCAGTACGGTAGAAGGTGAGTACTTATAATATGGAGAAGGTGTGTTATCTAATAGCGAGTACTTTAATGCAATTTGCTGATGTATAATGTTCGCCAGCTGATTATGTCTTCCTAAATAAGCATTAGGGGCAAGAACTGCACACCCACCGATAACACAGGTGTTCAATCGTTTCCCCCACTGTACAGCACTTCCTGCATCGGTCGACAACATCCATGTGTAGTATATGTCTTTCGTAGCTCCGTATTCTTACTACGTTATCTTGAATAAACGTCGCAAAACCTTCTGTTTCTGGGTACAAGAACCGATTGGTCAGCCATTTCAGAGACAATGATTCATCAATGGTATCATCTTCGAGTGACTTTGGATACCGCCCATGCAGTGTCTGTTGTTTCCATTCTCGGACACAATCCGTAAGTGTTGTCCTACCATCAACACGGTTCACTTTATCTAGGTTCAGAGGGGTGAAACCCCGGTCCTCCTTAGCAACCAACTTCATTAGCGGGCTGCATGAATTAATGAAGCGCTCTCATCTTACTGTCTTGGTTCAGACAAAGATTATTAATGTTCACGAGGCCTCTGCCTCCCAATTTTCTCGGAATGTATCATCGCTTTATAGGTGAATTTCGATGCAGACATCGGAATTTTGTCAAAGTTCGATGTGTTAATCTATCCAGACCATCAAGGTCTATTTCTGACCATTTAAAAATACCAAAGGAATAGGTCAGAGTTGACACTGCCCATCCACTTATGGCTCTTACCAGGTTTCCACTGTTCAGTTTGGTATTTAAATGCTTTATAAGCCTCTTTTCGTACATAGTAGAAAAGTCTTTCTTTAACTGGCTATGGTTAAATTTCTCGTTTTGAGGTATATCTAAATATTTATAGGATTCTTCTGGTGCCAGTTGTTGTATGTTATATTGTGTTGAATGTTGATTATTGACTATTCCTGAATGCTAATGGTAGAGCATTTGTCAAGTCCGAATGACATTTTGATATCCCTACTAAATTCTTCGACCTTTTAGTTTTTCTCTAGTTTCTCCATAGAGTTTAAGGTCATCCATATATAGTGGGAGCGAGAGCTTTCGTGGATTCCTCATATTTAGTTTATATCCTATATCACTATGGTTTAGTAATGTGGACATAGGGTTTAGGGCTAGACAAAACCAAACTTGAGAAAGAAAAATCCTCTCTCGAGGATCATACTATTATTATCATATTATTATTATTAGTTAGTTAAATCAGTTAAAGGATCAGGTCAAAGTTGAAGCAACCGTCGCTGGTCTACACAGTATATCCGGAAAGTAACGGAATTTTTTATTTATTTTCTTTTATTTATTTATTTTTATTCAAAATAAATCCCTTTCGCATCATTACACCGCTGGGCACGTTTAACCAATGCTGGCATCATTTATTTTATATCGTCTTTCTGAATCACATCAATGATCCTCGACACGGCTTCTTCGACTTATGTAACACTGACATAAAACATTCCTTTCATGACCAGTTTGTATTTAGGAAACAGGAAATAGTCTAACGGAGATAAATCTGGCGAATGCGGAGCGATTTTATTTTTGGCCGGCTTGTCTTCCAAATTATCATATTCGTATTGGAATCGCTAATACTACGCGAACACACGTGTATGGGATAAACAATCAAAAATATAAATGAATGAAATAAAGTTTTTATATTAGCTCTTTGTTCCATCGTGTTTTTGTGTCGAGATGACAAAAGGTATTGTCACTTTAAGCTCTATGACTTGACAATCCGTTGATCGATACTTATTTCAGATTATATATTGTTTCAGTAGATGGCGCTACTAGTTTTCTTTAAATTTAAAAAGTTCAATTATTATTTCGACATGCTGTGTACAAGAAGTTTACTATAAAAACTGTTTCGAAGGCTGGAAAAAAAGGTTGGAATAACTGTATTGTAGTGAGAGGGGATTATATTAAGAGACAAAAATAAATTTGGATGAATAAATAAATACTTTCAGTTTTCAATTCTGCTATTGGAACCTTTGATGTGATGCACTAAAGTTGAAGAGATTTACCACTAAACACCAAAACGCTTTTTTGAACTGCTCGACGCACGTCCTTTAATCTGAGATTAAATCATCTCCTGATGATGCTAACATGGTTAGCGAAACGTGCGTTGAGCAGTTAAAAAAGTGTTTTGGTGTTTAGTGGTAAATTTCTTCAAGTTTACTTTCAGTTTTATTTAAAAAGTCACCCTATACCAAATGGGTATACCACCAGAAATCTCCGATGTGACAGCCCTGGATTTTTTTTATAGTATCTTTTGGCCTCTAGCAAATAAAAAGCACTATGCTCGACTTTTGATTATCCGTTTTCGTATTCAGTATATTAAAAATGTCTTTATGATCAATTCCATCTCTTCGGAATTTATATGGAAGTAAATCCGTGATAGAATTTCGACCGGATATTGGGGCGAAATATAAATGGCCTATGTCATAAGCCGACGCTCGTTCTGCACTATATTTTTTACGATTTGCATTCATCGGATGCGATGTGTATCGATGGAAAAAAACATTTTATTTTTCACCGGATACTTTATGTAGCACGGAATTTTCTTTTTGGAAAGTGAAATGAACCACCCAGATAGCTAGGTCGCTGCCTTGTTTGACTTTGCCATGTATTATCAATTTTATTTGCAATATCATCCAATGGTTTCATTCAACCCATAAATCTTTGTACATAAACAGCATATCGGAAAAACTACTAGAGCCATCTGTTGAAACATATATAATCTGAAAGTTGTATGTCTCCTTTGTTAAATGAGATTGCCATTTTAAGAACCGATCAACGAATTGTCAAGTTTTAGCAATTAAAGTGACAGTACCTTTTGGCATCTCGTCACAAAAACACGATGCAACCGGAGGCTAATATTAAATGTTTTTTTCAAGCTCGGTAAAACTTTTATTGATAAAAAATGTTTACGGTGATGATTGCTTATTCCTTTCATGTGTGTTCGAGTGGTATAAGCGATTCCAAAACGGTCATGGTGCTTTGGAAGAGGACCAAAAGTGCGTGAAACGATCGCCGACAATGCAAATTCGATTGTGAGATGGATAGCCGAGGAATTAAATACGACCAAAGACCTGATTAACGAAATTTTGACAAAGGATTTAAACAAACGGAAAATCTGTGCTCTGCTGACAAAATTTTTGATGAGAAAAACAAGTCTGTGTGCTTCAACATCCTCTCTATTCGCCTGATTTGTCCCTGTGTGGCTATTTCATTTTCCCGAAACTTAAACTGGCTATCAAAGGAACGTTTTATGACAATGTTACGTAAGTCCAAGAAGGCGTGACCAGGATCATTGAGGCGGATAATAATTTTTTTTTTTATTTAAAAAGTTTCGTTTTTTTTCGATATGCTGTGAAGGATGGATACAAAAAGATATTGAACTAAATACAATGCCTCAACAATAATGCAACATTCAGAACGAATAATGTACACGTAAACGGTACGAATATATTTTACAGTTAACAAAAAAATATTTGCAGGGTTTCAGATCGGGCGAATAGGGTGGATTACACTTGTGGTCAAATCCAGCAATACTTGAACCGTAGTTATAAAGTTTTCTCTAAAAATATTCCAAAATTTAAGAGTGTTAATCTCCAGTGTTATTTTGGTGTTTTAAGATGAATTTTAATTAATTCCTCAATGTTATTATTTGCAGTTGATGACATTTTTGTTCAGAACTTAATGTCAACGTGTTCAATCAATATCGGTTTCCAAAAGTCAGGTGGATTAGTAAACAATCGTTAGTTTGTCGTGAGTTTCAAAAGCATAACAATTTCACCAATGCCTTTAATGCTGTTTATCCTGGTGCCTTGTATATTAGGACATGTGAGCGTTAGTAAATAAGGATTTGTTATTTGTTACTTAGTAAGGATTTGCAGTTTGTTAAAATTCAACCTGATCCTAAACAAACCATCCGGGAATTAGCCACAAAGTTTAAAACTTCGTAGCCTACAAACGTTATTTATAATAACTAAACAAAGTGCAAATAGAAGGAATGTGGGCTCCATATGAAGTTTCAGAAGAAACCAAATTCAACGTGTAACCATTTGCAGTTCACTTTTACAGCAATCCACATAAAAAAATAATGGTTAACACCAAGATAACCATCTTTGCCCATTCAAAATTTCTAAAAAGTCTTGCTGCCAATGTGTTAAAATTTTACAGGAATTATTTATTACATTATAAGGTTTCAAATCCTAATGAAACCATAAGTACTACATATTGTGCTTAGCTTGATAGATCAAATAAGGTGCGATTCAAAAACGCAAAAGACAGATTAATCGAAAATGTATTATTCTGCAGTACGACAATGCAGGATCTCATAGTGCCAGGCTCATCCAAGAAAAAATCAAAGCATTAGACTGGCAAATATTACAGAATATTCTCTAGATGCTTCTCCGTCAGAATGTCCGACGGGAACTTTAAAGGGCGCGTTAATATTAACCGATCAAGTTCGAATTTATGCGGGGGATGTTTTATTAGTATTATCATAAAACTGGGTGGGTGAGAGCAGAGATAATAATAAGAAAGTTTTGTAGTGTAAATCGACCACCTTAATTCTGATATTCTCCGAAATTATAAATGAGTCCCGCAAGCGCATCATTAGATTCAGCATGCTCATTACTCACTATGTTCTATACACCTCACTTTAGGGAATTTTTTCTAAGTTAAACAAAACATCATGGTACTTGACTATCCCTCATATTCCCCTAATTTAGCTCCGTGCATTATCAGCTGATTGAAATATTGAAGCCCAAACAACTAAATACGCGGGATATAAGAATAATATCTAACCTCTACTACAATCAGAAGGCGGTAATGTATATATATATATATATATATATATATATATATATATATATATATATATATATATATATATATATATATATATAGGGAGTTCCGAAACTCAACGTCACGCGTGTGACGGGCGAAAGGCCAGGTTGTACCAGTTCTGGCAAAAATAAGAAAAAAAGCCATATCACTGGGTTAAGTGATAATAGCCATATTTTTGAAAATCTTCAAATTCGTCACCCTAGTGACACACCGTGACTCTTCACAGAATCAACGGATCGACACCCAGAATGATTTAGAAACATTATCTACCATCCGTCAAAATATTATATGTAACATATATATATATATATATATATATATATATATATATATATATATATATATATATACATATATATATATATATATATATATATATATATATATATATATATATATATATATATATATCCCGCCAAAATCTCATTTCAACTGAATCTGAATCTCCCTTCAGCTGAAGAGTCCAACTGACGTGCACGGGTCGTTGAGCTCGCTTTATAACCGGCCGGCGACTGCGCAGACTATATCCAGGTAGTTCGGGACAATTTACGGTGCTCGGCAACGCTGTAGGGCGTCCGTTTATTGATTTTTCTACCTCGCTGCCACGTTGCCTCGTTTCTTATTTTTTCAGAAAGGATTTCCAAGGAAATCGGATATAATCTGCCAAGTCGCCGGCCGGCTATAAAAGCGAGCACAATGGCCCATGCACGTCAGTTGGACTCTTCAGTCGAAGCGGACAACACTTGAAAAGACCAAATGAGATTTTGACGAAATGTCGTGACTCTTCACAGAATCAACGGATCGACACCCGGAATGATTTAGAATATATATATATATATATATATATATATATATATATATATATATATATATATATATATATATATATATATATATATATATATATATATATATATATATATATATATATATCATCATACATTTATTTCACCCATAACAACTTGGTATTCAACGCGACAATTTATAATAAATACACTTCAGTTTGCAATAACATTCTCCTTATAGTACAATTTTATTGTTATAAAGCCAACTCTCATAAAGTAAACTTGTGCTGAGAGTTGGAGTAAAATAACACACAAAACATCAACTATAACATCGTAGAAATCAGAACGAACATTGAAAAAGTACGAACTGTATTTGTAAAAATGAAAAGATACATTCGGTAGTCAAGTTCAATATGAACCTTAATATGCGATAGGTTAGATGCTTTATTTTCTCTATACTGCTTTACCGGATGGAGACATGGACTCTGAATAAGACCAATATCAAGATATTGGAGGCTTTTGAGATGTGGTCAAATAGAAGGATACTTAAGATTCCCTCGGCGGATAAAGTAGCAAATATGGAATTCTTATCAAGAATAAATAAAGGCCAATACTTTCTAATGATTATCAAACGACAGAATATTTGGGCCGCGAAAGACTAGGCCGTAAAAACAAATTACGGCCAATGATAATGCAGGGGAAAATCCAAAGAAGGACTTCTCCTTCCTGGTAGACTGCGTAACTCCTGGATGCAAAATTTTAGAGTGTCTGAAACTCCGAAATGGAAGTCTTCTTTTTCTTTAAGTAGATTTTATATGCAATCTTTATTATTTTTTGCAACAACTAAATGTTCAAATTTATGTGATGTTTAAAAGCACCACAAAAAATTATACTTACTTGCGATGGGACATTTTTAATTTTGAATTCTCTTTCACTAGCCTCCAAAGGTGGCCCTTGCTTGAAACTCTTGTCACCAAACAACCTATAAACGACCCTGAATCCGAGAATATTTGCTGTTTCCGAACCCCACTGTATAATTACGGAATTATCCTGTCTGAAAGCATTTTTAACAATGACCTCTTTGGTATCATCCGCTTTGCTGCGAGCGGGAAATCCTGACATAACCAACGATGGTCTTTGTGTGGTTTTCCAAGCAGTGGTTGGTTTTGGTTTGGCTTTTGTTGTTGTTGTTTGCGATGTTGTGGACGTTGTTGAGGTAGTTGTTGTTGCCTTTGATGTTGTCGTGGAAAACGTTGTGGTAGTTGATGTAGTTGATTTGCTGGTGCTTGGTTGTTTTGTGGTTGTGGTGGTGCTAGTTGAAGAAGGATTTTGTTGTGGAATAATTAAGTCATCTAAGTTGGCGCTAACCACAGTAGCAACACCCACTGGTTCATTTTTGCTTTCCGTCTTTTTCTGGTCTTTATTGCAAGCCAATTCTTCCGGTTGGATACTGTAGAAGTTACGATCTCTAAATTTAGGCGGACTACCACAAAATTGCGGATTTCTCTCTCTGGACGTGACTTGTAAATCCCCATTACGAATCCAATCAACAACCCAAGATAATCTACAATCACAATGCAAAAATCTTCCTCCCAAACTTAAACCTCTCAAGGTTTTGTTTAAATGAGATAAAGCTTCGAAGGGTATCGTGGTGAGAGGATTACCATCCAAAGCTAAGAGCGTTATGCTTGGATTACCTTTAAATGCATCATTAGGAAGATCGGTGAGCAAATTGAAACCTATATCTAATACTCTAAGTTCTCGCAAAGTACCCATGGCAGCAGTTGGAAAATCTGGTAATAAATTATTGAGCAAACTTAAGGAGCTTAGCGTTTTCCGAACGCCGAGAAAAGCGTCTTCTCTCAGCTCTTGTAATATGTTTCGTTCGAGATTTAGCGCGGTTAAAGCATCAAGTCCTGTGAAGGTTTCTTCCCCATCAGGTCCAGGCAGTTCTTTCAAACTATTCTGAGACAGGTCCAAAAACGCCAGAGTCTTCATTCCCTGGATAGCTTGAGGAACTCGCGACTGTCTCGTTCCCTTCAAATTGAGGTTTTTCAAACTTTTCTCCAGACCATTCAAAGCACCATCGTCCAAAGTTACATTATTGTCCGAAAGTTTCAACGTGGAGAGTTTCAATAAACTTTCAAAAGCACGATCCGGCACGTTGGTGATCCTATTGTGAGATAAATCGAGGAGCTGCAAGTTTTGCAGTGGTTTCAGACTTTCAACCGGCACTGAACTCAGTTCGTTGTCTTGGAGATTTAGATTTTTTAAATATTGTTCTTGGCCATTGAATGCAGCACTTTCTACCGTCCGTATCTTGCATCCTGAGAGTTGAATGTTGTGCACTTTCAAATTGACGAAAATGTTGTCTTGAAGAACCCCGATGGTGGAGTTGTTGATGTAAAGAAGATCCACTGCCGTTTGAGTGGCGTGTTTACTCATAGCCGAGAGTAATTTCGGCCAGTTGACCATATCGCACTGAACTGAAAGCTCGTGCCCCAAATTGTAAGAGCACAAGCAGGATGACTGAAGGTCTGGTATGTCTTGTTGCCAAGGACATTCTGCTGATGTGTACGAGACTAGGAGGATCCAGGTCAGCAGGTTTATAAAAAAAGCTTTCGTCATTGCCTGAAACAGAAGAAAAATAAGTCAGTATAGTCGATAAAGTCTCTGTTATATTTCGTTTAAAGTTTTAATATCAATAAAATAATGTTCCAAAGTGGATTCAAATGAGCAGTCGATCAGAAACAGACTGAATTAGTCCACAGAAAGGACATTGCTTTCCATTGATATAATGCTAGAGCTCATGTGTCTTTGACCACCCGATACGAACTTTTACAACTTTACTGGGATAATTTGGTCCATCTACTCGATCATGCGCTCTGAATAGCGTTTATTTAGATAGATTCAAAATATCTTAGATGGCAAAAACTTTACTTGCTTCCGAAAACCTGTTATAACTAAGGTCTTATACAACTTCGGAAAGATGGAGAAAAAATAATCGGACAGAACGGCACTACTATAAATGGGATTTACCGCTAAACATCAAATCACTTATCACACACACACCATGTTAACATCATCAGGAGATGATATACTTTAATACACATTGATAGGCGGCCAGAGCTGCCTAGATTGTATCGTGGAAGTTCGGGGCTGCTCGCGCGCTCGGCTTTGTTGTCGAACGTTCGTTTTTTTTTCAGAAGCGATGTCCATACTTTTGGAATGTTGCGAGCGTCGCTTCGCGTATTTAGCTCACCCCTTTCTTCTATTTCAAGGGCTTCTCTGATTGTACGGATCTTTTGTAGCTCATCTGGGTATTCTGAGAGAAGAACGATATCATCTGCAAAACTAAGATGGGTGAAGTATGCACCATTGATTATTATTCTATTCTGTCCCCAATCCAAGATTACTCTTCTAGACAGGCTGAGAAAAAAAGTGATGTAGGCCCACCCTGCCGTTTGAGATCAATCAACTGTCACTGTGGCTTTATCATACATGGATCCCAGTAGGTTCACGTAGGCTTTGTCTACCCCTTGGTTAAGCAATGCATTTATTATGGCTAGCTTTGAGATTGAATCAAATGCCTATTCATAAAAGCCAAGAACAATAGCATAGTGTATTTATTGTACCTTTCTATAGCGGGTGGGATAACCTGGAAGCGATTAACTGTACTGATTCCACTTTTTATTTTGGTGAAAACTTTTTTCAACATTTTTGGTTGATAAGTTGGATATTTTTTTGTTCTTTGAGGCATTTTGAGTTCCATTTTGCCAGCAGTTTATATAAAGTTTGACCACCGTTTCATTCCCCTTTCCTGGAGTCTTACCATTCTTCATTGATCCTATAGCATTTGTCACTTGATCCTTTCGGATATCTGGCATTTGCTCTTCCATGGGTATTGCCATCTTTGACTGGTGTTTCATATAACCTTGAATAAAATCTTCTTCTAATATATGCATTTTCTTACTGGCATTGAGTAACTGTTTTAATATAGTTTTGCAAAACTCAATGTACTCGATCCTGCCAAAAACTTAGCAAATGTACATACGCTGGAAATGGAAGTGGGCAGGCCATGTAGCGAGGCGATGGGACGAAAGATGGACCAGGGTGGTCCTGGACTGGATACCGCTTGATCGCAAACGTCCACGGAGAAGACCGAAAACACGATGGACTGATGATATTATTAAATATATTGGACCCGAATGGCAAAGGAAAGCTTAGGCCGGCGAGAGTTGGAAGCATGCTGAAGAGGCCTTCATCCTGCAGTGGATTGATACGGGTTGATGATGATGATGATGATGATATATACGAGGTATATTTTTTAAAGAAGGTCCGTTTTTTAGTAAAAAGACAAATACTATAAATATAATTAAAATATATTTTTTCTAAGTTCTACATACTTTTACCTAATTTTCTACATAATTTTCATTTTTGTTCAAACAAGTGTCATTCAAACAATACCGCTGAACAAGTTCTTGAATTCCGACATCAAAGAAACATACTATCTATGAAGAAGCTCAATCCATGATTGCAATTTTAACTTCTTCATCGTCGTTGAACTGTTGACCACCAAGGAACTCCTTTAAGTACCGAAACAAGTGAAAATCACTGGGTGCAAAATCTGGATTGTAAGCTGGATGATCCGGTTCTTTCCATCCAAAAAAAACCTGATTATACATTGTGTTTGTTCAGAAACATGTGGCACTGCATTGTCATGGAGCAAGATCCCACCGGAATTTTTTTGTATGGCACGCCCGAGTTTTCTCAAGCTGACACAATACACATCAGAATTTATTGTTGTGTCTCTCGACACAAAATCCACTGTACCAAAAGATAGTTGCCATAATATTTTGTGATGAAATTGTCTGTTTGGCTTTCAGTCTTGTTGGCGACGATGTCGATCGCCGTTCCATTGACTGTTTCTTGGACTCAGGATTTATGTGAGGGGCCCAAGCCTCATCTCCTGTAACGATGTGGTCTAACAATTCATACCCTTCTTAACTATATCGAATCAAAAACGATAAAACACAGCCCAATCTCTTTGTTTTCTGGCCATCAGAAGTGAGTCTTGGAATCCAACGAGAACACAATTTTCGATAATTAATTTTATCCGAAACAGTGGTGTACAAAACTGACCTTGAAACCTGTGGAAATTCACTTGATAACTTTGAAATCGTGAATCGTCGGTTCTCTCGTATTTTGTTATCCACATCACGAATCAAATCTTCAGAATTCAGAGAAGATCGTCCAGGGTGTGGCTCATCATGTACATTAACCCGCCCGTCCTTGAACATTCTCACCCACTTTCGAACTTTGCTATCATTCATAGCATTATCACCGTAAACCTTACAAATCGGACGGTGTATTTTCGCTGGTGCCAAATTTCTTGCATTCGAGAATCGAATTACAGATCCGATCTCACAGTCGGCGGGCAATTCAATTTTTTTAAACATTATAAACTTCTACACCTCACCAAACTAAACGCGCGCAAAGCATGCTGGGAGCAGACGCGTAAGAGCACTGCGACGATTGCACGTCATTTTCACTTTCATTCACAAGCGGACCTTATCTAAAAATAATATACTATATTATATCATACAAAATATCTTGAACTTTTTCATCAACCCAATAATTACTTTAAAATATTTAATCGATTCCTGATGATGCTAGCATGGTTAGGAAAACACGCATCAGGTAATCGCGCTGCGTTTTTTTTGTGACCATTATTTTACTTGGTTTCAGATTATACTCGTAGTTTGGTTCAAATCAAGATGAATTCCGATAAAAATTGTTTTTTTTTTTGCTTTTTTGGGGCAGTGGAGCAAAACTTTACGCTTTTACAAATAAATTCCTTTTAATTTCTTGTCTTAGATCGATTTTCTCTGAAACATCATTAGATATTCTTCATGGTCTGATGTATTTGTAATCAATCGAATATTTGACGAGGGCGTATCAAACAAAAATTCTCAAGTATTAATGGAACGAAATGTGTATAGTTGCATTATTTTTATAAAACATTAAAATTATACAGGGCAACAAAAATAAATATAAAAATATATATAGAAACTTTTTAAACCAATACATCTAAATTTTATGTATGTTTTCTCACAATATAACATCGATTATATTTCAAAATACGGAAAATTTGATACATACAAAAATAAAAACTTAAACGGAACTTTTATTTGATTAAGCTACAATTTTTACTTACGATGATGCATTTTGTGATGCATTTTGTTGTTCTCTGTGTAGTGACCAACAGTAATCACCCATCATGTTGATATTCCACCGTTCCTGGTACCATTTCTCCATCTCCTTTATGTTCTGATTGAACCGTTGCTTCTGCTCTTCACTCACACCGCCCAAGTTTTTAGGAAAAAAGTCAATATGTTTGTGCAAGAAGTAGAGTTTAAGGCTCATTAGACAACCTAGATTTTTGAATTTGTCTATCCTTTTAGCTACGTTCATTGTTAGGGTCTTTCACATTGCCCAAAAACTTAGTCACAACTTCTTTAAATGATATCCAAGTCGCCTTTTCCTTTGTAATCATCCTTGCTTTAAAGTTGGAATCGAACATCATTTTACGAATATCAGGCCCAATGAAAAAATAAATGAGGACATCTTTTACAAAAAATATTTAAAACATTTACCATCTTTAGGTAAGGCTTTTACAAATTGTTTCATTAAGCCTAATTTGATGTGTAGTGGTGATAGAGGAATCTTTGTTGGATCTACTGAAATTTTATGCAAAATGTTTTTCTCGTCATGTGTTAAAGTTTTTCTTAGAGGCCATTGTTTTTTGGACCAATGATCCCTTGCTCTGCTGTTCCACTTACATGTAAAACTTAGAAACTTTGTAAATCCCTTTTGTTAATCGAAGATCATGGCGCCAACTTTTAAATCTCCACATAGCATCCAATCGTGAGCTGAATAGTTAATTTTCTGTAAAATCATGTTAAGATTTTCGTAAGTTTCTTTCATATGTACTGAATGAGCAACAGTCGGTAAAACATAAATATTTCCGTATATATTTAGAACTTTCCCTAATAGCTCCTACCTATGATGAAGCTGCTGTAATGCATGGTCATTTAAGAGGTGTGAATGTAAAAGGAAAAAATGCTCATCAGCCTAATAAATTGCTGGAGCAGTTTGAGAGTTTTTTAGTAACATAAATTCTTTCCCGTTAGTAACATAAATTTCCAGTTCCATTCTATTCAATTCAAAGCAAATTCGGGACATTTGAAATTTGTGCATTATGACAAACGAATACCCAGATCATCACAAACACGTTGGTCTACTCAATCCCATACAATAGCCACTATTTTTAGATTTAACGAAGAAATTCAGATATGTTTTGAGAATATCCAATAAGGGAAAACAAAAAAATATAATGCAGAAACTACCTTACAAGCCGCTGCTGGGTTCCTCAAATGGTTGGAGGATATTTTTTTGTTTGGTTAAATTTTTTTGCAAAGGTTATGCCACATGTGGATATTTTGTATAATCAATTACAGTTAATTCAAACAGATCCTTTAAAAATTCAAATGGCAATAGAATATTTTGAACAAAAAATTAGGGAGATCAGAAATAATTTACCATCTGCTGAAACACCTACTTTTCCAAATCACAACATAAACATCTCCGCTAGAGAAATTTGTTATATAATCTTTTCAAATTATCGAGCTTTTCAAATTCATGAACCATCTTTCAGGGGCAAGTCTTTTCTTATTTGATATTTATCCAGAATGTCAAAAAGCCAGAACTTCCAATTAATGACAGAAAAATTTGGTAAAAGTTTTTCGACGACAGAAAATGAAGTCTTACAATGTCGTTGTAAGTAGTAACAATACAAAATGATAATGTTTTCCTGGTTCAATTCGTGTATAGGGCACGAAAACTAAAAAGGAGGAAGGGAAAAGTAAAAAAAAATCGTCAGCAGCACTATTTTCTTCTACGCCCTCCCACTTTAAAAACCCACGAGCCATCACTGACACTAGCCATCACTGGTATAGAAGAAACATCTGGGTGATATAACTCACGCATAGTGCACAGCCTCGAATCGGATTAATTCAATATATCAATTCTGTTGAAGACGCAGGTTGAAGGAGGCTCACTAATGGTCTGTAGCATCAGAGGAAGAAGAAGATATCTTAACTTAAAACTTATCCTTCCATTAAAACAGTTATTTCCTTAACCATCCTATTTTTCTCAATAACGATATTGTTATGCACTTTTTCAGTTGACACACCCTATAATGCGTTTCTCATTCACACGTGAAAAAGTTGTCTCGTGTTACAAATACGCCGATAAAATGATTAAAGATAAATTATTACACCGTAGATAAGAGAAAGAGCTCGCCGAACCAACGGGAATACATTTTAGAACAAGGTCAGTCATTGACACACATCCAGCCAGCAAATCAATTATGCAACTGTAAATTCAGTTAACATCAAAAAACGTTTAAAATATGGTATAACTGAAATTAAATCGGTTCTAGTAATTAACTTGATATACACTACCGACCAAACGTTTGAACCCACAAGGGAAATTTAAATAAAAACAGGAAAAATATACTAACAATTATTTATGACAATTGTATTCTTGCTTAACAATAGAACGTTTATGTAATGAAATTAAATCAGAGTAGAACAAGATGAATTTTAACCTACAAATTAATCCAAAGTTGGTTAAACTGATCACTAATACGAGGGTAATTCATGGAGTATTGTTGGTAACATACGAGGAGTGTAAATAAAGCAGTGGGGATACTGGCTGGCAAATCAGCTTCCAATAGATTCTGAACAGTCGTGAAGTGAAACGGATACAGTCCCACTTCGTGGACAATTTTACAAACGTTGGTTTTGCCTACCTCAACTCCCAGAGCAATGCGTCTTGTGCTTACTTCAGGGTTTTCGGTTACGCGAACCACAATTTCTTCTTCTTGGTCGGTGGTTAGAGTCTTCAGACGACCTGCGGAACCTCGTTTCGAACGAAAAGAAATTCAAAATTTTCAAATATTTTTTTGTTTTCAAATATCTTCGATGAGACCGGTGTCCATTAAAATTTTCCTGCGCGTATATGCCTATCATATCTTGCATTTCTTCATTAGAAAACAATTTAAGTCCGTGCATTTTGTTCTTGAAAGTGAAAATCTATTTTACTATAGTGTATTAAAATTATTATTAGTATTATTTGAAACTATTTTAATTATTTAAATACTCACAATATTAAGTATTAACAATCAATGCAAAAGTCGCCTTGATGTATTTGTTTTAATCATAGCTTACCTAATTTAAGAAAAGTGTTACATTTCAAAAGCGCAATTTAAAAGAGTGCAATGAATAATTTAAATGCAAAACGGTAACTCGGAGCGATATTTGCAAGGTATACCTTATTTACGTAAAAACGATGGACAAAATAATATTTTCAAGAATGCGAATACATTACGGTGCAAAAAAGTTGTGACCTTTTAAACGTAGAAAAGTGTCGCAGACAGCGCCTTCTACAATCTACATACAAATTTTCAAGACATTAAAATTTCTTATCTTAAAAATCCCCCACAACCAAATTTCATTCAAGAAAGATACTATTTAAGAAATCTATTCAGGAAAATTGAAAATAAAACTATAACTGTAGCACCCTGTAAATTGGTTACTATTAACTTTTGGATTAAGGTAAGATGAGTTAAATCGCAATATTTTTATCCAAATAATATATTTTGCTGTGTACCATTAATTAGCGGACACTCTGTGTATATATATACATATGTTGAAGGTATATGTTGAGTATGATGATCTTGAGGTTGGAATAGATTTAGAGCGGGGTGTACGGCAGGGTGACGCAATATTACCTCTTCTTTTCTCAGCTTGCCTGAAAGAAGTGTTCCGTAATCTGGATTGGGATCAAGATGGAATAAGGATTAATGGTGCATACTTAAATCATCTTAGATTCGCAGATGATATCGTTGTTCTTTGACAAGACCCAGAGGAGCTGCAAAGACACGTACAAGAGCTGCAAAGGGCTGGGGAGCCATTTGGCTTAAAGGTAAACCAGAAGAGTCAGGTCATGTTCAATAAATTTGCTGAGGACAAAAGGATTTCTATTTTAGTAATGGATTTGGAAGTTGTGGATCACTATATATATCTTGGGTAGAGGGTTTCAATGGAAGGGGATACCGTCCGGGAAGTGGAGCGACGCGTTAAATGTGGCTGGCAGGCATTTGGCAGGCTCAACATAGTGTTTAAGAGCAAAATACCACTTTGCCTGAAAAGAAAAGTCTTTGATCCGTGTGTCCTGTCCGTTATGACTGGACACTCACATCACAGTCAGTGTGTCGCATTTAAGATGAAGACACCTCATATTTTCGCTATTTGAAAGAACACAAATTTAAATCTTTGCATATTCATACAGATTGATGGGTGACGTTTTTTAAGATACTCAACTGAAATCTGAACTTTAAACTCCTACGAACCTACTACGAATTCATAAACATGGTCAATTCTCGATATTTTGCTTTGCATTAGAGATATCGAAAAAAGTTATTATAAAAAGTTGTTCAGAATATTATTTTAACCCACATACCGTTTCATTACAAAATTTGCATTTTTAATTTTGTCATTATTTTGGTCTATATACAATGATTTCAACTTTCATGGTCCTTTCATGGGTTTTTCTCTGCTAATCTGGGTCCAATATACTCAACAATGTCATCAGTCCATACATTGCTTTACCCTACCAATGATGTCACAGACTTTCGTTTGTTTCCTGATCCATGTGCAGAAATATCTGTCTCGTCTTGTAATGCCAAGCATACATCTTTCAATTCTCCTCTGTGCTACCCGAAGTTTTTGAATTGATTGCTATGTGAGTGTCCAGGTTTCACTTCCGTATATCATGACGGGTAGAACATACTGATCGAAGTCTTTTCTTTTCAGGCAAAGTGGAAGTCTCTTAAACACTATGTTGATCCTGCCAAATGCCTGCCAGCCACATTTAACACGTCGTTTCACCTCCCGGGCGATATCCCCTTCCATTGAAATCCATTAAAATATATATATATATATATATATATATATATATATATATATATATATATATATATATATATATATATATATATAATAGGTTTAAATATAGAAGTAGTTTGAATGTACTGCCATACGATCCACGTTTTACTACGAGGGCGTTCGAAATTGTACCGAGGATTTGCCGATATCAAATTAAGGAGTTAACTATTTCAAATAATTTGTATTTTGAATAGAATTTTCGCTGACACACAGACACTGGTTTTCACATGTCTTGCAGATTGAGGGCATCGTCGTTTCTGCAATCAGAACAGCAACTGACTACCACTGAGATACACAACACCAGAACCAATACGAAACACGCAACCACTATAATATCCGACTCAGAAGGGTATGAATATTATGAGACGCCTTCTTAACTTTCAGCCTTCAGACACGGATTGAGAATATCAAGTTGATCTTAACGAAACGTCTGCACATTCTCAACAAACACGATACACATGATCTTCTATCCACGAAACACTACGAATTAACATGGCATATATATATATATATATATATATATATATATATATATATATATATATATATATATATATATATATATATTATAAAAATTGTAGGTATATAAATTTATGAGTCGAAATCGTCATGTAGGACAAACAGGCAGATCTTTCAAGAAAATAAAGATAGAAGTGATTTCAGCGTACTACATGTTATATATAAAACAGAAGCAAAAAACTAAACCATCTTGAGAGTTTAGAAATAAACTGTTTAAAAGATGCAAAAAATCTTTCTCAATGACCAAGAATACCTGAACAAATTGCCTTTAATGAATTTGTACAGGCAAGATATTGTCTCTGAGTGGATTTTTTTAATGTTTACCAGGTGTGGCGGTTAAAAATTATTCATTTTTTTAAGAGATGGTGGTGGAAACAAGGGTCGGTTCACGATCTAATATTTTATGTAATTTTGTTGCCGCGACAGAACCTTTCGAAATGCCATTGATCTTTAAACGATTTCGTGTTACCATCATATTTTCTTCATGTCGAGTTTCGAGCCAAACAAAAAGCATTTGCTTTTCTTGTTCAATCAAATGAAAAACTCGAGTGGTAGGCGTAGTATACTTGTGGAAAGTTACGGTGACAATGTCCCAACGTAAGATGCTTGTGGGCGTTGATTTAGAGTCTAAACTTTAGACGATTCAAAAGTGGTGATTTTGACGCTCATCTGAACCGAAAAAAATTGAAGATGCCGAGTTGCAAGTGTTATTGGAAGAAGACGATATGTTAACTCAACAACAAATAGCAGAGACTAAACTTGAAGAGATTTACCACTAAACACCAAATCACTTTTTTTGAACTGCTCGACACACGTTTCGCTAACTTTTGAGATGAAATCATCTCCTGATGATGCTAGCATGGTTAACGAAATGTGCATCGAGCAGTTCAAAAAAAGTGATTTGGTGTTTAGTGGTAATAAATCTCTTGAAGTTTAGTATTTCACACCAAAGTTTCCAATAGAAGAATTGAAATAGCAGAGAGTTTAAATATTGGTCGCCGAAACATTTGTGATTGTCTGCATGCCATGGCAAAGATCCAGAAAGACAGGAAAATGGATACCACAAATAACCGAATTGCTTTGGAAAAACCGAATTGCTTTGGAAAAAAGACAATACTGTGCATTTGGTGGGATCAGAAGGGTGTCGTGTACCATGAGCTTCTGAAACCACTTGAAATAATTAATACCGTTCGCTCATGCAACAAATGGTTAATTTGAACCATGCATCGGACCATCGAAAAACGACCAAAATAGGCTAAACGTGCACGACAACTCCCATCACAATCAGCGAGAGTGGTCAGAGACACCATTTCTACACTAGACTGGCAACTCGTGCTCCGCCCTCTGTACTCACCATACTTGGTCTCTACCGACTATCACTTGTTTTCATCGATGTCTCACGCACTTTCCATGAAACACTTCAACAATTACGGAGATCTCGAAAAATAGCTTGATGACTGGACCATTTCGAATGATGAACGGTTTTCCTGGGAGGGTGTCTACAAATTACCGGAGAGATGGAAAAAATGAGCATCACGTATTTTTTTTTTAAGAAAAACAATAAGGATTAGTAACCGCCAACATCCAACATCGAAAATATTTATTTCTGACGAAGCTACATTGCTAGAGAAACACATCAAATATTAATAATAAAGGGGAAATATTTCATTAAACATTTATGATGAATTTCTATCAAGTAGCAGTCAACATAATCCAAAAATATACATGTTCGTTTATTTCGTGGCAAAAAAACTGGACGCTCTCTAAATGAATGTCCAAAATTAAAAATGGATTGTGATTTTAAACTATTGTTTCCAGTCGTTAAAAACTCATAAAGAAAATACGCTGTTGCAATTCTAATTTTACAATCTAAACGAGCAGGTGATTGAAACATTCCTTTTTTTACAAACCTCGATGGAAAGATAAAGCTTGAGAATTCACCTATTACCAATCCTTTTTTTTTCTGTGACTATTTACCATACTAACCCAGATAAAGTAGTGTGAAAAAAATCTAAACAAAATGGCATAGTTTTCGGTTTAGGACTATTGTGGTGCAGAGAAAATGGCGAGATGTTGTAAAAGAGATTGCGTCACGAGAACCGAACTAAAGTATAATTTTGCATTTATCACTGGCCATTACTTAAGAAAACGGTACAGTTGTTGTATTGTTGTGGTGAGAATTTTTTCCGGTTAAGGCCATTTGTTAATAAAAAGCAACGTTTAATGAATAAATTAGATGAGTTAATTTGCAATTAAATCGAAAATTAGCTTGTTTTTGCTGTTAGTAAATAAATACACTGTCTATCAAAAAGGTAGCATGAATAATGCAAAATGGCATACTAAAGGGGTTTCCAATAAGAATGTCAGAACTTTAAAATGAGGCAGAATGATAACTACATACGATAATCCGGTAATTTTGATTTTATCTTCAAGAACAAATAATGTTATGTCTTGAAAGTAACGTGGTTCAAATCTCCCCCTGGGCTTTGTCCCGTGTAATGCATAGTAAAAACCAATTTTCGACTACTCTTTTACACGTTCTCAAGAATCTTTGTCCAGCCAGCTTTATCGAGCGCTTCGTCATTCTAATTTCTAAGTTACACATATGTCCAAAAATTTGGAATATTTAGAAATAGGATATCTACACCTATGATACTCTAAAAATTGTGATGGATATTTATTTTAGACCGTTTTTAAATGAATATAAAAGCATTGTTTTGCTGATAACACAGGTTTTCGATTTTTCCGTTCCGTTGATAGTGGTATTTACACATTATTTGTGTTCTTTTTCAATTTTCAATCAACCCATTTAAAAATGTCTAGGAACATGATATATCATTTTAACAGATCAATTGGTTTATATTATTGATTGATTTGTCCGTTACTTTGTGATAGTTCATTTTTTAAAAAAGGAATAAAACAATTTTTTAAGTAATTGCTTTGTTACAACAGGGCTTTAATCGAAGTGATATCGCGGAAACTGTAGGTGTTTTCCAAAGTGAGGTGTCGAAAATCCTTTCAAAAATTCCAAGAGACAAGAATCGCCCTAGAATTGATAGAAACGATCTATAACAGCTGCACAAGACCGGCAGATGGCAATGATGACTCAAAGATATCGTCTGGAATCTACAAGTGGTATATCAAGGGAGCTTGTTAGGCTTGAAGGAGTAAATGTTTCACGACAAACGAACCCTTCAACAAAACAATATGATTGTAATGGGTTCGAGAAATAGTGGATCACAGTTCTAACTGGAATAACGTGATGTTCTTCGATGAGACGAGAATTGGTTTGGTTTCTGATTCACGAAGAACATTAGTTTAGAGAGCTCCAGGTCGACAAGCCCGACTGGAAACAGCTCAGCCACGTCTCCCATTTGAAGGAGGGAGCGTGACATTTTGGGGTGGTATTATGATGGGTATACGGTCCTGGAGAGAAGAATCACTGGTGCTGTGTACATCGAAAAAGTTTTAAATCGTGTAGTATGTCTATTCTGAGTAATGTCTGAATGATTGTGGCGTGTTCATATATTTTTTTTCTTTATTTGGGTTTTTCGCCAGTATCTAAAACTAAAAAAATATCAAAAATACCTATTCTTATTTAAAGAAAGAATCACTGGGTAAAAACAAGAAACCAAACGGAGGCAATTCCCGATTCTAAAGAATACAATTAAACACATTTAAATATTTGAATACACAATCAGTACAATAAACAGTCACACAGTAAACATTACCTATATATATATATATATATATATATATATATATATATATATATATATATATATATATATATTTTGGTAGTATGTCACTGTCATGAAAATCTATTGTTGTCAATGTAAGTATCGTTTTATATCTTTTATATCTTTAAAATTTTGTTCGTTAGGCAAATTTATTACAAAAAAGAATAACTGAGAAATTTGTCTCCGTTTGGTTTTTGTTTTTACCCAGTGATTCTTTCTTTAAATAAGAACAGGTATTTTTGATATTTTTTGAGTTTTAGATAGTGGCGAAAAACCCAAATGAAGGAAAAAAATATGTCTGTTCTGAGTCGCAGTGGGCGACGAATTTGTTTTCATGGATGACAACGCACCTCCTCATTGAACAGCAGCAGTACAAAATTTTCATGAAGAGAAGGGAATAATTAAATTAGGATGGCCAGCAAATTCTCCTGACATGAATGTCATTGAATATGCTTGGGATATTCTGAAAACACGCATCAAGAAACGAAACAATCCTGCTCTTACCCAGCGAGAACTAAAAGATGCTGCTCGTGAAGAATAAGAGAGAATACCACAAGCTCAAATTGATCATTTAATCGATAGCATACCAAATCACCATCGGCATGCATACACACCCATGGAGGAGCTACTTTTTAAATTACTTTTGAAGGCAGTTGGTACATTGTAATTTTTTGACTAAAGAAAGTGAAATGTTTGAATATTCCAAACTTTTGGACATATGTGTATCTCTAAGTTATTTAGATCAGCTAGATCATCATTTCTCAACCTGGGGGGGTCGCGTTTAGGAATATGGGGGGAGGGGGTACAATCTGGTCTTTATCTTTACTGTTTCACTATATGTAGTTTTATTTATGTACATTTCGTTTTATCAAAAATGTGTCCATTTAATTTAATATCATTAATTTATTTTATTACCACACTATTATTAATTTATTTAACACTGGGAGAGAGAAGAAATCGTAGTGCTTGTGTTCGTCAAAACGTAACAATGAAACTCTTCGTTTCGTTGCGTTGTCTTTATTACCAAAACGCGTAACTTATACGAACCTGCCTAAGCGCGCTCTGTACGAATGATCCGTCTTGCATGCGCGAGCGCGTAGCGTGAGCTGTGCAGGCGGGTCATTTTTGCAAGTGCGTACAAGTGCAGGGCACAGGTTCGAACTGGTAAAAGTATTATAAGAACAACGAGTTACACAAGTCTTGTAGTTCGGTATTTGTGTCTGTGGCAATTCGTCATTTAATACAAAGACAAATAGATGATTCGTTTTTTAACGACTCATAAGCGTGTGAACACACTCGTAAGAGTTTATAGGCCGTTTAAAAATAAAAATGATTCTTCATAATTCACGATAGTGAAAAAAGGACGAATCGTCGGCATGTTAACTGGTCGATGTAAAACTTTGATAAACGCCACATTAACATATTGCAACGTTTTTACAGTTGTTGAATTGGGGTCGCAACGTTTTTGGTTAACTTTTTGGCTATTTAGTTGATCGCAACGCTTAAAAGGTTGACAAACGATGGTCTAGATATTTCATTTTGCTCCTTCCTCTTCTACGGCTTCCAACAGGCATTTCTAGCGTTATCATTAACCTCTAACTTCACAGATCCCGTCCATCGCAGTTTCCTTATTTTGATTATTTTGTTTATATTTGGTTATCGGTAGATTCGATACAATTCAAAGTTGAATCTACCTCTTATAGGGTTATCAAATAAGAACTATATATTTTTAATTTGGAATAAAATCAAAACGGTATAAGACATCAACGTAATTTTTTTTCATTTTTGCATTTTTATTTAAAAATACTTTCATGTAAATGACTGCCTGCGGTTTTTTTTATAAATTCTATTTTGGAATACTAATTTTTAATCACTTAATGTTGTGAATAATGTTGGTTTTACGGTCATTGAGTGTAATTCATTCATTTCACATAATCCCAGATAAAAAAACTCCAATGGTGTTATATCGCATGATCTTGAAATCGCTGACAGGCTGAGGTGTAATAAAAGTACCCGTTTAATAACTCATTTTAGGCTCCTTTGTAACCCATAAAAATAGAGATTTTCCCCAAATTTCTATTTTTGTAATTTTTATAATAGTTTCATATATATATATATATATATATATATATATATATATATATATATATATATATATATATATATATATATATATATATATATATATATATATATATATATACTGCCCTGAACAGATTCTGAATCTAATAAAGTTGATTCTAAGACATCAAAAACTGTACAATAAAAATCTCGTCTATACATTTGTGGATTTCAAAAAAGCATATGATTCTATTGACCGCGAATCTTTATTCCGAATCTTGAAAGAACAAGGACTAGATCTGAAAACGCTGGCAATTATTAAAGCAACGTTAACTAACACAAGGTCAAAAGCTAAATTCATGGATGACATCTCAGAACCCTTCGAAATTAAAACTGGTGTGAGACAAGGGGATGGACTCTCGCCACTCTTATTTCACTGTGTTCTAGAAAAAGTAATACAGGAGTGGCGTAAAAAAAAGTCGGCACTGAATATTGACCAGCCCATTAAGCTGGGGAGAACCAAAATCAAAATTGATTGTCTGGCATTTGCTGATAATCTAGCAATTTTAGCTCAAGATGTATTAACGGCACAGAAACAGAGAACAGAAATAGTCGAATTTTATGAAAATAGGAGTAGAGGTAAAGTAGAAATAATTAAATGGATTGCTGCAATTAAAGAGGACCTAAGATCAGCAAATATTACACAAAGTGAAATTCAGGATAGAGGCTGTTTCAGACACAAGGTTAACATTTGGAAGGTTGGCCAGAGAGAAAAATGTAGGAAGACTGGAATAACTTGGTCTGACGAAAGGAAAAAAGCTCATAGCGAAAGAATGAAATTAGTATGGGCGCAAAGGAAGGCTAGCAACAACAAACGCCTCTAATTGTACTTCGCGTGGTCCACCAGGGCCCATACGTGAATAATAATAATAAATAATATATATATATATATATATATATATATATATATATATATATATATATATATATATATATATATATATATATATATATATATATATACATATATATAACTATAACTGGAAAATATCAGAAATGGTTTCAAAACCATTTATATCAATGACACAGGCGATGATTTCTAAATTGGTCTTCTCAAATATCAACTTTCATCTCGACCAGGTGTTAAATTCCAATGTGCATCGACACCTCATATCAGGCATCGTATTTTGTGATGGATGATTTATGGCGTATCTAGATGAACAATGACTTTACAAAATGCCAGAGCTTAGACTGGAAGATTCAAAAGGCTGATAAATAGTTATATTGAAAAGTTATATTGAGTTGAAGAATAATATATATTTAAAACTTTAAAGGCAGCAACCTTTTTACCATCAATTTCTTGTGATGCGATCTAAATAAATGTTCGGAAGGCGCAAGATCAGGAGAGTAGGGTGGATGGACTAAAAAAATCACAGTAAAATTGTAAGAGTTTGTCCGGTGGCCAAAGACGCGTGTGATTTTGCATTGTCTCGATGGAACGCCCTTTCTGTTGGCTAAATCAGGCCACTTCCAATCGATTACTTACTTTAAATCAAAGTTATTTGTATTAAACCATACAAGCCTAATTCCTTGGCTACAATAACAGTATTTGGATTTATTGAATCAGCCAAACATCAAACAAATCGATGCATGAGGTGAAGAAAATATTCCCCAATAAACAGATATCGTATCGAAGTGATCGTACATGGCCCCAACACCAACCCGGACAAGGCTCCTTAATTTTTTTTTTTGGAATTTGACAAAAAGTCGTGTTTACCGTAACAAACTGATCGTTACGGATTAATTTATAAAGAATATCCGCCAAGAACTAGGCGGAATCCCATATGCCTTAAATTTAATTATTATATTAAGAGTAAAGTATGGTGTACATATGGATGATCCCATTTTTTTCTATATTTTTAATCGATTTAATTTTTACTTTAATCGAATCTTGAGTACCAAAATTAATTTACAAACTAAAGAGCTTTCCAATAAAGAACTAGCGTTAGTACAATGAAACGTAATCGCGGCAATACTGTTTGATATATTTCGTTCATAGACTACTGTGTCCAGTACATTATAACTTTCAATAATGAATTGACACAATGTAGTCAATTCATTATTGAAACTTACACTATATACGAATATGAACATTTTTTGACTGAGATGAAATTTTCAAGTCACTAAGCAACACAAATAGCGTCCGTATGACAAAACATTCTGAGAACGTAAACAATCAACAATATCAAACTTTTCATATATATCAGATGGCGCCTATAGCCGGTAATAAAATTGGGAACGTGCCCCAAAAATATTACTTTACAGGTACTTTTTGGTCATAGGGTTTTCGACCGTGTTTTTGATCTTCATGCAGAAGTGACTTATTAAGGAGATTCATTTTTTACCGGTTTTATTGCCGTACCATCTGTTACATTTTTATTACAATATATGTTCGCTGGGCTCACTAACAACACCATTGTTACCATTTCCGCTAGTACATTAAGAAGGCATCTCAAGGAAGGCGATTTACATGGGAGGATAGCCAGATCCATCGCCCATCCAAAATATTTAGCACATTTTAAAGAGAAACGTGGCTAAGTATCACTGTCAAGGAAAAACTCATCTAAACCCCAAAAATATTCGATGAATGGCAATCTGTTGCTCCCGATTTATGCCAAAAGTTGGTGTTGACGATGTCTAAATGCCTAAAAGCGGTTATTACAGCTCATGGTGGATCAATAAACTAATAAATTTGTTGACAATATAAGTAGTATCATCAACCAGCATCAATCCACTGCATAGGTCAATGGTCCATTCAGGTCCAATATACTTAATAATGTCATCAGTCCATCGTATTTTCGGTCTTCTCCGTGGACGTTTGCAATCAAACGGTATCTAGTCCAGGACCGCCCTGGTTTTTCGTCCCATCGCCTCGCTACATGGCCTGCCCACTTCCATTTCAATTGTTTTATTCTTCCAATGATGTTACTCACTTTCGTTTGTTCTCTGATTCATGTGCAGGTCTTTCTGTCCCGTCTAGTAATGCCAAGCATATATCTTTCCATTCGCCTCTGTGCTACTCGAAGTTTTTGAACTAACTGTGATGTGAGTGTCCAGGTCTCACTTCCGTATGTCATAACGGGCAGGACATACTGATCAAAAACTTTTCTTTTCAGACAAAGTGGTAATTTGCCCTTTGTTGAGCCTGCCAAATGCCTGCCAGCCACATTTAACGCGTCGTTCCACCTCCCAGAAGGTATCCCCTATATATTACGGAACACTTCTTCCAGCAGGCTGAGAAAAGAAGAGGCGATATTGCGTCACCCTGCCATACGCCCCGCTCTACATTTATTCCAACCTCAAGATCGTCAAGGTGGACTGTCGCTGTAGCTTCATCATATATCGATCCTAGTAGATTTATATAGGCTTTCTCTATACCTTGATTAAGTAATGCATCCATTATGGCCCGCTTTGAGATTGAATCAAATGCTGTTTCATAATCGATAAAAGTCAAGCAGAGTGGCATAGTGTATTCGTTGTGTCTTTCTATGACCTGCTGTAGGACCTGGATATGATCCATTGTACTGAATCCACTTCTGAATCCTGTTTGCTCCCTTGGTTGTGCGTCATCAAGTTTTCTTAGTATTCTTTTGGATATTATCTTGGTGAAAACTTTGTACACCACCGATAGGCTTATTGGACGGTAGTTCTTTAAATCTTCTCGTGCTCCGTTCTTATGTAAAAGAATCACTTCTGCATTTTTCCATAAGCTGGGTACTTCATGTTGTTTGAGACATTTGAGTGTAATTTTGCTAATGTTTTATGTAAAGTCCGACCACCAGTTTTCAACATATCCACAGTTATACTAGTCTTTCCTGGAGCCTTGCCATTTTTCATTGAGTCTATTGCCTTTGTCACTTCTTCCACCAGGATATCCGGCACTTATTCTTCAGTGGGCATTGCTGTTCTTGCTTGATTCTGGTCCTCATATAACTTTGAATAAAATCTTCGGACCACCTCTAACATTTCCGTCCATTCTCTGCATATTGCACTATCCTCACGCATTAAGGAAAACATTTGTGTCCTTTTCTTTCTTAGCTTCTGCTTAGCTTTGTTAATTCCCCTGTTTTCGTCCAGAGTTTTTTGCATAAGCTGCATGTTGAATCGGCGCGTTTCTTCTCGAATCTCTCAATGTTTTCTTATAGTTTTGCAAAGCTCAGCGTACTCGACCCTGCCAAAAGAACTGTCTGCATTCTTCATTGTCCGGCATTCTTTTATTAAATTAATGGTCTCATTGAAAATTTTTGACTCTTCGAAATATTTATCTTCTGGTGCTATTGAAGCCACCATTTTAAGCACATTGTTGGAGATTTCTTCATATTGGTCTGTAATTTCTATCACCACATCGTCCATTCTCCGTACCTCGGGTGTAGAGTACGTGACCAGTTGGTTCTAATTTGATTAACTCTTCGCCCTTTCTTCGTATTTCTCAGAGCCCAATAATATCCCAATGTATGTTGTCAAGTTCGATTAACAGTTCTTGCAGTGGGGTCTCCGTTTTCATTGTCCGTATATTAAGCGTGGCAATGTCAAAATTCCAATGGCAGCCTGATCTAACCCGGTGATTCTTAGCATGGAGTTTCGAAAAATTTATAGGAAATGGAATGATCTACAAAAAGGTTGAATAACATTTTTCGATAAAATTGATAGTTCCGTAGAAAAATTGAAAAAATGTAAAAATTTATTATATATTCAACTTCAGCCTCGAATAACCTTTGAATAAGTAAATTTATCGATATTTATAAGGGACCTTTTCTCTTAAGAGAACGTTCGATTTCCTACAAAGATATCTAATAATATTTCCACAATAATGTTCCGCTGAAGAGATATACAATTCGAGATATACAGTTCGAGTTAAAAAAAAGGTTAATTGTACATTGAAATTTGCGATGAGGACTTCTTAATATTAATATTAAGTACTCTAACTTTCACGGTATTTTTTTTCATCATTTCTTTTTTTTTGAAACAGTCATATATATATATATATATATATATATATATATATATATATATATATATATATATATATATATATATATATATATATATATATATATATATATACATATATATCAAAATCATCATCTTTGTGTAAAATTAGAAGAAGAATCAATATGGGCCTCCGGATTTGCAATTTAATAACCGGAGGATGAAGCATCCTGTAGATAGAAAGAATCCATCGAAATGTGTGTCATACGGGCAATTTTTTCTCGTTAAAAATCTACAAGTGGTTTCCTTAAACGGAAATTAAATGAACGTAACTGCACTTACCGCTTAATTCAGAATCGGGTCACAGTCATTATCGATGGGTCATCGCCGGATCTTTAACTCATGACCATGCAACGATGACGTAGCCGGAGTCTGTGCTTGTACGACGTTCTTCTTCGTACGTTCTTGTTATTCGATCAGATGGTAAATAAACGTGAGAACTGTATGATATTGGTTGGTTGGTCGGTCGAAGTCTTCGAGGATTTTGAAAAATTGATCTGAGATGATTAATTCTGTAATAAAAGAAATTGATTGAAAAGGTTGATTATATTGGGTTTTTTAACATTACAGCTAAATATATATATATATATATATATATATATATATATATATATATATATATATATATATATATATATATATATATATATATATATATATATATAAAAGGAGGATCACTTGCTCAGATTTGAAAGAAAAATGTTAAAGAAAATTTTTCACCCAATTCGTGAGCAGGATGGATGGAGAGGTAGATATAATTACGAAATTAAAGAAATGTGTTAAGATATGGACATGGTACAAAATGTTAAGTTGCTAAGGTTAAGGTGGACAGGATATTTCGTGCTCATGAGCGAGGAAGGGGTTCAGAAGTGAATTTGCAAAGGAATCATATATAGCGAAAGTCAAATCTTTATTTTCCTCAAACACGTCTAGCATGGTTTCAGGAACTACGACCCGTTGTAGATAGCCTCCTTCGATCAACTTTTTAATAATCATCAATTTATACGAATGAAAGCCTAAATCCTTATCCACTTTACAGTGCTCTTACTCATTCTCAGTTCAGAGGCGTGCCACCTAACAGAACGAGTGGGACTTCTTAGAATCGCTTCCTCTACTTTATCCGCATTCTTGGGTATGCATGTCGATTGCCATTGACCAGATAGCTTTCTTTTCGTTAGTGAATCTTTCGTTTGACCTGCTGGTATTCATCTGAGAATAATGTCGCGACTCGTGATTTCACCATGACCTCCGATGTTAAAGTAACGCCTGAAGAGTCGTTTTGTCTTAATCGTGGACTTTACCACGTTTGACAAACGTATTATAAGCAAACACACAGTGCTCTCAGTCCACTCCATCGTAGAATGTAAAACAGCATGGTAGGTAGAAACGATAGACGCCTACCGCAGGCTCGTTCTCTCAGTACTAGCCGGATACTACCCATTCCAAAATCATTGGGGACTATTATCTTTAATTTCTGTCCGTCTCTTACATGTTACCTCCATTCTCCTAGCTCTTTTTTCTTATATCATCCATTACTGCCTGTCTTCAGTTTCTCCTCGGTTTCCCTTTTTGTCTTCCTTCTTCAGGTTATTCCTCTTACCGCCCTTGTATTCTGTTCGTCCTTGTCTGTGCGCTTAAGGTGTCCCAGCCACTGAAATCTTATCGACTTTATTACCTCGTTTCTTTTTAGTGCTATCTCCTATTTTGTATTTTTCTTTTTTTCTCTCTCATATTACTATCTAATTATGCATTGCAGTATTAGCGTTTATTATCAGGCTTAAATATCCATCATCATCATCATCATCCCGTGTCGATCCACTGCAGGATGAAGGCTTCTTTAGCATGTTTCCAACTTTCACGGTATTGGGCTTTCCTCTGCCACTCTGGTCCAATATACTTAACGATATCATCAATCCATCGTGCTCTCGGTCTTCTTCGCGGAAGTCTGTGATCAAGTGGTATCTACTCCAGGATTGCCCTGGTCCATCTGTCATCCCATCGCCTCGCTATATGGCCTGCCCATCTCCATTTCACGCAGGACATGCGCAGGACTTTATGTCTCGTCTTGTAATTCCAAGCATACATCTTTCCATTACCCTTTGTGCTACCCGAAGTTTTTTAATTAATTGGGATGTGAGTGTTCAGGTTTCACTTCCGTATGTCATAACGGGTAGAACGCGCTGATCGAAGACTTTTCTTTTTAGGCAAAGTGGGAGTCTGCTCTTAAACACAGTGTTGAGCCTGCCAAATGCCTGCCAGTCACATTTAACACGCCGTTCCACTTCCCGGGCGGTATTCGCCTCCATTGAAATCTTCTGCCCAGGATATATACAGCTGTCTACAATCTCCAAATCCCTTCATAAAACTGAAATTCTTCTTTCCGGAGCGAAGTTAGTGAACATAACCTGACTCTTTTTCAGGTTTATTTTCAAACCAAATGGTTCGCCAGCCCTTTGCAGTTTGTGTATGCCTCTTTGCAGCTCCTTTGGGTCTTGTGAAAGCAGAACGATATCACTGCAAATCTAAGATGGTTTAAGTTTGCACCATCGATCTTTACACCATCCTGTTTCCAATCCAGTTTACGGAATACTTCTTCAAGGCCAGCCGAGAAAAGAATAGGCGATATTGCGTGCATTAATTCCCACTTCAAGATCATCAAGGTGAATTGTGGCTGTACCTCCATCATATATCGATCCTAATAGGTTTACATATGCTTTATCTACCCCTTGGATAAGCAGTGCATCCATTATTGCATGTTTTGAGATGGAGTCAAATGCTTTTTCGTACTCAATAAAAGCCAAGCACAGTGGCATGATGTTCACCGGCTGTACAACCTGAATGTGATCCATTCGACTGAATCCTGCTTGTTCTCTTGGTTGTGCGTCATTCAGTTGTTTTAATATTCTTTTAGAAATTATCTTATTGAAAACTTTGTACATTACTGATAGGAGGCTTATTGGACGGTAGTTCTTTAAATCTACCTGTGTTTCTTTTTTATGTAAAAGGATCACTTCTGCATTTTTCCATAAGTCAGGTACTTTTTGTCCTTTGAGGCATTTTGAGCATAATTTTGCCAGTGTTTTATGTAACGTCTGACCCCCAGCTTTTAGCATTTCGACAGTTACAGTGTCCTTTCCTGGAGCCTTGCCGTTTTTAATTGATTCTATGGCATTTGTTACTTGCTCCACTAGAATATCTGGCATTTGTTCCTCCATTTGTTGCCATCCTCATGCCTTAAGGCATATATTGTCTATATATATATATATATATATATATATATATATATATATATATATATATATATATATATATAGACAATTATCACGAACATCTGGCAAACAGAAAAATTACCAGATGAATGGAAATGTGCTCTTATACACCCGCTGCACAAGAAAGGAGACAGAACAGATGTGAACAACTACAGAGGAATCTCCTTACTGCAAGTCACTTACAAAATCTTCTCAGCATGCCTTCTCCAGAGAACACAGAAACAACTAGAATAACAAAATTGCCGAGTACCAGGCAGGCTTTCGCCCAAATTTGATATTCAAAGCTATCAGGAACGTCCCAATCATCTGCACGTTCGTTGACTTCAAGAAAGCATACGACTGCATTGACCGAAAATCTCTGTTCAACATCCTAGAAGAACAAGGACTCGACCCCAAAACACTACGATTGTTCAAGCAGAAACTGACCGACACAATCTGTAAAGTGAAATTTATGGGAGAAATTTCCGAACCCTTCCTGATTAAAACCGGAGTACGCCAAGGAGATGGGTTATCCCCACTCCTCTTTAACCTGGTCCTGGATAAAGTCATAAAGGAGCGGGAAAAGGAACTATAAAATCAAGGACACTGGAAACCAATACGACTCGGACGAACCAAAAACAACATAGAAATGTCATCCCTAGTCTTCGCGGACGTCCTAGCCATACTCGCAGACAATGAAAAAGGGCAACCAAACAGATCGGAGTCCTCAAGGAATAGCAGAGAAAGTTGGCCTATAAATATCCTTTGAAACTGAATTCTTCTGTTCAAAATTAAATGTGCAAAATTTGAACACCAAATACGGCAAAATAAATAGAGTCACTCACTTCAAATACCTGGGCGAGATCCTCGAACCCACAGGAGGAGAGAAGATAGCACAGAAGACTCGATTGCAGAAGATGAAGAGGGCATACGGCAAGACACACAATATCTACAATATGAAATGCCTATCCACACACGCAAAAATAAGGCACTACAACACAGTAATCAAACCAGAGGTACTATACTCAAGCGAGACACTTACACTCAAACTTCACTCACTCACACTTAAAACTGACAGAGGAAGGATACAGACTACATTCTAGAAAGACCACAGAGAGAATGTCCAACGTAGCGGCGGACATAAGAAAAAGAAGGTTGAAATTCTATGGACATATCAGTAAACTCCCACCGACAAGACTCACCAACAAAATTCTTACGTACATACAAGGCGTCAAGTCAACAGTACCATGGATCGCACAAGTCAGAGCTGATCTGGTAAAGGCACAAATGGGTCCGACAGAGATTGAGGACAGAAGAACGTACAGACACAAAATACATATGTGGAACGCTGCATCCGAGAGCGAAGTTTTGAGGACATCAGGTACAAAGTTGACGGAGGAGAGAAAGAGAATCCACGGAGAAAGGATGAGAGAGGTGTGGAGGATTAGAAAGAACACTCGAAAATGAGTCAGGATGCTTTGCGTGATCCAACCGGGTCTATACGCACCTAATAATAATAATATATAGACAATTATTAAGCAAGTCAGTTCTTCTATTGAAACCTTCTATGAGAGACAGTAAACTCGTAGAAATTTGCCTCTAAACACCAAATAATTTTTAAAAATTAGATGATTTAATCTAAATCAGATTAAATCATGTCCTGATGATGCTAAGATGGTTAGAATGATTTGATGTTTAGTGGTAAATCTCTTCGAGTTTCGATTGAGTAGGTATTAAAGATGAGAAACTGTAGGAGAAATGGCTAAGACACTTTGAGCATATGGATAATTAATAAACGGTTAGAAGAATAACTTGGAAACAACCGGTGTGAGAACGGGGGATGAGAAACGGAAGTAATTTTACCAAAAATTACTTATATAAAAGTTGCAAAATAAAGAAGTTAGTAACAGAAATTTGAAAACAGACCTAAGTTTTTCATATTCTCAACCACTGTGTTGTAAACACATGAAGTAGTTATGTACTGCTGATACTAGGTATGACTAGTTTTTTGTATTCTCTTACTATGTTTCTTTTGCATGCAATGTTCGATTTGACCTGTGGTAATAATTGCTTAATAGTGGGTTTTGTGTGTACTTTATTCTTTCTTAAAATGCCACATGTTTATGAAAACAATAATCTAGTGGACATAATATCATAAATCATCTGGCTCCGCGGATGTTTTTAAATTTAGTTACAAGACTTTGCGACACAGGATATTTAAAGGCACAACGGGGGGCCACGCTGGAAAACCTGCTACACGCGAAATTCTAGAGATTGAGAAAAAAAGTTTAGAAATTGTCGAGGACGAGCCAATAACGTGCACTAGCTTTTTAGCTAGCACGTGCACAGCTAAACGTGCAACTAGCTTTTTAGTACAACAGAAATAAGAATTTTACCAAATATATTTTGGCTACCGACGAAGTCAACAAGAAATGATTTCCACAACAACCATATTTGGGCAGTAGAAAATCCGGATTCTGTGAAAACACCCATTTTCAGCATAGAATTTCAGTAAATGTTTGGGCTGGCGTAGTAAATGGCATGCTTGTGAAGCTTATGGCCAGGTAAATGGCTATCTTCCAGGTCAACTGACAGGTGAAAATTATTTAGACTTTCTATAAAACAATCTGCCACAACAATTATAACATGTTCCTTTAAACCTTCGACGGAATATGTGGTTTCTACATAATCCACTACAAGATTACGAACATTTAAAAAACGAACTTTCTGTTAGATGAATAAGGCACAATGGACCCATTTCTTGGCCTGTACGCTCCCCATATTTAACGCCCTGCTATTTCTTTCTGTGGGGCTATTTAAAAAAGTTAGTTTTTCACGATTGAAAGTAAATGCTGTAGAAGAACTACAACAGCGCATCGAAAACGCTGGTGATGTTATTTGTGGACACCGAGATAGTGACGCATGAGAACACCGAGCAATATTTTGTGCTAACCGAACAAATGGTAATAATTTTTGTAACATATAACACTTTGTTTTTTGTTTTTGTTATCCTGGAACATTTATATAAATGATTTTTGCTAAATTTACTTCTCTTTGCGAGTTCAACAGTCAGGTCTGCTTTCAAAGTTTGTAAGTTTTAATAACTTCTTTATTTTGCAAATTTTATATCAATTATTTTTGGTAAAATTACTTCTTTTTAGGAAAGTTTTAAAGTAGTGTTTGAGAATGTAAAATCGTTTTACGAAACTATAGTCACACAAATTTAAAAATAAAAGTGATATATAACAGAATATAAAATTATTTTATTCTTTTTAAACAAATTAACTATCACAAAGTAACGGACAAATCAATCAATAATTTTTTCTAGGATTTCCAGAACCTGTTAAAATAAATGAGTCAACTCTAATATAAGTCTGGTATAAGTATTTGAGTGGTACTAAAAATATTTTGTTTTCCAATTTCTTATTGTCAATAAAGTGATGGGATATTGATTGACATTTCAGATAATCTCTTACACCAAGTAAAAGATCAACTAGTTATATCTAAAAAAAGAAGAACCTGTTTACAGCTATTCGTGTAAATTATTGAAGACAGTAAATGTCACAGAGTAGCAGCACTATATTATCTACGACCTTTGTTAACTGGTAATTTTGCAAGATTTATTTTACCACTAATTTAGAATGAGCAACATGTATGCGGATTTGAAAGAGATTAGAATGAAACCAAAAGCGAAGCTCTAGTTACATAATTAAGATTACTTTTACGTTACGTAAGAATATAAAGAACCTTTCTCGTACCAGTAACCTAGTATGCTACAGGTTACTATTATTGTACCTTGTTTAAATTTTCTTACCCTTGGGCTACCGCTTGAAATTTTGATCTGTACAGTACAATAGTTGATATGGGTGGGTTTGGAATTAGCTGTTCGTTAAACACGTCGATTATTTAACGATTTTGAATGTAATCGGAGTAGTTTTGTACTACAAATTATCGGTGTCTAAGTCGCTAATAACTATTATTAATAGATTTCGAAGATTATGATTGAAATGCGAATAAAAAAAATGTTTATTTCATTAAACAATGTTAAAAGGTGTAATTTTGTTAATTTAGGAAATTCCAAATCATTGCTTGGGGTATTATTATAAAAAATATTGGGATTGGTTACCACGCTCCTATGATTTTATCAAGTAATTGTACTTGTTATTTGCTTTCAATTCAGCTAGAGAAGTTTGTTTTCTGTGTGTATTATAAGATAATGGGATATCTGAAAAATTCCTAGGGATTTTCGTTTAGTTGCTCTGTTAACGCTTTTAAATAAAAATCTGCTTTACATTAATAATGTGTATGTTCATATTAATTCCTGTGGTATATACAATGTTTACGTTCAGATTCTCCTTGATTTGCTTTTAGTAAGTCAAATCGATTCAATGTTGGTCGATAACTTGCATTTGTGCTTTTTTATTTCAAAATGGACAAGAACGGTGTCCAAACAAAAAACAAGCTTTATGTAGTTTACGGAGAGAGTTCAACGGAGGAGATTTTGACTGAGGTCCTTCGAAATAAAGGCCATAATAGTCGAAGATTTACGCACAACGATCCGTGAGATACCAGATAAGTTCGGAAAAACGTCTCGTTCGGCACGTCTACCGATAAGATGTGTGGGTCGCTAACGACCTTACTGAATGTAATATACTGGAGCGAAACTCTTCCTGTGATTTTTTACTGAAAATTATTGTGTGACCCTATTTCTGAAGCGGGTGGTAACCGGTGAGGAAAAGTGGATTGTGTACAACAACGTCCTTCGAGAAAAAAGGGGCAGCCATGAAGGCTTATTCGAAGAAAAGCTTCAAGTGGGATGTTTGGTCCCATCCACCTTACTCACCAGATATTGCACAGTAAAATTTTTAATTGAGAATTCGTAAAAAGGGAAACGTGAAAAGTCATCTGTTATATGTAAATATGTTATGTAAATTGTAAAAATTAGAAATGCGAATTTTGTCATAAAACTCGGTATATGGGGTTAAAATAATATTCCGAACAACTTTTTCTAATAACCTTTTCGATATCTCTAACGTATAACATAGGTGACCCATACATCTGTATGACTGTGCAAACATTCAAATTTGTATTCATTCAAATAGCGAAAACGTGGGGGTGTCTTCATCTTAAATGCGACACACTGTCGCTATATATATATATATATATATATATATATATATATATATATATATATATATATATATATATATATATATATATAGCGCAGAAACGCTCATTTTGAATAGAGAGACATCGAGGACATCGAAAGAACGAAAGAAAAATCTTAGGGTCCAAACATAAATAGCGCAACTAACCGACTTCGAGAAAATCAGTAAATCAAACAAGACACAGATGTACATAGCGATGTGAGAAAAAGAAGACTAAAGTTTTATTGACGCATTAAACAGATGAATCCGAGTAGGCTAACTAGACAAATAGTCGAATTTTTATGAAAATAATTAAATGGATTGCTGCAATTAAAGAGAACCTAAGATTAGCAAATATTACACAAAGTGAAATTCAGGCTAGATGTTGCTTCAGACGCAGGGTTAACATTTGGAAGGTTGGCTAGATAAAAAATGTAGAAAGACTGGAACAACTGGACTGCAAAGGAAAAAAGCTCATAGCGGAAGAATTAAATTAGTATTGGCGCAAAGGAAGGCTAACAACAACAAACGCGTCTAACTGTACATCGCGTGGTCTACCGGGGCCCATACGTGAATAATAATAATAATAATAATCTATTAATTACTCATAAACCCATAATAATTACTCGTTTAATGATGTCTTGGAAGACAAATATATGGATATCGGGAGAAAATGCTGGAAGAGTCAACGTTGAGAAGGGAATTTTACAAGGAGATTCTTTGTCGCCATTGTGGTTTTGTCTGGCCCTAAATCCTATGTCCACGATTCTCAATCAGTCTGCAAGCGGGTCTAGGTTCCAGTTAACAAACAGCAGAAAATTATCACATCTGTTATATATGGATGATCTAAAACTGTACGCAGAGTCCCAGGGCAAACCCCAATCGCTTATTAAAACCGTAAAAATATTCAGCGATGATATTAAGATATCCTTTGGTCTAGATAAATGTTCTATCGTAAATATACAAAAAGGACAAGTTAAACAAAATCAGGAATCATTCTGTCATATTCACTCATTGAAACCGGATGATACCTATCGGTATCTGGGAATAGCACAAAATCAAATGCTAAATCATACGACACTCAAACATGAGTTCCAAGATAAATACAAGAAAAGAATAACGAAGCTTCTTAATGCAAAACTCTCAGAGGGAATATATGTAAGGCAATCAACACATAGGCAGTACCGGTGTAAACATATTCATTTGGAGTGGTCAAGTGGTCAAACACAGAACTGGAAAAGCTAGACCGCATTCTTCTGTGTTGAGATTATACATTCCTCGAAAATATTGAGGTAGAGGGTTTATTAATATCAAAGAATTATGTCTTAGTCAGGAAAAGAAGCTTCCCCAACATTTTCTAAGTTCGAAAGATCAACTTATGAGACTCGCAACTCAGTTTGATCACAATTATACACCACTAAAACTGAGCCATGCAAACTACACTATCAAAACAGGGACAATACAAAACAACATAAATCTCTGGGAACATAAATCAATCCATGGTAGATATGTAGAATTATTAAATGGCAATACTATTGATAAGAAAGCTTCTCTGCTCTGGTTAGGCGAGAATCAACTATATCCGGAAACTGAGGGTTTTGTTATTGCTATCCAGGATAAAGTCATCAAAACTGATAATTACAAGAAATATATCCATAAAGAAAACACTGAAGATGTGTGTCGAAAATGTGGTAAAATAGGGGAGACTGTTGGGCACATTATTGGTGGATGTCCTACTTTAGCAGAAAACGCATATTTAGGAAGGCTTAATCGGCTTGTTAAAATAATCCACCAAAAACTGGCACTTAATCATGGTCTTTTACCAACATCTACTCCGCCGTATTTTAAATACAGTCCTCAAGCTGTTCTGGAGTTTGACGATGTGCTGCTCTTCTGAGATAGACCGATAATAATTGACAGGGCTGTCGACTACAATAGACCAGACATAGTCTTAATAAATAAAAAAGAAAAGTGGGGAACAATTATTGATATTGCCATACCACTGGCTCATAATATACATAAAACGGAGGTGGAAAAGGTTTCTAAGTATGAGAATCTTTCTTATGAATTGAAGAACATGTGGCAAATTTGAAAAAGTGAACATCGAACCTTTTGTAATTTCCGCAGAGGGATTGGTGAGCCATATATATATATATATATATATATATATATATATATATATATATATATATATATATATATATATATATATATATATATATATATATATATATTTATATACAGGGTATCTCATAACTTCTTCGCCATGGAGCAACTGGTGATAGTAGAGATCAAAATAAGAGGATTTAATCAATAAATGTGTTGGCAAAATCGGGGTAATTGGGTTTTCAGATGTGACAAATCCGAATTTGATACTAGTTTGAGCCTAGTTTCTAAAGGACGTTTAATACCTACTTTGTGAGGAATTCCTAATATTAGTTTTTATCTTATTGGGTTATCTCCGATGTCACAGACGGATTTCGAAAAAATGTCCTGGTGGTATTTCTGGTTTTAATGGAATTTCTTATTCCTGATTTACGATGTCAACCTGTCTGTGAATACGTTCCTTCAAACTCTTTGACTGGGAGTGTAGTTTTTGAAGTCGTCAATTAAATTTAAAGTAAATTTGATTAAATTCCAATTCCTCTATTAAAATTCGATAAAATCTCCCAGCTCAACTCGCTAATCGTTTCCAGAATCAATTTTGCTGTATGTGAGCGTGCTCTGTCCTAAAGCAAATATTATTACTTCTTTTCTTCTCTTGTTCAGTATAAGACCTGCAGAACGTCATTAAGAAGAGCCGGTTGCTGCTAATATCGGTCAGCCATGCCCGTTTGACCAAATAGGACTAACTTATAATGCCCTATGCCCATCTGATCCCACCATATATACAGATCCCACAATATATATACACTTCCGCTTTTCGCCATAGGTTACAATGACGGAATATATAACTACAGGAAGTTGTTTCTCTTGAATTTAGAAAGCAATGACACAAAACATCTACTCTTATCAGCTAAGCTGAAAATTCATGGCTGTATATTCCATTGCCCATCTTGTCGATTGCTGAAAAAATTGTCGATAATGCTGCACCAAATGTTAATTGAACATACGTGCTGGAAATATCGCTCTCTTAGTAGGTGTGGATTTTCCAGGGCGTAATAATTATTATTTCATCAGTTAAAAATTCCGCATCTGGTAAAAGTTGCCTCTTCAGGAAATAATATCTTCTTCAGGAACATGGGGTCTTTGTTTTTTTTTATGTAATAGATTTTGACAAAATTCTAATCTAGCCGGGAAATCTTGTGGCAATAAACTTTGAACAGCGGAAAAAAATGGTAGGGAAACAATTTTTCTTTATGGATAACTGTTGAAACGGTAGATTTGCTAATTACTGTAGATGCCTCGAAGCGCCTAGTGCTTAGTTCAGGATTTACTGCGATACTAACCAAAATATCCTCTTGTTCTACCGTTTTACGTTTCGGTCATCCACTAGGATTGTTGTAATAAAACGAACCTGTTTCGCCTAATTCATTGAAAATTTTTTGAAAAATTTGTCGATCAGAATATATCCCTTAAATCACGGTTATGAAACTGATTAAGTCTGGGCATTTTTTACAAATTATTTAATACCAACTCAAGATTGGAGAAACTTGTTTCCACCTATGTTTAATAGGAGAGATAGAAAACAATGACAGTTGTCATCGAGACGTAATAATTTGTACACAACATTCAAGCCACAGTTTGTGAATTGCATATTTTTCAGTCATCGACAAGATGTGCAAATTATGACAATTCATTATTTTGAAATCAAAATATTCCCTGCTGTATATGGTAAAAAAATATGGAATATTTAAAAATATGGAATAATAAAAAAAAGGAATTAATTCCTCACAAAGTAGGTAGTAACTAGGCTCAAACTAGTACCAAATTCGGATTTGTCGTCGAATCGATTGAAGAGCTATTGCAAATTACTTCCAATATTAGTTTTTATCTTATTGGATTATCTCTGATGTCCCAGACGGATTTCGAAAAAAATGTCCTGGTGGTATTTCTGGTTTTAATGGAACCTTAATTTACGATGTCAACCTGTCTTTGAATACGTTCTTTCAAACTCTTTGACTGGGAGTGTAGTTTTCGAAGTCGTCAATTAAATTCAAAGTAAATTTGATTAAATTCCAATTCCTCCATTAAAATTCGATAAAATCTCCCAGCTCAACTCGGTAATGGTTTCCAGAATCAATTTTGTTGTATGTGAGCGTGCTCTGTCCTTAAGCAAATATTATTACTTCTCTTCTTCCCTTGTTCAGTATAAAGCCTTTTTTCCTGCAGAACGTCATTAAGAAGATCCAGTTGCTGCTAATATCGGTCAGCCATGCCCGTTTGACCAAATAGGACTAACTTATAATGCCCTATGCCCATCTGATCCCACCATATATACATAACATAACATAATTTAGAAAGCAATGACGCAAAGCATCTACTCTTATCAGCTAAGCTGTAAATTCATGGGTGTAATTCTGCAATGTACAGCTGTATTTTCATAGGGGACTCAAGGATACTTCTTTACAAAAATGATTTCGTGTTTAGTAGTAAATCTCTTCGAGTTTAGTGTTACACATCGAAAGTTCCGATAGAAGAGTTGATATAATAAAATATGGTCTTTAACAAACGTGAAATCCATCTTTCTGGGTCTTAAACAAACCGGACATCTTGTAAATAACCTTATAAAAGTATTAAATTACAGTTTCCAGCATGTCATTATAAAACGCTTTGGAGTGTTAAATGAAGCTTAATAGCATACCATCAGAAAAACAAAAAAATATCTAAATTAATAGAACGGAATAGTCACGACATTCGTTTATTTAGACTATTCGGTCAAGTTCAGAGGTCGGTCGGTGGTTTACACCAGTGCCCAACATGTTTTATAAGTTGTACAAGTAATTTATTAAGGTGCGCCAATCTTTCGTAGATTGTTTAATGAGGAATTATGCTATTGACACGCCTATTGATGTATAAACCATCACTACGTTAGACTCCGAATCACTTACAGGAGGAGATATTGATAAATAGTTAAATAAATTGATAAATACACCAAATCAGCCAGCAAATTCTCCCGATTTAACTCTATTTATAACTCTAACTCTATATATATATATATATATATATATATATATATATATATATATATATATATATATATATATATATATATATATATATATATATATATATATATATATATATATATATATATATATATATATATATATATATATATATATATATATATATATATATATAGGGCTTTTAAACACATCAATCTGAACGATTTACTGTTACTTGGAGATGGAATAGAAAAACATGGATGACTGGGGAACTAATGATAGAATGGTGACAAACAAAAATTTTTATTATATCTAGACGACTCGTGTTCACGCTCAAGAGACATAAAATTCGAAAATATTCAATTGATTTTTTCACCTCCCAATTGCACGTTTATATGCCAATCTCTAGACCAGGGTAATATTAAAAGTTTTAAACTTTTTTATAGAACATTTATTGCTAATAAACTTTTATTAACCATTAATACTGCTCAAGAACGAAGAAAATAAACGTTTTGGATGCAATTTATCTTATTAAAAATGCATGGGACTGGATATCAAAGAATACAATTCAATATTGCTTTTCCAAATCTAGAATTATACATAGTAACTCTGAAAATCCAACAAAAAAACGTCGAAGAGTGAGATGTCGAAGACGGTTTTCCATTGTCACTTTTGGCTCGAAAATGGAAAACTAATGATGATCTCTGCATCGGAACAGATAGCAGTATCGAGGACTTTTTACTGTAGACAATGATTTAATGTTGGAAGAAAGTGAGGACTCGGTATGTCTGGAGATTCCCTCGCAAGAAACAGTGTCTGATGGCACAAATGATGAACACTCACAGGAAGAAGAGGTTATTGATATATATCAACAGGCAATAACTTGGATGTCCACGGTTATCCAAGATATCCGCGCATCCAAGATATTTTAGTTGCCGAAAGAAAATCCGATAAACAACCCTGCTAGAATATTTTAACCATTAATCAGAATATACTGTAATATTTTTTAATATGTATGCATGCATATGTATAATACTTCTTTATATTATGTATGTATTCGTAGTTTCTAAATATAAGTTGTTAAATAATATCTTATATGTTTATTATAAAATGTTTATTAAATTCACGGAGCGACAACTCCCTTAAACGGACACTTACAGCACCCTAAAAAAGGATATTCTACTAAATATTAATATTTTATATTATTAAGTTTGTTAATAAGCATTAGTTTTCACAATTTAAGGCTATACTTTATTTTTTTGACCAGAAAAAAAGCACATATTGTTTGACAGTTGTAGTAATTTTTGTAACACCTAGATAATGTTTTGTTTTATCAATATTTTTTGTCAGGACACGTTACGCAACGTTAATAATATTATAATAATTCTGTAATAAATTCGTTAAACACATTAAATTAAAATGTTTAGACTCAGCATTCATACTAGCTAGGTGTTACAAAAATTACTACAACTGTCAAACAATATGTGCTTTTTTTTCTGGTCAAAAAAATAAAGTATAGCCTTAGCCCTATATATATATATATATATATATATATATATATATATATATATATATATATATATATCTATATATCTATATATATATATATATATATATATATATATATATATATATATATATATATATATATATATATATATATATATATATATCTATATATATATATATATATATATATATATATATATATATATATATATATATATTTCTTTTTTTTTTCAAGTGTTATCCACTTCGACTGAAGAGTCCAACTGACGTACACGGGTCGTTGTACTCGCTCTTATAGCTGGCCGGCGACTGCGCAGATTATATCGGTGTAATTCGGGACTATTTGCGGCACTCGGCAACGCTGTCGGGCGTCCGTTTATTGATTGATTTTTCTACCTCGCCGCCACGTTGCCGCGTTTCTTCTTATTTCAGAACGGATTTCCATACTTTTGGAATGTTGCGAGCGTAGTTTCGCGTATTTAGCTCACCCTTTTCTTCTATTTCAAGGGCTTCTTTGATTGGTTGGATCTTGTAGTTTTCAACATTCGCTATTTCTTTGGCTCCTTCAAAATTGATTTTATGTCCTGTTTGTAGATGGTGCTGGAACAGAGCGGAAGTGGTTTGTTTGTTTTTATGTTCTTGTATTCTGGCCGATATTCGTCTGTTTGTTTGTCCTATGTATGTTCTGTTGCAGCCGGAACAAGATATACTCTACACCCCATGATTTTCCAGTCTAACTTTGCCTTTGGGTTTTTTTTACCCCAAGTCCAATCTTGGGGATGACCCCAAGAAATAATTTTATGTATAAACCAAAATAATTTAAAAAAAAATAAAAATGCGAATGTTGTCATGAAACTCGGTATGTGGGGTTAAAATAATATTCCGAACAACTTTTTCTATTTACTTTTTTGATATCTCTAGACAGAACTCGACAGTTCAGATTTCAGTTGAGTATCTTAAAAAATGTGACCCATCAATTTGTATTACTGTACAAAAATTCAAATCTGTATTTCTTCAAATAGCGAAAATATGGGGGTGTCTTCATCTTAAAGGCGACACACTATATATGTATATATTGATGATTGATGAATTTGCTTTACATATTGATGTTATATTCACCCTATTCTTTCAAGTTGGCCTCCGCCGACTTCATTATCTTTCCAAATTCTAAAAAATAGTTAACTAGTCAGAAATTCACATCAAATGAAAAGATCATCGCCGAAAACAGAGGACTATTTTGCAGAGTACGAACTTGTTGGAAGGTATAAAAACTTGGAAAATTCTAGGCTAGGTGTAACGAGATAAAAGGAGACCACGTTGGAAAATAAATTGATTTTTGATAAAGAAAAACAATATTATATATTTAACTGAGGTAGCCGATACTTGATGGAAATTCATTTTAAATAAAAAACCAAGATTAATATCTAAATTTCCAGTATATTTAAAACATGTACGTATGACAATTGTTTCGACACACAGTGTCTTTTTCAAATACACACTAAATTAAACTAACAGTAAGAAAAGCAGTTACTACCTAACCTAATCTAATAAAACCATAAATGATGATAGTGGGAGTCCCGCGTCTCAATGTCTAGAGTAATATAAGTTTAACAAGGGTGAATCATTCAAGTCTATCTGATCATTAAGTAAAATACCCAAATTTTTTCTTTTATTAATTTCTAGGCTCTCTAAAAGATTTAGTTTTTTAGATTTATTTTCGTTATGCAACATTTTGAAATTATCGTTGAAAGTGTGATTTTCTAACATTAAGTGATTTTGGCATAATGAGAATTATTCTGTTCTTTAATATAACTTCTTTTATGTTCATTAAGCCTGGTGGAAAAGGATCTTCCTGTTTGTCCAACATAGACTTTTGGACAAGAACCGCACTCAATGAAATAAACTCCCGATTTATTAAGTTTATTTGTTTGAATTTTATTGTTTTGTATTAAGCGTCCAAGACTATGGTTTGTTCTGAATGCAATATTTATATCGGTTGTTTTTGACAAATGTTTAGAAATGAATTTGGTGACTTTTCCTGTATATGTAATTGTTTTGTATGCGGTGTTCTTGACTTTATTGACAGGATATATTAAATTAATGGTATTATTATAACATTTTTTATTAATTATTTTATTTATAATGTTTGGGTCATAACCATTATTCACTGCGATCTGTTTGATGACATTCAATTCTTTGTTATAGTTATCTATTGACATTGGGGTATTTATTAATCTGTGTATGAATGAATTAAATGCTGCCATTTTTTGAGAATAAGGATGACAAGGCTTGTTATGTATAACTAAATCTGTGTGAGATGGCTTATGATAAATTGCAAAATCATGTTTATTCTCTTTTCTTGTAACTGTTAAATCTAAAAAGTTAATACTGTTATTTTGTTCTTCTTCAACTGTAAAATGAATGTTCTTATGTAAAGAGTTTATATAAGTTAGAAATTGATTTCATTGTCTGTCAGTACCCGTAAAACAAATTATAATGTCATCAACATATCTATACCAGTAAAGTGATGATTTGAATAGCTGATGTTGACATATCTTATCTTCTAAATTATCCACACAAATTTCCGCCAGTAAAGGACTTAAAGGGTTCCCCATTATCAAACCTTCTTTCGAAAAATAAAATCTGTTATCAAACTCAAAATAATTCTGATCCAAAGTAATTGATAGTAGGTCTAAAATTTCTTGTTTTATGATTGAATTAACGTTATTTTTAATTAGTAATTTGTCCACTAATCTCATTACTTCGTATGGTGGTATACTAGGGAATAAATTTTGTACATCGAAAGAAATTAGTTTAGATTTTTTGGGTAAATTAATATCCTTAATTTTATTGTCATGCGTATTACATATTTTTAAATTTACATATAAATTAAATTTAGATATTAAACTTGGTTTTTTATTTAACAATATTATATTTAAGTATCCGATTTTTCGTTCTAAAAAAAGGAGTTTAGTAATAAGGCACGTAGGTAACAATTAACTGGAATTCAAGAACTTATTACAAATATGGTATTTATTTTCAACTATTATATTTAATTTATAAAATAATTATTTGTAATGGGAACCTTTCGTCAAATACCTAAATTAACAATAATTAGTTAGTCATTAATCTCCCGTGACAAGCGTTAAGTTTTGATGAGAGAGATTGTATCATGTTAGAAAAATTAGTTTTTCTTTCCGATGACGATGTAAAAAAAAATTGAACAAACACATTCAGTGTTAATGCCTTCAACAATGCTGATTGATGGTCAGCTGTTATCCGGGTTCTTTTCCAAAGCACCTCCAGTAATCACGTTTTCTATTAGTCAGTGTTTCACTGTTATATCAACTAGTCATAAACGTAGCAAAATTGTTATAGTACCGCTGATTCTTAAATGCTCCGAACTGGGCAAGGAAATTAGAACCGATGAAAGGCAATGAAACTGTGAAGGAATGTATTATTTCTGACATTATATTAACGTATAATAAATGACTTTACAGGCATATCTTTACACCAGCTTTCCGATAGATCAATAATTTCTAATGAATAAATTATATAGACGTTTAGAGTTATTTTAAATAAATCAACTTAATTTATTTTACTGTCATTTCATTTTTTTATGATTAAGTATTCAAATGCTTCAAGGTTAGTTACCAAATTTCTCAACAAGATATACGTACAGTGGTTAGCATGTATTACTCAATAATTTAAAGTGAATAATGCCAGCAAGGGAGCTTCATGTTTGTTATATGTCATGAAGTATAGACAACTTAACGTGTATTTCAGCTGCGATAAAGTTTTTAATAAATTTCTACAGTAGTGTGTTATTGGCTTTTTACTACTGCCTTAGATCAATTATTCTGGTGAAACCTTCGATATAAAATACTAAACTCGAAAATATTGACCACTAAACACCAAATCACTTTAAACTCCTCGGCGTGCGCCTCGGTAACCATGTTAGCATCATCAGGAAAGTGATTTCGTGTTTAGTGGTAAATCTCTTCTTGATTAGTAATTCGTAATTAGTTCGTTAGAATTAGGATACACGTCTTATTCACCAGACTTACAACCGTTGTATTAAGATCTGTTTCCTCATCTGAAGAAATATGAAGCAGACTTAATTAAAACTACTGTGGATGTCTATTTTGAAAAACTTGATAGTCCTGAATTTATCAATTGACTTTTTCATTTGGTGTTAATTAATTAATTAATTAATTAATTAATTCATCATTTTTTAGAGGAAGCGCTGGAAACAAAGGTCGGTTCACAGTCTAATCTCTTATGCTATTTTATTGCTACGACAGTATCTTTCAAAATGCTATAGATATTTAAACGATTTTAAGCTGACGTCATATTTTTTTCGTGTGGAAAACATATCGAGTTTCGAACCAAACAAAGAGCATTTGCAGCACGTACTGCTTTTCTTGTTCAGTCAAAAGGAAAACGCCAGTCAAATCCGTTGTATACTTGTGGAAACTTACGGTGACAATGTCCCAATGAGTGCGTTAGAAGAAGTAGCATTGTTGGAAGAAGACGATATGCGAACTCGACAACAAATGGCAGAGAGTGAGTGTTGTGGCCGAACCATTTGTGATCGTGTGCTTGCGATGAGAAAGATCTAGAAGGTAGGAAAATGGGTACCACATTAGCTGAACGACAGACAGATTGAAAAACGAAAAACGGTGTGCGAGGCTTTGCTTTTTCAGCATGAAAGAAATGCTGTTTTGTATCGGATCGTAACTGGAAACGAAAAGTGGATATATTTCGAGAGCTCAAAACGCAGAACATCGCGGGTTGACTCAGGACGATTATCAACATCGACCACAAGACGAACTCGCTTTAAAGAAGATAATACTGCGCATTTGGAGGGACCAAAAATATATCGTGTACCATGAACTTCTCACACCAAGTAAAACAGTTAATACCGTTTGCTGCCGTCAACACATGATCAATTTGAACCATGCATTGATCAAAACGCGACCAGAATGAGCTACCAGGCAAGGAAAAGTCATGTTGCAACATGACAACGCCCCGTCACACACTGTGAAAACGGTCAGAGACACCATTTCTGCACTTGGCTGGAAACTGTTGTCCCACCCGCCATACTCACCAGACTTAACCCCTTCCGAACACCACTTGTTTTCATCGATGTCTCATGCACTTTCCATGCAACTCTTCAACAATTACGGAGATGTCGAAAATGGTTTGATGACTGGATCAACTCAAAAGATATACGATTTTCCTGGTAGGGTATCCACAAATTGCTAGAAAGACGGGGAAAATGTGCAGTTAGCAATGGCGTATACTTTGAATAAATCATTTATACTTTGAATAAATCATTTTTACTTTAATAATTAAGAATAAAAAATTACAAAAAATGTACGCCAATATAGTTTTACCACTTCGAAAAAAAATAAAATGTTTAAGCGTATCCCGATGATTAATATGTTGGTTATCGAAACGCGCATTATAAATTTCAAAAAAATACTTTGTAAGAAAATCTGATTAACTTAAATATCTCCAGACATGTGGGAAATTACGTTTTGCTATTCGTGAAAAGATTAATATTGATTATTAACATCACATAACGTTTATGTCTATGACCAACTACAAAATCTCACGATTTTATAAAATGACTTATGTGTTATTACATGTATCTTTTTTCTCAAACAGGATCTGTTTTTTACCGACGAAAATATATTTAAATCTTTACAGGATTAAAATCTAACAGATTAAAAAAAAAAGATTACCTCATTTCAATTAAAACACTTATAATTAATCCTTCAATTCTTCTACATTATGTAACAGACCAAAGAACCACTTACACATCGATTCAAAGGTATTTCCACCCACCCCTTGCTGCTTCGAAAACAAAAAAGCCACAAGCATCATCAAGGTGAACCTGGTCGTCCTAACCCGTCTTGAGTCTCAACGACAACGGAAAAAAAGACGGTCTTTGCTTTTTCTCATCTTCGCCTCCTTTTTGTCCTCTTCGAATCGTCGGCTTCGCGGTTGATTTAAAACGCGTGTACGTTAGTTGGCCTCAGTCGAAGTCACGTTTTTCCTATTTTTACCCGACGACCGAATTAACATAAAAACGTTTTGCGTGTATCGTTGTGTGCGCATTTGATCATTTCGACCGTGTTTGGGGAGATGCAAAACTCCGAACCAATCTTGATCTAGTTGAGCTTTGTTTGTTTTTGTCTTGTTGTCATTGGATATGCGAATTGGAAAAATATTAGTACTAGAGTAGACTGAAAAGTTGAATTCGTTTGATTGTATGATAGTTGCTTTGAGATTGTTCAGATATGCTGAACAAAGAGAAACTTTGTAGTAGTCGCACTCGTCATACCGGGCGTGGCGGTTAATAATTCTTAATTTCTTCTTGAAAAAAATACGTTTAGTTTGGGAGAAAGGTAAAAAATGGTTTATTTAAAGTATACGCCATTGCAAGCTGCACACTTGTCCTATCTCTCTAGCAATAGAAAAAGCGTAAATATTTCGAGGTGGTCCAGTCAAGTCGTTTTTAGACATTTTCGTAATTGTTGAAGAGTTTCATCGAAAGTGCGTGAGACATTGATGAAGCCAGGTGGTAGTCGAAAGGGACCAAGTTTGGTGAGTACGGCGGGTGGGGCAAAAATTCACAGCCAGGTGCTGAAATGGTGTATCTGACTGCTCTCGCTGTGTGTGATGGGGCGTTGTCGTGCTGTAAAGTCACTTTTCCGTGTTTTATAGCCTATTCTGGTTGTTTTTCGACTAATGCATGATAAAAACTTTCCAGCGAAATGCAGTCGGGTTAATTTTTGGCGAGTATTTAATGCTATTTCCTTTTCAATTTTTCTTACAATATTTTCAGACCATTTTAATAATCTTTGGATAGCTCTTACAGTTGTTGTACAGTTATACAGAAAAGTAAACTACCCCCCTTTGAAAATGGCATTTTTCAAAATTCTGTTCATTTATTTTGAAAGAAACCATGAACATGAAATAACATAGTTTATAACAACAAATACAATTAAACATTATTGTTAATTTTTTTATTTCTATATTCCTGGAAATAAAAATCAACAATTCTCTGTTTAAATTTTCCGATTAGCTTATGCTCGACTCTTGAAGTTATTTAACATAATGAATTTAGAAATTAAAAATGAGCCCAAAAGTTACAGATATTGCATATGATATGCATATATTATTATCAAATTAAAACATGAAAGCCGATCACGTCGTGAAATAAGCAAACTTGTGTCAAGATCAAACTCTGGTGTACACACGGTAATATGAAACTATCGAAAGAATAATTCCGTAGAAAATAAACCACAGAGTGGACGACCTCCTCTGTTAAGTAAGCGAACAAAACGTGAAATTATTAGATTAGTACGAATAAAACCGACAACTATAAACCCTTGGTTATGTGCCTACCCATAAGTCTATCAGGAAACCTACCGACTGGCGAGTGACCAACGTAGAACACTTCTCAGAAGGCATCCGGCCTTACCCAGCCTTTAACTGGCGTGACTGAGGGGTAATTCGTAGTTGGATTTTACACTCTTGCCTAGAAACAATCACAAACATTTAGGAAAACCATCCGAGCGCTGTAATCGAACTAGCTACCGCTCCAGCGCGGATTCGGCAAAGCAGACGCTCTTACCGCCGCACCAACGCGACCGGCTGTTTGGTTTAGTCTTTGTTAATAGAGATCTAAGAGTATTTTTTGTTTTAAATGTCGTTCTTATGTTGTATTTATTTCCTACTCTTTTAATTGTGTCAGAAATACCGCGGATATAAGAAATTGTGAGGTTAATTGTTTGAGAGTTATTATTATTGTTATTAATAACTTGTCTGTTTTGTCTATGTCATGAAAATCTATTGTTGTATCAATGTAAGTATCGTTGACATATTCAAAAAAATATATTTACTTTGACTCGTTACTTTATATATTACAAATTAATATAATTTATTTTTTAGTTTAGTTTTGAAAACGGGGGGAGAGTACCCTTCGAAACGTTAACGTTAAAAGTTTGTAAACTTTTTTATAACATTTTTATATCTTTAAAATATTGTTCGTTAGGCAAATTTATTACAAAAAAGAACCACTGAGAAATTTGTCTCCGTTTGGTTTTTTGTTTTTACCCAGTGATTCTTTCTTTACATAAGAACAGGTATTTTTGATATTTTTTGAGTTTTAGATAGTGGCGAAAAACCCAAATAAAAGAAAAATGATGTCAACCTGTCTTATTAGTAAATATTTACTTTTTTTGTAGCCGTAAAAATGTTGAAAATGCTAGTTTATATATAAGATTTACTTATATATAAATAAGAACAGGTATTTTTGATATTTTTGAGTTTTGGATAGTGGCGAAAAAGCCAAATGAAGGAAAAAAAAATCATTTTTCTAACATTGTTGAGAATGCTCTTTTTGCGGTTCACTTAGGTAGTTGTTAACAAACCTTTTACCAGAAATGACCTAACAGATCCCATTTTCAAGTAGCTAATTCGCCTTTATATCCTGGGCTCATTGAAATTACCACCAGACCGTAGAGGGGATATTTCCACAGTATTTTAAGAATATTTAAGAGCAGTTTTTTTTTATAGTTTAGTTTGTTTCTATCTCGTTTACAGTACAGTCAAGTGTTTAAGTCGATTGTATATAAAATGTTCTAGTTCTAGTCGTTAATTTTGCAAAAATTTAGCGGAAGTTTTTTTTTATATATATGCTACGATTTATTATATAATATTAAGTTATAACCCTCAAGTCATATATCCGACGAAGTCAAAAAACATATATTTTATATTTTAAGTGTCAAATTAGAGATTAAGGTAAAAGTTGGGCTTATCATGTTTGCAGTGTGAGTTGTCACATAAATTTAGTGCAGTGGATGCATTACAAGAAGGATTCTATGCCTTTTGCTGTTCCTATGGTGTACAGAGAACCTACTGACCATATAAGTGATTGTTAATTTTGTAGCACTAAAACAGAAGGGATTTCAAAAAAGCAAAAGGAAACAATTCAGTATTTTAATTTGCCTTCGGCACTTAGGCCAATTCATCATAGCCAGAAACTATTGCGCCTTTAAGCCTGAACAATATGTTTCCCGGTGATTCTAATTCCAAATTCTAATAGACAATGAAGGTAATGGTTTCAAGTACGTAAAAGAAATATTTCCTCAATTAAGTGATGCAAAACGAAAACTTCCTCGTGCAAAACTAAAAGGAGGCATATTTATTGGACCTCAAATAAGGAAGCTTCTAGGAGCCTTCCGTTTTCAAGAAAAAATAAATTAAAAGGAATTGACAGCTTGGAAGTTTTGTAAGTGATAGTGGAAAAACAAGAAGACAGGTTTCACCAGGGCATCAGGATGATGGAAACAAGATACCAGTTACACTGAAACGCATCTATGTTGGGCGAGTACCGCTGGTTTTTAAAAAGAGATGATGCTACAGAACACAAAAGCAGAAAATGAAAATTTTTGTCGCGGCATGACATCTCATGTAATATATTTTTTATTCGCATAATCCTCAGTAAAATCTTTACATAGATTTAACATTTTTTATGTGTAATTTTAACATATTTATATTAAATAAATATTAGATTGTAGAAATGTCGTCTCCTTTTTTTCCTCACCATCGACCCCCTGTAATAAAAAGAAAACTATACGTGTTACAGTAATTATCTTATCATTATATATCTTTTTTCATCAATGTTTCCTCAAAAAGTTTAAATTTGTAATAAAGCCAATTAAAGTTTAATCACAATTTTAACTTTTATTTGAAACAAATAATAAAATGCTGTAAAACAACAATAAAACTAAACTTAATTAAAAATGTTTACAATGTATGTGTGCAGTAATGATCAAAGACGATCTTAGCGATAATAAATAATTGAATCATCGCCAGTAAAGAGTGAGGAAGTATAATGTAATAATAAAAAAAGCTTCATATTATATCACCGTTTATAACATTTCCTCCTCTTTTACGATTTTTTTGTAGGTTACTTTCTGTTTAACTACATAACAACCTACAGCAAATTATCTTACAATAAAATAATATTCAAAACAGGAGGATTGTCATTAGTAAGCTATCGATTATGTAAATAAATTCGTATCTGTCACCTTCTCGTTTTCTTTCGTCACACCTATTTTACATTGTTATGCTTATTTATGGGTTTTGCATTTTCATGTCAAATCCATGACCTTTCAACATCAGAACTAACCTACACGTAGTCATTGATAAATATAATATATTCTTATATTATGTCCTTAAAATAATTATATTTTATTAACCATTCCAGATTAATGAATTGAAATAAAAATTAATTGAATACATGTGAAAAATGTTATATATATATATATATATATATATATATATATATATATATATATATATATATATATATAAACACATACACACTAGTACTATACGTACATATTTCTAGAAAGCTCATGACTCGGTTCATTTTCATCTGAAATAGCATTGCAAAGATTTCTTGAGTTTATAATGACATAATAATCAAGATATCGAAAGACAGTAAGCACAGAAGATGCTAAATGAGATTGTGGCGAAACGTCTACAAGCTCCCCTCAGAGACCCATTGGAGTAACGGATGTACTCCCGGAAAAAACAATAAAAACAATACATAATATATAATATATATATATATATATATATATATATATATATATATATATATATATATATATATATATATATATATATATATATATATATATATATATATATATATATATATATATATATATATATATATATATATATATATATATATATATATATATATATATATATATATATATATATATATATATATATATATATATATATATATATATATATATATATATATATATATATATATATATATATATATATATATATATATATATATATATATATATATATATATATATATATATATATATATATATATATATATATATATATATATTATATATATATATATATATATATATATATATATATATATATATATGTATATATATGTTACATATAATATTTTACATATCATCATCATCATCAGCCCGTATCGATCCACTGCAGGATGAAGGCCTCTTCAGCATGCTTCCAACCTTCACGGTCCTGGGCTTTCCTTTGCCACTCGGGTCCAATATACTTAACGATGTCATCAATCCATCGTGCTTTCGGTCTTCTTTGCGGACGTTTGCGATCAAGCGGTATCCACTCCAGGACTGCCTTGGTCCATCTGTCGTCCCATCGCCTCGCTATATGGCCTGCCCATCTCCATTTCAACTGTTTTACTCTTCCAATGATGTCACATACTTTTGTTTGTTGCCTGATCCATGCGCAGGACTTTCTGTCTTGTCTTGTAATGCCAAGCATACATCTTTCCATTCCCCTCTGTGCCACCCGAAGTTTTTGAATTGATTGCGATGTGAGTGTCCAGGTTTCACTTCCGTGTGTCATAACGGGTAGAACGCATTGATCGAATACTTTTCTTTTCAGGCAAAGTGGGAGTTTGCTCTTAAACACTATGTTGAGCCTACCAAATGCCTGCCAGCCACATTTAACACGCCGTTCCACCTCCCGGGCGGTATTCCCCTCCATGGAAATCCTCTGCCCAAGATATACAAAGCTGTCCACAATCTCTAAATCCCTTCCTAAAACTGAAATTCTTCTCTCCTGAGAGAAGTTATTGAACATAACCTGACTCTTTTTCAGGTTTATTTTCAAGCCAAATGGTTCGCCAGCCCTTTGCAGTTCTTGTATGCGTCTTTGCAGCTCCTCTGGGTCTTGTGAAATGAGAATAATATCGTCTGCAAATCTAAGATGGTTTAAGTTTGCACCATTGATCTTTACACCATCCTGTTCCCAATCCAGTTTACGGAATACGCCCAGGCGAGAAAAGAATAGGCGATATTGCGTCACCCTGCCGTACACCTCGTTCTATATTAATTCCCACTTCAAGATCATCAAGGTGAATTGTGGCTGTAGCTCCATCATATATCGATTCTAATAGGTTTACATAGGCTCTCTCTACACCTTGGCTAAGCAGTGCATCCATTATCGCATGCTTTGAGATGGAATCAAATGCTTTTTCGTAGTCGATAAAAACCAAGCACAGTGTCATGGTGTATTCGTTGTGCCTTTCTATGACCTGCTGTACAACCTGGATCTGATCCATTGTATTGAATCCACTTCTGAATCCTGCTTGTTCTCTTGGTTGTGCGTCATTCAGTTTTTTTATATTCTTTTAGAAATTATCTTAGTGAAAACTTTGTACATCACTGATAGGAGGCTTATTGGACGGTAGTTCTTTAAATCTTCCTGTGCTCCTTTTTTATGTAAAAGGATCACTTATATATATATATATATATATATATATATATATATATATATATATATATATCACTATATATATATATATATATATATATATATATATATATATATATATATATATATATATATATATATATATATATATATATATATATATATATATATATATATATATATATATATATATATATATATATGCATATATAAGTGGTCGAAAGTGGTTTGAACCAACCCCTTTTGATTTGGCTGAAGTTTGTATATGTTGTTATAGTCCCTTCTAAATACTTATCTGTTATTTTTTCAAATGTTTTCACTTAACGGGAAAAAAACCATGAATTTGTCAAAAAACCGGTTTTTTTTAAACGTAGTCATAACTCTTCCAAATATTGACCAAATAAGACGTTTTTCTTAATTATTAGTTTCCAAAATTTGATCAAACGTTTCTGATTTTTCAAAAAAAAAAAAAAATTCAATGCACCTTTTATAAAATGTTTTAGATTTTCGGAAAAAATCATCCATTTTCATAGTTCTTTATTTCAGATGTTCCAAAAGAAACAGAACCCTTTGCCGCTTGCCCTACTTTTAGAAGTAGGGCAAGCGGCTGCCGCAAGTCCTATGGTGGGCCAACTTTTGTGTTTTTTTTTATTGATTATTTTTTCGCAATTTATGTTTGTTTTTATAATAAAATAGTTTTAAATAAATATATTTATGACATTTTTCTGCTTCCCTAAAACCTAACATAGTTAAAGAAATTAGCAATTTTTATTTATAATATTAAAACAAACATTATAATTATTATTTGTTTATAAAAAGTAAAAAATTGACTTGATTGTTATTAACACGCGGTGGACAATGGGGCATTTGTGTTTTCATGTGCATATATATATATATATATATATATATATATATATATATATATATATATATATATATATATATATATATATATATATAAATTAGAAATAGAATAACCAGAAGCAAATAAAGATGTTCAAACTGTTGATGTACAAGGAATAACAAGGCCTTAACTTATAACCTTAAACCAATATGTGATATCAGTATTTGTTTATCCGTGGAAACGTGGACACCGGCATCAAAAACAAACTACAAACTAAAGGTGACGCAACATATTTAACAGTAGAACTGCGAAATGCCTTCAAAAACCAAAATACAAACAAGAATCGGGGATATAGTGAAAATTACCAAAACAAAATGGAGATGGGTAAACCACATCGTATGAATAGCAAAAGTAAATGGACATAAAATATCGTACATTTGGATAATCATGGAGTGGAAAAAGAAGTAACCAGATGGATCACAACCAAGATCATTATCAATTTTTCGTAGAATATAAAAACTTGTATGCTTGGTTTGATCGCACTTGAATTGATCGAATCACACTTCCAATATTAAAATGAAAAAATCCAGTATTAAAATGAAAGACACGTTGAATCATGGCTTTTAATACATGTTAGCGGTCTTACATCTCGTTACTTATTTATACCAATCATTAAAGATACGAAGGCTATTGAGGTAGACAACTAGTTCGAATGGTAAATATTGCAAATAACCGCACATAACATTAAATCGACTGGTAAAAGCACATTCTAGACAGAGTGGAAAGAACGGGTTAAAATAATCTCGTAAATAGGTGAATTTTCTTCATTACAGCGTAAAGAATATTGCGAAATATTTTAGCGTTACATAGTCTGATAGCTGTCAGTGCAATTTACGTACAAAACAAATAACACTATATATTTCATAGTGCAAATAATATTATGTTTAAACATATGTACACTGCTATTCAAAAGTTTGTTACCATTAAAATATTTCTTCCGAAAGAAACCTCATAGTTTAGTTTTTTTCACAAAGAAAATAAATAAAAGACAACAAACATATTCAAAACGTGAACATACATATAATTACATATAAAGTAGCGACAGAAATAAGGAAGAAATTAAAAGAAATGTAATATAAGTGTTTAATCACCACTCGAAACTCACTTTTTTCCATCTTTCTAAATAAACAAAAGTTTCTTACTTCAATTGACAATAAAATGAAACCACTTAATGAATATAACTGAGACTTTGACAGCTCTCTGGTGAACACATAGTATATATTTATTCCTTCAAAGTACTTTTTGTTTCGTTGTAATATATATATATATATATATATATATATATATATATATATATATATATATATATATATCTCAAAGCAGAAAGCGAAATTTCTTGAAATTGATTTTTTTCAATCGAGCGAAAAATGCACGCGGTTCTATATCTGGTGAATATGGTGCTTGTGGAACAGTAGTTGTTGGATTTTTTTACAATAATCATAAATTATTTTACCACAGTAATATCTCCAATGTATCTTAATCGGCAGTTACTCAATATAAAATTCTTGAAATTTCAATATAGAATCCTTGACTTTGATAACGTTTTGTTCCTTATTCAGTACACAGTGTCTTATTCAGTACACAGGGCCTTATTTAGTACACTGTAGTTTATTCAGTACACAAGGCCTTATTCAATGTACAGTGCTTTACTCAGTACACAGTGCCCAATTCAGGACACAGTTCCTTTTTCAGGATACAGTGCCTAATTTAGGACACAGTGCTTTATTCAGTACAGAGTCGCCTATAAAGTGCATAGTGGTTTATTAAGTACAGGTCACCTTATTGAGTACACAGTGTCTTTTTGAGTACGTAGTGCTTTATCGAGTACACAGTGCCGTATTCGGTACACAATGCCTTATTCAGTACACAGCACCTCATTCATTACACAGTGTCTTATTTAATACCCAGAAACCTATTCAATACACATAACCCTATTCAGTACATAACGCCTTATTCAGTACACAGTGTCTTATTCAGTACACAGGGTCTTATTCAGTTCACTGTAACTTATTAAGTACACTGTGCCTTATTCAGTACAGTGTGCCTTATTCAGTCCACAAGGCCTTATTCAATGCACAGTGCCTTATAATGTACATAGTGCTTTATTAAGTACAGAGCACCTTATTGAGTACACAGTGCCTTATTGAGTACATAGTGCTTTATCGAGTACGAGCCTTATTCGGTACACAATGCCTTATTCAGTACACAGTACCTTATTCTGTACACAGTGTCTTATTCAGTACACGATGTCTTATTAAGTACACAATTTCTTATTTAGTAGACAGTGCCGTATTCAGTACACAGTGCCCTATTCAGTCCACAGAACCCTATTCAGTACATAGTGCCTTATTTAGTACACAGTGCCTTATTCAGTACCCAGTGCCTTATTAACTACACAATGCATTATTAACTACACATTGCCTTACTGAGTGCACAGTGCTTTTTTGAGTACACAGTGGCATATTCAGTACACATTGCCTTATTCAGTAGACAGTGCCTTAATCAGTACGCACAGCTTTATTTAGTACACAGTGCAGAAAATACAATTGTCGCACAACTTTGGAATATAGAGTACATGTAGACATAAGTCTTAGTTCTTGGTTACTTAAAATGAATTTATCTAGTATCGGCTCATTTAGTTAAATATATAAATTTAATGACCGGCCCTGGTATATTGCCGACCGTGAAAACTTGCTTTTATCTAGGCCGTATCCTATCGTATTGGAACAGTTAGGTGAGAGTCCCATTTTCAAATGCAACTAAGCAGAAACTTATAATATTCAGTTAATTAGTGTTTAGCTTCGCAGTAAAAGGAATTTTATACGGTACGAGGCTTCGAAATTCAATCTCTACATGAGAAAATACGTGTACCGGCGAATGTAAAAACCGTAGAATTTAAATGGAATCTTCTCGGTTTCTTTTTTGTTTTTGTTGGGTATATGCAATAATTGAATAATTTTTTTATAAAGTATAAAGTGATTTGCATAATATCAGTGGCAGCTCGATCTACTGAATATCTAATTTTTTTTTTGCTCATGATTACTTTTCTCATATTTAATGTTGTTTTTTGGATAGTCTTCTAAATTTTATGTTATTTAAGAATTATTACCGTTTTAATTTACAACATAATCTCCATCGTTTTTGACAATGTCCGCCCATCTCTCTGACAACCTTTCTATTTCCTTGAAGTAAAGTATTTTTCACGAAGGAAATGTTCCTTAAATCTGAAAAGATCGTAATCTGACAGTGCAGCATCGGGAGAATACTGAGGAAGTCGCCTGCCTACCTCTTTGATTAATTAGTTTTGGACGTTTTTGAATCAAAGCTATATTACATCTATGAAGCTGAACACAATAATTTTCAACACCTATAGTTTTATTATGATTCAGAACCTAATACAGTCAAAGCTTCTTATTCACGGTTCCGTTATTCGCGGATTAAAAAAATGTGCTTACTTCTTGTATTCGCGGCTGAAAATTGCTTTATTCGCGGATCCAAAACTAATGATACATATTTATTTTTAGAATAACATGTATTTATTTAGCAGTTACTTTTCAAAATAAACAAGTATCAGAGAATTTATAAACAAACAAGTCTTATTACCGCTTGGCCGAAAGTTATTTGACAAATAAGTCGCCGTTACCATACGCCCCGCCGGGTTTCGCGAGACGCTATGGCTTTTGATAAAAGTCACCTTTACACGATCGGTGCCGAATATTTTGTTTTATTACTTCAACTTGACATTTGTCGCAATGATTTCGAGTAAATAGCACGTGGCTTTGTTCACGATTTATAATGTCGAGTCAAAAGAGAAGGAAAATTAGTCGTTTTTTTTAATGTCAGTGAATCAACTGTACGATCCATCAGGAAATCAGAATACAAAATAAGGAACTTTACAGCTTCAACCTCACTATCAGCAAACATTGCTCGTCATCCAGTTATTGAAAAAATGGAAGCTGCGTTAATATTATGCAGACTGCAGCCAGAAGAGGGTGCCTCCAAGTGGTGCTATAATCCGTGAGAAACCTAAGTATATTTATACACATTTTAAAGAATCTGGCGATAAACATACGGATGGAGCATTTCAAGCATCGGAAGGTCGGTTCAATAAGTTCAAGCTGCAACAATCACTGCATAACTTCAAAATTTTTGGAGGATTTCCAAAGTTAATTGCTGATTATTGCAATTGCAAACCTAAACATTTGCTGATTACGAACGAAATTGGCCTGTTTTGGAAAAAAATGTCAAATGTCAAATGGCTTTTGGTTTTAAGGCATCAAAAGCGAGAGTTAAATTACTGCTCTGTTCTAATACATGAAAGTTATGTAATGCTGGAAAAATGTTGGCATAGCAAAGTGCATTGTTAACATAAAAGAATTATTGCAAGAACTGAAACCATACACATTGAAATCATGCTGGAAAAAACTGTGGCCTAATCTAACTGTCGGTAATGATGCTCAAGTTGTGAATGGCATAGGACGAGATGATTTGGAACATATAGAATCAAGATATCAATTCAATCAATTACTTAAATCGCAAGATGAAGATTTGACTGAAACCAACTTGGAGGCAATGCTTAATCCTGATTCCTTTGACGAGCAAGCCTCAGCAAGCACTGAAAAGGGGACATTAAACTTAACAAACCTGAGTAAACGTTTACGAATGGCAAACGAGCTTTCTGATTTCTTCATAAAAAGTGGTCAATCTATGGAAAGAAGTCTTGTTTATAAAAGACAAACTGTTAATGCCACAACCGAATATCAATCCGAATTGAAAGATCTTTCATGAGCGACAAAACAAACAAAAAAATAATAAATTATTTAAATCATTCCCTAAGTCTGATAATAATTATTAATATTATTAAAAAATCTTGCATTAAATTGCTTTTATTATATACTTTTCGTTTTATTTTGCAGCCTTGGAATATATCCCTGCGAATAAGGAGCTTTGACTGTTGTGAATAATTTCTATAAAATAATAATGAATAGTAGAACCGTATTGAGAGTAACACTTTTTTAGGGTGTTAACTAATGTTTTTTTTTGTGGATTGCTGTTTATAATCCACTTTTTATTTTCCAGTAACAATTTCTCCAAGAAAAGGATCTCTGTTTAACTTAGACAAAAGTGCATTGCAGATGGTCACACGTTGAATTTTGTTTTACGAAAATGTTTATCAAAGTAAGTAATTTGAGGTTCGATTTCGTCTTTTATTTCTTTGTTCTTTGGTTTGTTCGATTCTAGAGTGATGAGTTTTTATAGTTGAGAAAGTCTTTATTATAATAATAGAATATTAAACCATATTCCTGTGCCTAGCTTTCTAAACAATCCATTTGAATTTTAAACGATAAATAACTGTAAATAATCATTCCCTATTACCTGTTTAGCATTTTAATGTTTCAAATAATAATCTAATGCATTAAAAATTTAATATTCCATTCATATATGTAATATAGACATGAAAAAAAATAATAAAGATTTATAACCCTCTAGAAGAACCTTATAACAGGTCTTTCAAATTGAGCAATTTTTTTTAGTTCTTGAATAAAACACAAATGTCGTTTTGAATTTGCCTAGGTCTAGACTCATTTCAGAAGTGTAATGTATGACATTTATAAAAATGGAGTCGTTCACAATATAACAACGCATTAAAATTGTTGAATTATTTTATGAAAAAGAGTGGGGCGTTTAGTGAAACATGTTTTTAGAAAATAACGTGATATTTACGGTTTACACAATCGTCCGTCTGAAAGCCCTATCAGTCTATTTGATCAAAAATTTCAAGAAACTGGTTCGTTCATAAGAGCATATTGATTTGGTATGTAAAAATGTTGCTGAAGACCCGGAAATTTCCATTAGTCGACGTTTACAAAAGTTGATTGACTCAGTGAATCCACAACATGGCGTGTTTTGCGAATGGATTTAGCTGTGAAGGCATATAAGGTTCAAAAAACACAGGAACTAAAACCACTGGATCATTCAAAATGTCGTGCATTTGTCAATCGGATCAAAGAACAAACAGATGATTTTTCTCAAAAAATCATCTTTTCTGATGAAGCACATTTTGAAATTGGTGGTTATATTAATAAACAAAATTGTCGCGTTTGGAGTGAGGAAAATCCACTATTGATTTATGAGAAATCTTTACATCCTAAACGAATCACTGTTTGATGTGCATTATGGTCAGGATATGTAATTCAATTCTTCTATTGGAACCTTTGGCGTGAAACACTAAATTTGAAGAGATTTACCACTAAACTCCAAAACACTTTTTTAAACTGCTCGACGCACGTTTCGCTATTTATATGAATGTTCTATTTATATGAATTTATATGAACTATGTTCTATTCATATAAATAGAACATAGTTTAGTTTTAGAATTAGATTAAATCATCTCCTGATGATGCTAATATGGTTAAAAATAATAATAATATGGTCCAGATAATAATAGAAAATAATATTAAAAGTATAAAAATAATATTTTACGCGGGGTTTGTAAAAGAGAAATTTGGGGTACTTTTTACACAGAATGTATGTTAAACAGAACTACCAATCCATCTCCCTGTCGCACACGTTTTCCGATCTCAAATTTTACCACGGTGTGTTGTTGGATTTGCAGTCAGGTGCCTGATGAAGCTAATATTATTGTCGAAACACGTATTGAAATACTGCACATAAATACATGTTTTCTTAGTTAAGTTTTAACATCAAAGGTTCCAAAAACTCATTATTGAAAGCAGTATTGACAAAAATAACAAACAAATCAAAACAAATCGGTTTTTTTGATTACGGTATTTGATAACAGGCGCTTTTCTAGTTCCTAATTCCATTTAAACAGTGTTATTTAAAATTAATTAAGATTTATCGCGGTAACTTGTATTATTTTTACAAGCCGATTGACAGATACACATTATGCAAAAGCAATTAGGATAGTGTTTTACTTTATTTCTACTTTTGCTGTTTGCAAAATGATTTCTCCGCGAGATACAATTTCTACATAAAAAAATAACGAATAATGAAAGTATATTTTTGTTTTAAGACAAAAATATTAAATGCAAATTTTACTTTTCATGTAGAGTGATCTCGTTACGTAATTTTAATATAACGAATGAATGGTTTCAATAATAATATTTATTTCCTTCCTGTAAATCATAATATTAATTATACGCTACTCTTACTTATACAAGGTATAAGGGAAATAACTTTCGTAAATTTAAGCAACGATTATTCAAGGCATTTGCAAGAAAAAGTTTCTTACAACAAGGGTCAAAACATTTGCAAATTTTCCACGTCAAAAATAAGAACTAGTCAGTTACTACGTTTTTGTAAAGGGACCAACTTTAAGGCGGTTTTAATAATTTTTTGTTTCAATTCTTGCCAGTTCTGTGCTGGTTGTTTAACAAGCTCTTCTGTAAGGGCTGGTTTTATTTTCGTTGGGTCGAACTTTGGTATTAGCAGTCTCTTTTGAATAAGTTTTTGAGGTTCTAAGCTAAGTTTGATTCTAGTCAAGTTGTGATCTATGTCTATGTTAGCTCCTTTCCTGACTTGAACATTCAAAATCTCTTTATAATTGGGGTACGAAATGGCAACATGGTCAATTTGAAATTCACCCATGTACGTGTTTGGGCACCTCCAGGTCTTTTGTTTTGTTATTTTCTTCTTAAAATGGTTTGACATTATTTTTAGATTAAACTGCGAACATAGTTCAACCAATCTTTACCATTATGGTTAGTCCATTTGTGAGTGGAAAAACTGCCGACTATTTTCCTGTACTTTTTTTCTTTCCCTAGTTGGGCGTTGAAATCACCCAATAGGATTTTTACATGATTAGAGGGAATTTTAGGATTAGATGTATTTTTTAGATGTACTTTTTTAGGATTAGATGTATTTTCTTCGTTAACTGGGAGGTGTGCATTGATTAATGTTTAGTTTTTGTTAGCACACTTGAGGGATAGTGTCATAAGTCGATTATTTACTGACTGGACATTAGTATTGTATTGTATTCTCAAGAATCTCAGAATGTTGGTTTTGAGGCTGCAATGTCAGCTTACCATGCCTATGTTCAGTCGAGGATAAGATACGGTTTGATTTTCTGGGGAAATTCTCCAGATATAGACAGAATAATTGTGCTTCAAAAAATGCATAAGAAGTGTTTTTCAAATGAAGCATTACGAAAGTTGCAGAAATGTTTTTATTGGCAAAGGAATTCTGACCGTTGTCAACATGTTTATTTTGGATTCGTACACTTTCGTATTTAATAATAGAGATCTCTTTGGGGAGGCTATCGCAAAGCATGGTTATATAACTAGGTATAAGTCGAATCGCGTGAATGAAACATGTAATTTTAGTTATATACAGAAGAATGTGCAGTATACTATTATGAAGATATATAATACTTTTCCGGAGTGTGTTCGGGATCTGCCACGTGATCAGTCTGTGAGAGCGATTAAAAGATTGTTGTTGAGCAAGGCTTATTATTCGTTAAATGATTTTCTTGGGGAAACAATTAAATTATTAGGTGAATTTTGGTGAATTTGACCGTTTATGTTTGTATTATTTATGTTTTCGGCTAAATCATGTAAATTATGTTAACCTTCTTTTTTTTGTGTTATAAATATTTTATTTGAATTGTAATTCTTTTTTTTTCTGTTTTTTATGTATAATTAAGTGTTTATTATGTACTTTCTTAACGATGTTCAATGCCTTATGATTTTGGTAACAAATAAATATTATTATTCTGCTTATCCTTAATGTAGACTCTCAGCTTATGCTGGTCGATATTCCAATGATAAGATGAAAAAGCAATTCAGCTCCTCTCACCCTAACATAGTATTTTACGAACAATGTGACACGTCTGCAAGAGCACGGCACGTTGTCCTACTATGGCAATCGATTTCGAGATACCCAGGCTCTCGAGGTTCTTTGAAAATCTCTTATTTATTAGGCCTTCGGCGCATATAACGAAGGGCACTACATCTACCTTACTCAGTTTCCACTGGTTCTTCAAGTCGTATGTCAGATTTTCATACTTTGTGAATTTTTCTATCTCAGTTTTTCTAATGTTGTGAGATAGCGGCATGCGATGTCAATTATAAAAGCCCTTTTGTCCTTTTTGTTGATTAGAACAATATCCGGCCTGTTATAATCAACCGTTCGATCAGTAGTGATTGGTCTGTACCAGTAAAGAATGGTATCGGATGATTCAAGTACAGGAGAAGGCGAGTACTTATAATATGGAGGAGGTGCGCTTTCTAATAGCGAGTATTTTTTTGCAATTTGCTGATGTATAATTTTTGCCAGCTAATTATACCGTCCTAAATAAGCATTAGGACCAAGGGCCGGGCAAGCCGCCAATAAGGTGCTCAATTGTTTCCCCCAGAGTACCGCATTTCCTCACTTATCGATTACGTCCAAATGAAGTATGTGCTTTTCATAGTTCTTTGTTCTTGTTACCCTATCTTGAATAGATATCGCGAAACCTTCTGTTTCTGGGTACAAGAGTCCATCGGTCAGCCACTTTAGAGGCAATTGTTCGTCAATGGTGCCATCTTCGAGTGTCTTAGGAAACCTTCCATGTAATGTTTGTCCTTTCCATTCTCGAGCGCAATCCGTGAGTGTTGTTCTGTTATCAATACGGTTTTGGGTATTTAGATTTAGTGAGGTGAAATCCCGGTCCTCATTTACAACCAATTTCATTAACGTACTGTCTGAATCAATGAAGTGTTTTCTCATCTTATTTTCTTGATTGAGACAGACATTTTTTACGTTTACAAGGCCTCTATCCCCCAACGTTCTTGGGATGTATAGACTCTTCGTAAATGATTTTGGGTGCAGGCATCGGAACTTTGTTAGTGTTCGGCATGTCAACCTATCAAGTTTATCAAGGTCAGTTTCTGACCATTTAACAATGCCAAAAGAATATGTCAAAGTTGGCATTGCTCAACCGTTGATCGCTCTAATGAGGTTCAAGTGGGAAAGTCCTTCTTTAACTGGTTATGATCAAGTTTATGGTTTTGAGGTATTCCTAAATATTTGTAGGATTCTTCTGGTGTCAGTTATTGTATGTTACAGAATGTTGAATGTTGACTCTGAACCTTTCTGAATGACATTCTGAGATCCCTAACTTATAACTTATTATATATATATATATATATATATATATATATATATATATATATATATATATATATATATATATATATATATATAATACAACTGGTAATAGTAAAATTCCAACGGAAACCCTTAGTAATAATGCTTATGGTGATCCAGATGGTGCCTTATCTTTTACACACACAACTTATCTCTGCAGCATTTGAGATGACAGCATTTTATATTGATAAATTCAAAATACAGTTTTGTTTTATGATGTGAGTGGCGGAATCTAATATTTTCATCATAAGTAAGTCCTATATGAAAAGAAATCTCGCATGAATTCTATACAAAAACAACACGAAAATCTAAACCAGTTTGAATTTCATTAGTATCGTTTTTGTCAAGATATCGGAAGTGATACTGAACAGGTAATATGGCGAAAGTAGTTTCAACAGTAAACGTAAAACATTTACTGACAATTTTAAATACCATTATAGTTATTAGAGTAATAATTATTTTAGTAATGTTGTTATGAATTACATGATATTAACTACTTGTTCAAATCATAAGTAAGAATGTCTAATATTTCCTCTGAGCGAAACCTGTATTAGTCTTTAATGAATCATGAAATTAAGATATATTAAAAAAACAGTATCACCATTTCTAGCGAACTAAATCAGCAATCAAAGTCCTGATCACCATTATTAAAGCACTATTAAAGTTATTATTGCCTGATATAGGCACCCGCGAAAAAATTGTAAACCCCTTTTAAATGATTGCAAAAGTTTTAAGGTTTAATGCAGAAATATAAAAGGTCTTTCAAATTAAGCGTTTTTTTTTTTAATTATTGACTAGAACTCAGAATTTGCGTTGGTTTAAACAACTTTTTATTGATAATTGAAGCGTACTATATGACATTTGAACACGAAAGACAATATCTGCGACCTTTTACAACCCAACAAAAGTCCACTCGTTTATCAAAATTGTGGATGCTTTTTGGCTTGATCGTGACTCTATCTCAACAATGACTCGAATAATTTCATCTTTTAGTTCAGGAATGGATTGTGGATTGTTTTTACAGACCTGGCTCTTCACGTAGCCCTAAAGAAAATAGTGATCACATGATCTTGGTGGCCAATTAACATCAACATTTCTTGCAATAATTCATCCAAAAAATCCAGTCATCATCTCACGATATCGAACACCATTCGCAGTTACAGCTTCACCATCAGCAGTCTGAAAGAAATGCGGCCCAGTTACACCTCCTGACCATAATGTCTACCAAACAGTGACTTGTTTAGGATGTAAAGGTTTCTCTTGATCCCAAAATTCGGTTTTTGTTTTTTAACCTAGCCACCAATTTCAAAATGTACATGATTTGAAAAGATACTTTTTTGAGAATAATCATCTGTGTTTGTTCTTTGATCCAATTGGCAAATGCACGACGTTTTGAATGATTCACTGGGCTTTAGTTCCTCTGTTATTTGAACCTTATATGCCTTCAGAGCTAAATCCTTTCGTGAAATAATTAATTGATATGGATCCCATAAATTTAAACATTTTTGATTCTGATGAAAGTGATTTTGAAGACGTAGTTTTAATTCGACGGCCAAAAGTATTTAAACATCGGTATGAAAAAACATAAATATATAGTTATACGATTTTTAATTTAAAATGCATTTTTTGGGTCCGATTATTTCGTGGACTTTGACGACCTGCAGTTTTTTAAACGTTTTCGTTTACAATACTGAAGTTGTGTAATGTTGCTGAGTTTTATTGAAGATAAAATTAAATCTTCAGCAGATAGTAATCGTGCGATAAAACCTGCAACAAAATTGTTTTTGACATTGCGTTTTTACCCTACGTATAATGGATATTGTTGCACGGTGGCCTGGATCAACACATGATCAAACCATCTACAGCAACAGCAGAATTAAAGGGAGGCTGAAGAACAATGAATTCAACTCATCAATAATCTTAGGTGATAATGAGTACAGTAATACCAACATACTAATAGTACCTTTACAACACCCAAATACTCCAGCGGAAATCCTTTTTAATGAATCCCATATCCGAACAAGAGACTGTGTAGAAAGATGTTATGGAGTTTGGAAACGCAGGTTTCCTATTCTGTCTAATGGTATGCTTGTGTCAATGGAACATTCCAAGGCAATAATAGTTGCAACTGCTATTCTCCACAATCTTGTAATAGATGAACATGAAGAAGAGCCACCAGTCGAACACGACTTACATGAGCTGCAAATTGAGCCTCATATATGTCCGTGAAAATAACAGAATGCGAACATCACTTAAACCATTTTTCAAATCTGATAAGTTTACGGTTAATATGGTTTAAGTATGCTGTGTACTGAAATCAATGTATTGTTTGTTGTACTTTGTATTTTAGTATGTAATTTTGTCTCCTTATGCCTAGCTATGTTTATGCTATGCAGCTATTTTGTTCGCTTAGAACAAATAAACATTTATGTATCAGAACGGTAATTTGATGAAATAAATTTATTTACCTAATTATGCTGTTGATAAACGTCAAAATTAAAAAAAACGAAAGTACATTTTTTAACGTTTTATTTCAAGCCTCATGATAATACATCAATTTGTAAAATATATAACACCCCTTAATGCTAACTATTTATTCGTTATTTATGATGCTAGCTAATTATGCAATATTTACATCTATTAATAAATCATAATTATAAACAAAGAATGCCTGTGTGGTTGGCCATACAATATTTTCATTTCCAACTGATGTTTTTTCTTCCAAGCATTTTTCTTTCCTTTCTGATTCCTCCAGAAGTGCCATTTGAAAATCAATGAACTCAATCTTTTTTCTGCCCAACTCTACACTTTTCCACTGCATCCCTGCTACAACTTGGAAGAAACTGATTCGTTTTGATCTATGTAGGTGTTGCACCTATCTTAATGTAGATGCTGCATTGTTTATATATATATATATATATATATATATATATATATATATATATATATATATATATATATATATATATATATATATATATATATATATATATATGTAATGATAGTTTCTCAGATATCCTGTGTTAGCTGAATGTCCTGGTGGTCGGTTTCGCTGACGTTTCGATGGAATCTCATCCATCATTTTCAAAGCGTTTACTCGACGGTGTTTCGACGACAAAAGCATTTGTCCACCGTCCACCAGCGGACATTCAGCTAACACGGGATACCCGAGAAACTATCATTACATTTCACATCCGTGAAAATATTCGGCTCAACATCGAATCCCAATTTGGCAGTTTTTCCTGTACCACAAACTGCATTGCAGCTTCCTTCAATCAGTCTCTATTCTATATCTTTGATATTATTGGAAAGGGTGTCTGTTTTCTTGCACCCTGGATCAGAATAATGCGAGGATCACCGGCACTGTTACTACGTAAAACAACTTTATACGTACCGACAATTTCTTTACTTGCATCAACCAAATCGATTAACAGAACAATTTCGTCAATCGTGAAATTATTGTACCGCTTTTTCTCCTTTTTAATAAGATGAAACAATATTTTTATAAATCGAATAAAACAATTTTATACTTTGTTATCTATCACTTTTTTTAAATTGTGTGAGTATAGTTTCGTACAACTATGTTACATTCTCAAACACTACTTTAAAACTAAGGTATTACAGTACTATGTACCTAATTTTACACTTTTATTGGGGTTAATTTTTTTATAATATTTTAAATAGTAGGGAATTCCGGAGATCTATCCGATCATTTAATAGCTATCTAGACGGGTCTTTATTATATTTACAAATTTCAATTGCTTCTAAATTGTTTAATTTTTTTGCTTTTTGGCGCTATAGTGTACACTGTACAGTAAATCGTTTTACGAAACTATAGTCACACAAATTTAAAAATAAAAGTGATAGATAACAAAGTATAAAATTGTTTTTTCGATTCGATTTAAAAAATTAATTATCACAAAGTAACGGACAAATCAATCAATATATTTGTATAATTTCCAAACCGTTCACGTTAGGTTAGGCTTATAAAATGCTATAATTTCCCACCCCTTCAACTGTCAATGATGGTCCAATCCCACCTACTATTTTGATGTATTAGAACTAAACGAACTACACGAAAATTTAAACGCACGATAATTTAAACGCGTTGTTGTATTGTATACAACTCAATTTTTATAAATGTCATACTTTACACTTTTGAAATGAGGCTGGACCTAGGCAAATTCTCAACTCCATCCGTGTTTTATTGAAGAATTATACAAAAACCGCTCAGTTTGACAGACCCATCATCTGTGTTTTGTAAATTTCTCCAAGATATTCGAGAATCTACGGAAAAATACCTATTAGGAAGCATTATATTGAAAATTGTAATTTTTTTTCATCTGGTTTGGCTATTTTGTAACTTATCGAATAAGTTGCAAAAAATTAAACAAAATGAAAAGTCAGTTACTTTTCACCATAAGATGGCGTGATCGCAAAGATGATTCCATTTCTGAAAAGTTGCTTCGTTTCTATTGACACACCACGAATTTCAAACCGATACTATGTTTAGTTTTTTTTTTGATAGAAAAAGATTTTTTGCTGTCGTAGACAAAGCGAATTTTCTGTGTTAATTAAACATCACTTTTTGCCTTGAAAAATCATTACGCAAATCCATGGAAAGTTTAAAAAGCATTATAGTGGCTCTGTTCCCTCATATTTCACGTTTGATAGGTGACTTAATGAGTTTTGATGTGGTGAACGCAGTAAAAGTGACGACGCATCGCGCACTGTACGCTCTCTAAGGTCACTACTGAGCAAATGGTCAATTAAATTCATGGTATCTTGTGGCCAATCACAGAGCGATGGTTAGAGTGATTGTTGAGATGCTAAATATCTACTCGGTCATTAAATATAAAACCGCAATTTGCCCATAGATTACCCTAGCTGCCAATGTACTTACCGTCAAACCGCGTCATGACAAAGATTTTTAACTCACAATAATACAAGTTTCATATAACAACATAATTTGTAATAGCATAGAACATGTCGAATTTTGTGCTTGGAAACTACGATTTGCGGGCAGCATTGATTTACTGTTACCAATTGTAGAAAACTGCTGCAGAATCGCATCGAATGCTTGTCATAGCTTACGATGAGCATCCTCTTGGTAAGTCACAGTGCTTAGAATGGTTTAAAGAATTCAAAAGTGAAGATTTTAACGTAAGAAACCAAGAACGTGGAAGACCACCGAAAAAGTTTAAAGCGAGCGAATTGCAAGTATTGTTGGATTGGTATAACGCCCAAACGCAACAACTCGCGGATCAATTTAATGTATCACGAGAAGCCGTCTCTATACTTTTCATATCTATGGGAGAGATCCAGAAGATAGGAAGATGGGTTTCAAATGTATTGAACGAAAGAAGGAACACCGAAAATCCACTTGCGGAATGCTGCTCGCCAGGTACAAAAGAAAGGCATTTCTCCATCGAATTTTGACTGGCGATGAAAAGTGGATATATTTGCAGAATCCTGACGGTAAAATATCATGGGTAACTCGATGGCGAACCATCGACATCGACTGCACGGCCAAATCGCTATGAACGGAAGACAATGTTCTGTCTTTGGTAGGATCAGAAGGGTGTGATCTATTATGAACTGCTAAAACGTGGCGAAACTGTTAATACTGAATCAAGCTTTGCAAGAAAAACGATCAGAATATGAAAAAAACAACACAGAGTGATTTTGCTTCGTGATAACGCACCGTCACGCAGAGCAAAACTGGTTGATGAAACGGCGTGGAAACTCACCAGACCTGGCTCCATCTGATTACTATTTATTTGCATCAATGGGACACGCACTTGCTGAGCAGCCCTTCACTTCGTACGAAAATGCACGAAAATGACTCGATAACTGGTTTACCTCAAAAGAGCACCAGTTTTTTTGGGGTGGCATCCACAAATTGTCAGACAGGTGAAAAAACTGTATAGCTAGCGATGGGCAATACATTTGAGTAAAATATTTTTTATGATTTTGATGCAGTAAACGTGTATTTTCTATACAAAAATTCTGGTTTCATATTTACACACCTGGTACATGAACATTTGGATATAAGAAAGCTTTCAGAGCGAAGGGTTTTGCGTTTGCTCACTGCGGCCGTAAAACCACTTTACTATGGTGTTTAGACATGTATAAACACAATTCGAAGAAGTTTCTGCAACGATTCGTGACTGTTGAATGACATTTGGATTCTTCAGTGTGCACCAGAAATGAACGAACAGTCAAATTTGCGGGTTTTACAGGTCATGGCCACCTTCCAAACGTGAATAAATGGCTAACTCGAAATCGTTTAAACATCAATAACGTTTTGAAAGGTGCTGTGGTAAGAACAAAATAACAAGAGATTAAACTGTAAACCCACCCTTGTTTCCAACGTCATCACTAAAAAAAACCTGAATTAACCGCCAGCCCTACAATGTGAAAACAATACGAGTCTTCCAGATTTTCCATCTTACACCGATCCTATTCAGGTCTGCTTTAATTTTCGTAGATGGCTCATTATTTTACTAAGTCAACCCTAAGCTGATCTTCACTCTCCTCACCAATAAGTTCTCAAGGAATAATGTAAAAACTTGATCAAATAAAATAGATATATCCCTTTACTAAACACTCATTACATTTACAATAGCTCGTTTTTATTGATGAACTTAGGAATAATAATAGTGGGAACTAACTATACTTTAAATTAATTATTAGACAATGGATTATTATTGCACAACACCAAAAGATATATTTATAATCCCTTTCTAAAAGGAAAAAATACCGCTAATCATTAATGAGCGATGGCTAACGCTTAATTTTCTTTTTGAGCCACGAACTGACCAAAGAAAAAGTTCCGAATCGAAGAAGAAGAAGCATTGTTCGGAATTTTTATTAGATATATGTTGGGATACGATCTTGTGACAGTCGTATCGTACTTCCTGTCATTGTTGAATTTTCTATGCCTGCTTAGATGTTTTGGGTCATTATTTACCCGCCACAGGTACCAAAATAAATAATGACATAACGCCGGTATTGCATTTATTATACAAGGTGGTAGATGAAGGAGAAATAATTTTTGTATATTTGAAAAGTTGTATGTGTTTTGAAGTTGTCACTTAGTCAGGCCTTTGATCAATGTCAGTGGTCTTTGGGATTATTATTATTATTATTATTATTATTATTATTATTATTACGACTAAGGCCAGGACCATAAAAATCGGCCATGGCGTTCCATCATCTCCTCTCCAGGCGTTCAGCTTGAGCCGAATTGATAATGGTTAAAGACTACAAAACAGGCATAGGAGACGCTTTTTAATATATATATATATATATATATATATATATATATATATATATATATATATATATATATATATTTTATCATCATCATCAGCCCGTGTCGATCCACTGCAGGATGAAGGCCTCTTCAGCATGGTTTCAACTTTCACGGTCCTGGATACTCCTCTGCCACTGTAGTCCAATATATTTAACGATGTTATCAATCCATCGTGCTTTCGGTCTTCTTCGCGGACGTTTGCAATCAAGCGGTATCCACTCCAGGATTGCCTTGGTCTATCTGTTATCCCATCGCCTCGCTATATGGCCTGCCCATCTCCATTTCAATTGCTTTACTCTTCCAATGATGTCACAGACTTTTGTTTGTTCCCTGATCCATGCGCAGGACTTTCTGTCTCATTTTGTAATGCCAAGCATACATCTTTCCATTCCCCTCTGGGCTACCCGAAGTTTTTGAATTGATTGCGATGTGAGTGTCCCGGCTTCACTTCCGTATGTCATAACCGGTAGAACGGACTGACCGAAGACTTTTCTTTTCAGGCAAAGTGGGAGTCTGCTTTTAAACACAATGTTGAGCCTACCAAATGCCTGCCAGCCACATTTAACACGCCGTTCCACCTCTCGGGTGGGATTCCCCTTGAAATCCTTTGCCCAAGATATATAAAGCTGCCCACAATCTCCAAATCCCTTTCTAAAACTCAAATTCTTCCGTCCTGAGCGAAGTGATTGAATATAACCAGACTCTTTTTCAGGTTTATTTTCAAACCAAATGGTTCGCCAGCCCTTTGTAGTTCTTGTATGCGTCTTTGCAGCTCCTCTGGGTCTTGTGAAAGGAGAACGATATCATCTGCAAATCTAAGGTGGTTTAAATTTACACCATTGAGCTTTGCACCATCCTGTTCCCAATCCAGTTTACGGAATACTTTCTCAAGGACAGCCGAGAAAAGAATAGGCTATATTGCGTCTCCCTGCCGTACACCTCGTTCTACATTAATTCCCACTTCAAGATCATCAAGGTGAATTGTGGCTAGAGCTCCGTCATATATCGATCCTACTAGGGTTACATATGCTTTATCTACCCCTTGGCTAAGCAGTGCATCCATTATTGCATGCTTAGAGATGGAATCAAATGCTTTTTCGTAGTCGATAAAAGCTAAGCACAGTGACATGGTGTATTCGTTGTGCCTTTCTATGACCTGCTGGATGTGATCCATTATACTGAATCCACTTCTGAATCCTGCTTGTTCTCTTGGTTGTGCGTCATTCAGTTTTTTTAATATTCTTTTAGAAATTATCTTAGTAAAAACTTTGTACATTACTGATAGGAGGCTTATTGGACGGTAATTCTTTAAATGTTCTTGTGCTCACTTTTTATGTAAAAGGATGACTTCTGCATTTTTCCATACGTCAGGTATTTTTTGTTCTTTGAGGCATTTTGAGTATAATTTTGCCAGTGTTTTATGTAACGTCTGACCACCAGCTTTTAGCATTTCGACAGTTACACTGTCCTTTCATGGAGCCTTGCCGTTTTTCATCGATTCTATAGTATTTGTTACTTCTTCCACTAGGATCGGGCATGTGTTCTTCCGTGGGTATTGTTGTTTTTGATTGGTTCTGATCTTCATATAACTGAGAATAAAATTTTCTTACAACCTCTAACATTTGCGTACGCGCCCTGCATACTGTGCCATCCTCACGCCTTAAGGCATATATTTGCGTTCTTTTGTTTCTCAGCTTCTGTTTAACTTTATTAATTCCTTTGTTTTCTCGCAGGGTTTTTTGCACTAGCTGCATGTTGAATAGGGGCGGTCTTCTCTGATACGTTTTCTTATAGTTTTGCAGAGCTCAGTGTACTCGACCCTGTCAAAAGGACTATCTGCATTTCTCATTGCTCGCCGTTTCTTCATTAATATATATATATATATATATATATATATATATATATATATATATATATATATATATATATATATATATATATATATATTTGTTTACTTTAATCTTTTGGTTTTCCAAAACTACTCTTAATTTGTACTTGAACAAGTTATTTCGTCTTCGCTCTGCAATAACTCAGTCCTTTTTACATTTACCGTACTTTAACACGGTGCACAAAATACATCACAAAAGTTCATATGACATATGTAACTAATTATAAAAGTAGATTTTTCATATCAGCATAAACTGTTTTGAGTTTAGATGTTATAAAGTTGCTTAATTTCAAGTCAGTGTCCACTCCGACACTCTTTGCAGCCGTTCATTCATTTTATTAATATAAGTTTGTATTAATGAGATATGGCGAACCATTTGGCATGAAAATAAACCTGAAAAAGAGTCAGGTTATGTTCAGTAACTTCGCTCAGGACAGAATAATTTCAGTTTTAGGAAAGGATTTGGAGATTGTAGTCAGCTTTATATATCTTGGGCAGAGGATTTCAATGGAGGGGAATCCCACCCTGAAGGTGGAACGGCGTGTTAAATATTTCTGGCAGACAATTGGCAGGCTCAACATTATGCTTAAGTGCGGACTCCCACTCTGCCTAAAAAGAAAAGTCTTCGATCAGTGCGTTCTACCTGGTGCTTGAAACCTGGACACTCAATCGCAATCAATTCAAAAAAATTCGGGTAATTTGGGTAGGGCAGAGGGGAATGGAAAGATGTATGCTTGGCATTACAAGACGAGACAGAAAGTCCTGCGCATGGATCAGGGAACAAACGAATGTCTGTGATATCATTGGAGGAGTAAAGCAATTGAAATGGAGATGGGCAGGCCAGATAGCGAGGCATATATATATATATATATATATATATATATATATATATATATATATATATATATATATATATATATATATATATATATATAGGTCTGCTTGTGTATATTGTGCTTGTGTATATTGTCCACTCACTATATGGGTTTTGGTGAAGCACCTTATGTACTACGATTTCATAGTTATATTCAAAAACCACAATATAAAAACATTAATTTCCGTTATAAAAAAATTTTTTAGGAAATTCTTCTTAAGGACATTCCACTCTCCGAACTATCTGGACCAAATATCAAAACGTACAACATTCTTGGGCATCCGAACTATTCGTGCCAGGTCATAATGCTGATAAAGCAAAAAGTGGGTCAGGATGGGGGACAAGGATGCAGCTCGCATATTTACCTTGTCGGATTTTGCTGTTCATTAAATATCGGTCGATGATTTGTATTCTGTCGCTCGCTAAAAACACCTAAATGGAATATCTTTAATCAGTTCCTAAGTTCGTCGACCTGCAGTGAACCGACAGAACCAATATTTATACAATTTAATCAACGATTGGCCCCCGTCTGTTGCTTTTTTTACGGTTACAATACGATAACTTTTTAATAGGCCATTAATATATTTTATGTTATAAAGGAAAAAGTTGCACGGACTTTGCGAATGTCATAATTTAGACGATATATTACCAGCACAAAAGAAAACATATTATTGGCCCTTTTGGTATTATTAAGTATATACAAATATACAGGGTGTACAATATAAATATAAACATAAAATTAAATCAACTTTCTCTTTTTGATTAAATAACTAATATTTTTTCACGTTGATAGCTTAAGTCTACGCGGTGCGTTGGCTGAATACCACGCAAAGCATCCCGATAGGTCTCCTTCAAATCCGCAGTTTTTAAGAAATAACTTACTAAAACTAAAAACAACTGATAGTGTGTGGAGACTATCCGCAAAAGGCGCAAATATATTATTACTGAAGAAATGTATATATATATATATATATATATATATATATATATATATATATATATATATATATATATATATATATATATATATATATATATATATATATATATATATATATATATATATATATATATATATATATATATATATATATATATATATATATATATATATATATATATATATATATATATATATATATATATATATATATATATATATATATATATAATATTATTATTATTATTATATTTATTGGGATTTTCGGTCAGTAATTAATTTTTAATTTTTTTATAACGTTTCGGTTCAAATAATGAACCATCCTCAGAATAATTCTACAATACATATAACTTTTATAAAAAACACAAACTTATATTTAAAAACCTACCAATACTAAATGAAACAATTAATTTTTAATTTTTTTTAAATAATATGTGATAATTTTTTTTAAATTTTTTAAATGACATGTTTGACTTTGACATATTTAACAATTCTTTCACCTTTAAATTTTTTGTTTTTTATTATAACCTAATTGTTTTGAATTTGTTATGTGGAATATTAGATGCAAAAATAAAAAATTATGAAAATTTATTATTTAATAATGTTATTATTATTATTCACGTATGGGCCCTAGTGGGCCACGCGAAGTACAATTAGAGGCGTTTGTTGTTGTTAGCCTTCCTTTGTGCCCATACTGATTTCATTCTTTCGCTGTGAGCTTGTTTCCTTTCGTCAGACCAAGTTGTTCCAGTCTTCCTACATTTTTCTCTCTGGCCAACCTTCCAAACGTTAACCTTGTGTCTGAAACAGCCTCTATCCTGAATTTCACTTTGTGTAATATTTGCTGATCTTAGGTCCTCTTTAATTGCAGCAATCCATTTAATTATTTCTACTTTAGCTCTACTCCTATTTTCATAAAATTCGACTATTTGTCTAGTTAGCCTATTTGGATTCATCCGTTTTATGTGTCCGTAAAACTTAAGTCTTCTTTTTCTCATATCGCTATGTATATCTGTGTATTGTTTGATTTCTTGGTTTTCTCGAAGTCGGTATGTTGTGCTATTTACTTGTTTGGGCTCTAGGATTTTTCTTATGATTTTTCTTTCCTTCTTTTCAATGTCCTCGATGTCCCTCTTTCTATTCAAAATGAGCGTTTCCGCAGCATATAAACATTCTGGCTTAATAACTGTGTTGTAATGTCTCAGTTTTGTGTTTTTAGATAAACATTTTTTGTTGTAAATGTTTTGTGTAAGTCTCAATGCCGTTTCAATTTTTTGACATCTACCCTTATTGGCCGCTTTTTCCAACCCATTTTCCATGATTATTTCACCCAAATATTTGAATTGAGAGACTCGTCTGATGTTACCATATTTTGTTTTTAGAAATGGCATTCTTAGTCTGTTGCAGGTCATGTATTGTGTCTTTTCAAAGGAAATTTGGAGTCCTACATTTTTTGCTGTTTCTTTTAGGATTTCAATCTGTTTCTGTGCCGTTAATACATCTTGAGCTAAAATTGCTAGATCATCAGCAAATGCCAGACAATCAATCTTGATGTTGGTTCTCCCCAGTTTAATGGGCTGGTCAATATTCTGGGCCGACTTTTTTTCACGCCACTCCTGTATTACTTTTTCTAGAACACAGTTAAATAAAAGTGGCGAGAGTCCATCCCCTTGTCTCACTCCAGTTTTAATTTCGAAGGGCTCCGAGATCTCACCCATGAATTTAACTTTTGACCTTGTGTTAGTTAACGTTGCTTTAATAATTGCCAGCGTTTTCAGATCTAGTCCTTGTTCTTTCAAGATTCGGAATAAAGATTCGCGGTCAATAGAATCATATGCTTTTTTGAAATCCACAAATGTACAGACGAGATTTTTATTGTACAGTTTTTGATGTCTTAGAATCAACTTCAGATTCAGGATCTGTTCAGGGCAGGATCTGCCCGGTCGAAAACCTGCTTGATATTCACCAATGTTAGGTTCTAACTGTCCCTGTGCTCTGTCTAGTAGACATTGAGATAGAATCTTGTAACAAACTGGGAGAAGAGATATCCCTCTATAGTTGTTTACATCCGTTCTATCTCCTTTCTTATGCCGTGGATGGATTAGAGCATCTTTCCAATCTTCCGGAATCTGTTCGGTTCGCCAAACGTCTTGTAGAATTTTGGTTATTGCCCTGATTGTACCTGGACCAGCGGATTTCAAAAGTTCCAAATTTTCAAAAGTTTAATAATGTTATTATATATACAACTTAAATTATCTGTATCATTTCTGTAACTGTTGACTCGTTGGACGCTGTCAAAAAACTCCATTTATAAGCCATGCGACGAGCAGTCGGTGAAAATATGGGTTGTTTGATTGCGGAGAGGGACTCTATATTCTTGGGGAGAGACCATATGTAGGTATCCAGATGTGTCTAAGCACCAACAGACCAATAGACGAAACGTGTGCCCTCCAATGTAAGGGATGGGTGGGGCTTCCTTCCGGTCAAGCAACTAACCATTGCTCATATATATATATATATATATATATATATATATATATATATATATATATATATATATATATATATATATATATATATTAATTTTGACATTTTGTAAATTAGTTCCAGTCTTTTTTATCCGTCATTATATTTATTTACCCCTAAATCTAAACATAAGTATCCATCACCCCAGAGTTATGGAAACACGACAAGGCCTCTTTTACAGAAGCATTTACTAATTCAGAAATCAGAAAAAATAACTAGAAATCAATGAAAATCCAAAAATCTCCTATAGTACCCATTTGTATATACTTTTCGCTATCACCTCTCGAGCCACCTCTCACCATGTTTTTCCATTTCTCTGTTTTCTATTCTCTGTCTATATCCCAACTCTCCTAATTATCACTGATCTATATATTTCTCTAAGCTTTTTATTTTATGTTTAAATCTTCTCTTATTTTTTGCATTTCTGATTGTATCCATCTTCGTAACTCCTCACACTTTTCTAATATATTTTATATCCATTGTCTCTAACTTTTGTTTTACTTTTTTAGTGATCACCATGATTCGTTTTTCATCGTGATCATGTTTCGCATCCGTAGATAAGGATTGGTTTGTATACGACTTTAAATGCATTAAATTTTATTTGTTTTATTATTTCTTTTCTGGTCAAAAATCCTTCATTTATGGCCTAATATATATTTGTTATTTTCCTTCTGTTGTTAAGATGCATTTCTTGTTTTCCTCTTTTATCTGTATCTGTATTTGTTCTTTTGTAGCCCCCGGCAATCGCCGAACTTGCGCGTTTGTTCCCAGCAGGCTTTGCGCACGTTTAGGCGCCTTTTGCAGCCGTATCGTCTCTTTGTGTGCTGAGCTGTAGAAGTTTATATATTTAAGAACATCGAATCTCCCGATTTGTGAGGTTTGCGGTGATAATGCTATGAGTGACAGTAAAGTTCGAAAGTGGGTGAGAATATTCAAGGACGGGCGGGTTAATGCGCATGATGAGCCAAGCCCTTGCGGAACTTCTCTGATTTCTGAAGATTTAGTTCGTGAAGTGGAGAACAAAGTTCGAGATTCGAGAGGACCGATGATTCCCGATTTCAAAGTTATCAAGTGAATTTCCACAGGTTTCAAGGTCAGTTTTGTACACCATTGTTTCGGAAAAACTGAATTATCGAAAATTGTGTTCTCGGTGGATTCCAAGCAAAGATAAAATCACAAAGCAAAGAGATTGGGCTTTGCTTTATCGTTTTTGGCTCCTGGCAAACAGGAAGTAGATTAATTGTTAGACGACATCGTTATAGGAAATGAGACTTGGGTGTTTTACATGGCTCCTGTGAAGTGAAAGCTAAACAGACAATTTCAGCACGAAAGATCATTTTGTGCCGACAAGTACAATAATCAATTCTGATGCGTATTGTATCACTTTGAGAAAACTCTATACTCCATACATAAAACTCCATATCGCTCCGTGCCATACAAAACAAATTCATGGCCTACTGTCTCCCGTTGTGATGTTACTCCATGACAATGAAAGGCCTCATGTTTCTCCACAAACACAAAGTCTAATCAGGTCTCTGGGATGGGAACTAGATCGTCCGCCTTACAATCTAGACCTTACACCCAGTGATTTTCATTTCTTTCGGTATTTAAAGGAGTTTCATGATGGTCAATAGTTCAACGATTATGAAGAAGTTAAAAATGAATTAATGAATTGGCTGAATGAGTCATGAATTTGGCTACTTCGCAGGTGGCAGATTTCTTTGAATTCAAAAATTTGATGAGCGGTATGATAAATGTTTGAACAAGATTGGAAATTATGTAGAAAAGTTAATTATGTTAATTCTTTAGGGTTTTCTTGTAAATCTGTTTCGTTCTTTACGTATACTATATTATACTGTTCTCTTTAGATTTATCTAACAGTCTTAACTGACTATTTACATCTTTAATTATTTTATCCACAAATTTAATAAATAGAACGGAGTTTACACGTTTGGCGTTCTATTCTGGCTTATTACGATATTTAATGTCTTTCTCAATAAACCTTTTTTCAATTTTTTTTTTATTCACTCCTCGTTCATCTAGGTACTCACATAGTTTATTTCTGTATACTCTCGTATATTTATTGATATAAAAATGCATTCATTTGTTATTACTTGTTATTCTATTTATAATGTCTTTTATTATATATATGTGAACTTGTGCTCCTCTAGCTTTCCTCAATCCACTGTGTCATTGATTTAATGTTCTCCATTTTAAAATATGTCTCTATTTTTCTAAGCTTTTGTTCAAGTGTTATTTCATAAATTTATTTTCGCTGTTTTATAAATACTTTTCTTTATGAAAAGTCGAGGTGAAAATATAAACTTTAATTTTAAGAATAGTTTCTATTTTGTTTACTATCGAATTCCGCAAATCGAGTTTCAGACTTTTTTAAACTAATTTGCCAATAAAATAATTTCTCTCGTAAATTTCTGAGAGATCAGCTTATACACTGTAAAAATACCAACGAATAGACATTTGAATAGACATTTTCTAAGTATCAATCATTGTTTCGTTTCGAGAAAGCTTAGAATTAATTTACAAATATTATTAAGATATTTCACTGTAGATCGCAATGTAGATATTTTATAATAATAGTTCTTTAGTTAGTTGTAATTCCATGTGTTACCTATAGAGTGTTATGATAATTATATGTTTGTAGTTGTTCGAGTTCTTAATATATTGTGAGCAATAAATAAGTGAACACTTTGAATTTCAAATATTTTTATACTGAGTTAAATATAAACAATGAAATTATTTTAACTTATTTACCAAAAAGGCAAGTATTTTACTTTTAAGTGGCGTTTTAAGTCATTAAATATATCAACCGTGACTTTATATGTACACCTAATGGTTGCCATGTTTAATCTATCAATTTTCAAGATGTTATGCGTTTTGGTTCGCACTAAAAAATATTTTTCGTTGCTGTATGTGAGGAATTGGCTTATTACGCGGTCGTAAAGATCGTGAAATCATTCTTTGATCGCTCATCCGTGAAAAAGACTGTAAAATTCCCAGACGAAAGTGCAAATTGAAGTGCAGATATACATGTTTTGGCCTCAGTCTGCTCTCTTTGAAGCTTCAGCCTTGGAAAGTTGTAAAACTCTAACTTGTATTTTATTTTTATTACGGAACACTTTATACTTATGCACAGTTGATTTGCAAATATAATATTTTTAACTGATTTGTCAATTCTTCTATAGAAACATTCGGTGTGAAACATTACCAATTGTGGCGGTTAATAATTGTTCATTTTTTTAATAGATGGCTCTGAAAACAAGAGTCGGTTCATAGTCTAATCTCTTGTGTCATTTTGTTGCTACGACGGTACCTTTCAAAAAGCCACGGATGTTTGAACGGTTTCGAGTTATCTTGATATCTTTTTCATGTAGTAAACATGTCGAGTTTCGAGCTAAATAAAGATCGTTGGTGACACGTGGCGAAAGGCGTCGTATACCTGTGGAAACTTGAACGGTGACTATGTCCCAATGCAAGACGCGTATGGGCGTTGGTTTATACGATTCAAAAGTGGTGATTTTGACTTGAAAGACAGAGAACGCCCAGGTCAACCGGAAACATTTGAAGATGCCGAATCGCAAGAATTGTTCTAAGAAGACGATATGTAAACTCAACAACAAATAGCAGAGAGGTTAAAGGTTGTTTGCCGAACCATTTGTGATCATCTACATTGCCATGGAAAAGATCAGCTGAACCACAGACAGAACGAAAAGCGAAAAACGGTGTTCCAAATTTTACTTTCTCGGCAAGAAAGAAATATTTTTTGCATCGGATCGTGCCTGGAGACGAAAAATGGATATATTTTGCAGGTATCCAGAAAATCGTGGATTTATCCAGGACAACCATCAACATCGACAGCACGACCAAATCGCTTTAGAAGTAGACAGTTATGTGCATTTGGCGGGGTCAGAAGGGTGTCGTATACCATGAGCTTCCGAAACTAGGTGGTATCGTTAATATTGTTCGCTACGTCATCAAGTGATCAATTCAAACCATTCGTTAATCGAAAAGCGATCATAATGGGATACAAGAAACACAAAAATGATTAGACAGCACGACAATACCCTATGACACATATCGAAAGCGGTCAGAGACACCATTTCTCCACTTGGCTGGGAGCTCTTGCCCCACTCGCCTTACTCACCAGACTTGGCCCCTTCCGACCACCACTTGTTTTCATCGACGTCCCATGCACTTTCCCTGAAACACTTCAACATAACGGAGATATCGAAAAATAAACAATTTTTTATTTTTCTTCCAAATAAAACGTGTTTTTTAAAGAAAAAAATGAAGAATTATTAACCGCCACTACTGGTATAAGGATTGGTTCTGGGGCAATAAAATAACATTTCAAAATTTGACTATTAAGTTTCCTTTACCACTCTGATCAAGAATCCCGTGAATATTTGGCAAAAAAAGATTTAAATTATCGCCAGAAAAGTTCCCATGGCCCCCAAAATGCTGGAGGGGATGATTCCATCATTCCTAAATACGCCTTGCTTTTATTTTTTTTCCATACTTCAAAAACCGATATTTATTTTTCGTCCACGTTATAAAATTCTCACGTTGATTTAAACTTTCAAAATAAATAATTCAAAATGTTATCTTGTAAACTGAAATTGTTGATTATACGACAATCTTCATAACAAACAGTCACGACGCATCTTCTTGGGCGCGTTCCAACCATAACCAATAATTACCATCATCCGAACCAGGTCAAATAAAAAATGCCTCTTACTCATTTAAACAATTCAATTGCATTAAAATACAGAACGTGATTGATGAAATACACGTGAAAAGAGAAGATAGATAAGTTAACGCCATGGGAAAAATATGCTGAATATTACAAACATTTTTTTTAGGTGATACAGTTATCTAGTATGAAAGAATTTATATATTTGCTTGGGTTGGATTTTTTATTAAATTATTTATAATTAATTATAACCGACTAGTATTTCTCAACTATTTTGATCTAACGAAAATTGCAGTTAAAACACTTTCAATAACGTTCGAAACTTTTAATGAATAAAACCCATTAGAAAGAACATGCTGGAACGCATGCACTACCTTCTTTTCGTCTTTCAGCAAAAAATGCTGCTGAATCTCAGGACATTTTTTGCTGCAAATTATTTGCGTGCCAAACAAAGGAAAAAAATAGTTGTGTATTACGACTGGAGACGAGAACTCGATATATCTCGATCATCCTAAATAGAACTAATCATAATTTGGTTTTGTTCTGCATTCAGTCTGAAATTCGAGTAGAATCTTCTTTATCCAGTCTGATCTTCAAACTTGTCACAATCGGATTACCGCGTTTTCCGGTTAATAAAATACGCTCGAAATTGGTCGATTGGAGCAACATAAACAGCATTTTTGTCACCAAGTTCTTTTTTTCCAGAAATACCGTAAGATAGTCAAGTAAAGGTATTATAGATCTTCAAGTAAGACCAAGCAAGATATTCAAGATTTTCAAAATATGTTTCTCTGGAGATCAAGTCCGAGATTTATATTATGGTAGGTGGGATACCCTCTTCATATCGACTATATTAAATTTTCGAAAACGAAATAACTTGTTCAAGTTCAAGTTAAGAGTAGTTTTGGAAAACCAAAAGATTAAAGTAAACAAACAAGCAAAATTTATAAAACTATCTGTCAAGATTAAAGTTATAATATATATAATATATATATATATATATATATATAAATATATAATATATATATATATATATATATATATATATATATATATATATATATATATATATATATATATATATATATATATATATATATATATCGTTCGTTTTACAAGAAAAAGATCAACAGAAAATGGACATGGAAAAGTCCATCTGGACTCACAAGTGAAATTGATTCCATCATATCAAACGATAAAGCAATATTTTGCAATTGTACTGTCCTTAACCATTCCAATGTGGGAAGTGACCATCGAATGGTACGAGCAAAGATTAGGATAAACTGCCAAAAAGAGCGCGAAAGAATGATAAGATCAAAAAGAGGCGGAGACCCGGAGGAAATGGAAATTACAGACCAATATGAACAAATCGCCAACAATATGCTTAAAACGGCGGCTTCAATAGCACCAGAAGATAAATGTTTCAAAAAGTCAAAAATTTTCAATTAAGACTGCAGACAGTCCTTTTGGCAGAGTCGAATACGTTAAAAAAAACTATAACAAAACTTATTCGAGAGGAAACGCGCCGATTCAACATGCAGCTTGTGCAAAAAACTCTCGAAGAAAACATGGGAATTACCAACGCTAAGCAGAAGCTAAGAATGAAAAGGACACGAATGTTTTCTTTGATGCGTGAATATGGTACAATATGCAGGGAAAGGACGGAAATGTTAGAGGTTGTCCGAAGTTTTTATTCAAAGTTATATGAGGATCAGAATCAAGCAAGAACAGCAATACCCACTGGAGAACAAGTGTCGAATATCCTGGTAGAGGAAGTGACAAAGGCTATAGACTCGATGAAAAATGGCAAGGCTCCAGGAAAGGACAACTGTGGAGATGTTAAAAGCCGGTGGTCGGACTTTACATAAAACACTAGCAAAATTATACTCAAACTGTCTCAACAAACAAGAAGTACCCAGCTTATGGAAAAATGCAGAAGTGATTCTTTTACATAAGAAAGGAGCACGGGAAGATATAAAGAACTACCGTCCAATAAGCCTCCTATCAGTGGTGTACAAAGTTTTTACCAAGATAATATCCAAAAGAATACTAAGAGAACTTAATGACGCACAACCAAGGGATCAAGCAGGATTCAGAAGTGGATTCAGTACAATTGATCACATCCAGGTCCCACAGTAGGTCATAGAAAGACACAACGAATACACTATGCCACTGGGCTTGGCTTTTATCGATTATGAAAAGGCATTTGATTCAATCTCAAAGCGGGGCATAATGGATGCATTGCATAATCAAGGTGCAGAGAAAGCCTATGTAAATCTACTAGGATCGATATATGATGAAGCTACAGCAACAGTCCACCTTGACGATAGTGAGGTTGGAATAATAGTAGAGCGGGGCGTACGGCAGGGTGACGCAATATCGCCTCTTCTTTTCTCAGCCTGCCTCGAAGAAGTGTTCCATAATCTGGATTGGGAACATGATGGAATCAGGATTAATGGTGCATAATTAAATCATCTTAGATTCGCAGATAATATCGTTCTTCTTGCAAAAGGCTGGGGAACCATTTGGGTTAAAAATAAACTAGAACAAGAGTCATGTTTAATAAATTTGCTGAGAACAAAAGGATTTCTATTTTAGGAACGGAAGGATTTGGAAGTAGTGGACCACTATATATATATATATATATATATATATATATATATATATATATATATATATATATATATATATATATATATATATATATATATATGTATACATATATATATATATATATATATATATATATATATATATATATATATATATATATATATATATATATATATATATGTATATATATATATATATATATTATATATATATATATATATATATATATATAATATATATATATATATATATATATATATATATATATATATATATATATAATATATATATATATATATATATATATATATATATATATATATATATATATATATATATATATATATATATATATGTTGGGCAGAGGGTTTCAATGGAAGGTGTTTAAGTGGCTGGCAGGCTCAACATAGTGTTTAAGAGCAAACTACCACTTTGCCTGAAAAGAAAAGTCTTTGATCAGTGTGTCCTGCCAGTAATGACATACGGAAGTGAGACCTGGACACTCACATCACAATCAGTTCAAAAACGAGTAGCACAGAAGGGAATGGAAACATGTATGCTTGGTATTACTAGACGGGATAGAAAGACCTGCACATGGATCAGAGAACGAAAGTGAGTGACATCATTGGAAGAATAAAGCAATTGAAATGGAAGTGGGCAGGCCATGTAGCGAGGTGATGGGACGAAAGATGGACCAGGGCGCTCCTGGACTGGATACCGCTTGATCGCAAACGTCCACGGAGAAGACCGAAAACACGATGGACTGATGACATTATTAAGTATATTGGACCCGAATGGCAGAGGAGAGCTCAGGACAGTAAGAGTAGGAAGCATGCTGAAAAGTCCTTCATCCTGAAGTGGATTGATACGGGTTGACGATAATTATGATAATGATATATATATATATATATATATATATATATATATATATATATATATATATATATATATATATATATATATATATATATATATATATATATATATTTAAACAAATTAACAAGGATTAATATCTGAAAATTTCCACTATATTTAAAATTGTATGTATGACAATTGTTTCGACACACAATACATTTTTCAAATACGAACTATACTAGTTAGTTTAGTTAGCTTCTCTCCAAACCGTGTCATATGCTGCAGTCACTGCGCAGAATATGCGTCGTTAAGTTGAGTACCTGGTTCAGAAAGCTGCGATGGGGCCTGAATCCAGCCTGTTCAACAGGAGTATGTTCTAGTTTTAGTGGGCCCAGTTGGTTTAGTAACAAGATCTCTTGAAGTTTGTAACATGAACTTAATAGAGCTATCGGCCGGTAATTCTCAGGCAAGTTTTTGGGTTTGTTTGATTTCGGGACTGTAATTATTTTGGATTTCTTGAACTCCACTGGGATATGTCCTGTTAGTAAGATGTCGGAGTAGAATTTACTTGACCACATTCTAGTGAATTCGGACTGAATGGTATGGTACCTATGTTAATCCTTTAGTACAATCTCAGTTCGTTATCTTCCTGAATTGTGATTCTTCTTGTCTGCCTAGAATGTCATCGCTTATATTATTGAGACCATTCTCTTCTTCAACTCATAATAGTAGCAATATTTCTTGATCTCTCATGAATGTATTATTCTGATTGCATGAGAAGCACTCGACTTCGAAAAAAGTTAGATGAGGATGTTTTAAATTCCATACAGTAGCTATTACCCGCTAGACGTAGATTTTAACCGCATTTGGTGACCCAAGCATTCGTTTATACTAGAAAGTTGACTAGTTCTCACGTTGAGCCAGGATAATATCTTTCAGTTGTTTTTTAATTTCGTATGACGTATATTTGTTTGGGAACACTATTATTTTGTTTTCATTGTCATTGAAATGATTTTTATGTATTATAATGGTTATCTCAGATAAATCACTTTAAAATACATTTTTATTAGCCATAACTTTTTTCACAATATGTCTCTTATCCGCTGGCCAAGAAGGAATTTTCGTTTTCTTTTGTTTGTCCAAACCCGGTGTTATGAAATGTAAAGTATCACACGTAAGTAAATAAAAGTAAAATAAGAAACGTCAAATATTTCATTATTTATGCAAACTGAAATACTTATTTACCCAACAATTCATAAAGAATTCTCACAATGCTACACTAATGGATCTCAATGGAGACCTATATCGTTAGATATATGTGTGTTTTCTTTCATTTTTTTGTTTAAGCGAATGAGAAAAATATGTGAAATAAGAAATCTTTAGTCGGTTTTTGCGTGATATTGATATTGTATAGGGAAAACGCATGTGAAATGGTTCATTTGCGTGGTATTGTTTATTATATAAGTGTTTTTTCCGGGTATTTACATCTATTACTTAAATAGTTCATATCTTGAGGTTGAGTAATGCATTGATAATACAACAGAACATTTTAACCAAAAGAGGAGTATTTGGAAAACAGCAAGAAACAGGGAGACAAAAATAATTACATGATATTTTGTTATTCTTCTTCTTCAGAGGAGCAACTATGGCCTATAAAATGTAATCGATAGATTTGCAACTTATGTTTTTGGCGTTACCTGTGCGTTCTTAAGAGCTTTCTTCATTGTCCATATTTCATTCGTTTTTTTGCTTTTGTCATCTTTTAGCCTCTTTCGATGTCCTCTTCCGATGTTCCTGTCTCTTTAATAATTATTCCATCCATTGGAATCGGTGGAATAACCTATCACTATCACCATATATCACTAAGACGAATATATATATATATATATATATATATATATATATATATATATATATATATATATATATATATATATATATATTATAGAGCATATATATTATAGAGCATTTTTGTTGGTTGCTTGACTGAAGACGAGCCCCACCCATCCCTTCAACTGGCGGGCATCGTCTATTGATGTTTAGACTCTTCAGGGTATCTACCCATGCTCCCCCATCAAGAATAGCGGGGCCCTATCCACACCCAACAATCAATGTTTTCGCCGACTTCCCGCCGGATGGCGTATATATATGCAGTGTCGGATTTCCTTGGACTGAGTCAACAACAATGAGACAACAGTAGTTGAGTGTCATCATACACCCAACCGTTGGGTTCCACAATCTCATGTGGAACACACAACAACCTGCGCCTCCGCCTTAATGAGCATTTTTGTTGGTTGCTCTCTGATGATGAAACTGTCTTTCTAAAAACTAAATATTCTTGACCTTTTGTTTACTATAACAATAACTTTTTTTACTGTATAATAATTGCTTTCTAATGAAATATTAAATCATATGATGACCTAAATTCTTAATATATCATGACTGCAAACTTAGTAGTTTAATGAAAACATAAAGCCTAAAGTAAATTCCATTAAAAACGAAATATTAAAAAGAAAAATGTAAAAATCTCGGAAATTATGACAGATAGGTATAGGATCTGTTTAACAAGAATAGAAGTATTTTGTCTTAGGAATATTGTAAAATGAAAAAAAAAATATTAGACATTCTTTTAAAAAAAATGAGATATGATGTTTTAGATGTTTTTCATTTGTCTCAGTTATCCTGGACACCCTGTATAACGTAGACAAATTTTGTTTGAATTAAAAGTTAAGTCATAGGTTCACTAATATCTCTTCCAAAAATGATTGTCCTATATCAAAAAATAAATTATATATGAAATGTCGACAGTCTACAGTCGATGTTTTGATGAACTGTCCACAGCCTATAACAAAGTCTTCTTATAAGTATTTAACATTTAACTAAAACTCGATATTGGAAAACAGTATCTCTAAAGATGTACCTTAACTGGATGTTTGTTTTCTATAATAATTACCTCATTGGAAAGTGTACCAATAAGACATTTTTCACCTTGAAGTTAATCGTACGATCTGATGTAATTTCATACCAAGGACAAAGTTCATCAGTATTAAAAAAATCACTCCCATAATAGTTGATAATGATCGGAATCAATTTTGATTTAACCCAATCAGTCAAATAGAATCAGTAGAGTTGTCCATATTTACACTTACAACTTCTCCGTCGATCTTATTAGCAGTTATGTTATATGGTTTTTAAGTCTACCCAATAGTTATAAAACTATATCTAAATCTATAAAACAGCCCAAATCACAAGAAAAGTCTGTAATCTAGAATAATTTTACGCACTCTTGTTTTAAATTGAAGAATGTTATAGAAACAGTAGCCTTTTTCAAAGATCTAGATTAGCAAATGTCTGCTTGTTTAGAATCACTTCTAATTTTATTAATTATAGAAACTTTTTGCCCATAAACTTTCTAACCATCTTACTGGAACGAACTTCTACTAGTTCACCATCTATTATGAACAAAACTTTAAGAACCGCAGGTTCGGATCATTACAACAGAAGTTCTATATGTAAACTATATCACCTGCAAATGTGTATTATATCAAAAAATATAAAGGGCCAATATATTTGAAGCGTAAGGTGGTTTCTTACCAAAAAAAATAAAAAATAAATAACTAAATAAACGATTCCTATAGTCAAAATCAAATCAAATAGCTGCGGCTGCGTTTATCACTAAAATCAAAGGTGGTCGCTTGGGCTGACCCCACACGACCATAAGCGAGTAACAGAGAGTACATTAAAAACAAATTCGTTCTATCGGGGTACTTTCTATGGCAATTTTAGTACTTGATATCAGAGGTACGTAATAAGCAAGTATGTTATAAAAAATTGAAACAATTGGAGGTTATAGAGTATATCTTATAAAAAAGTTTATTGTTAAAATTGAATTTAATCGATATGGTAATTTCTGTTTTTATTTTTAATATTCTTCCAACCGCCTATAGTGTTTTGATTGCAAGATTCTTGTTTTAAAGGAATTTTTATTAGGACTATCATAACCTGATTTCATTAGATGTTTGTAAATGTTTTCAAGATGTAATATCTTGTATTAAAATAAACAATATAATTTTATTTTTAATCAGAAGTATTAAATCATATCCAAAGACACAGCAGGCATGCGTCATCGTAAAAAGCCAGAAATGCAAGCGAACTTATCAAAGCTGCACAACATATGGAGTATAACACAATCTTCTTACCAACAGCATAGAAAAAAAGCCCAGTAAAACTTACTAACTGGTACCCGTAAAAAAATCTGAACAGCTGGTTTGTGTTTAGGAGATCGCCAACGAGATTGAATTGGTCAGATGTTGAAAGAAGACGAAAGAGCGCGAGAGCAAGAGGGAGACAAACCCGATACCGCAAAGGTAACCGTTGTAACGCTAGCAGAAAAAAAAGGTATGTCAATAGTCGGAAACCTGTTGTGTGGCACACTAATCCATAGAGACTTTATTTATTGGTATCGTGAATGACAAATAAGAACTAGTAACACAATATTGTAGCCAAACGTGCAACTTTAACTCAGTGTAATCGAATGAATTGCAACTAGAATATTTGACCGGAATAATATTGTTTGCAATAGAGCTGGCAGCATTAGTCTAAATGTTATAATATTGAATGAAAGACTGTTTTGTCTATATTTCTACTTGATTATTAATATTTGACGCGTTTCGCTTACACTGTAGCTTCTTCAGAACTGGCAATTTTCGACGTTAAAATAGGTATAAATATAGTTAAAATAGGTAATAAAGTTTCTACTATAAAAATATACATTTTTTACAAAATCTACACAAATGTTATTTATTATCTATTCAAATTCAGTAAAGGGGATTTGTTCAGGTCTATTTGGTCATTTAAAACTGTTTTAGCAGTTGAGACGGTTTATTTCTAAACTCATCAGACAGCTTAGTTTTTTGCCTTTGTTATGTACATGTAGTATTCATCTAAATTCACTATTAAAAAGATGATTCTTATTTAACAGAAGTTATGCATAGTTCGAATTATGTTTATGACTGAGTTGAGATCAGGTAACTGAATGTTGATCAGTTTGTGTACAAGGCTATGATAATGTGCTAATTTATGTTGTAGTGAGTGTGATGATTTATTATGTGTTGTTGTGTCTGTTTGAGGGGGTTTGCGGAATATCTTGAAACTATGTTTGTTTGATATTCGTGAAATGGTTAGATCCAGGATGTTTAAACTGTTGTTTGATTCTAATTCGACTATAAATTTTATAGTTTTGTGGATTGCATTATTATATTCGAGGAATACTCATAGTTGTCTGTTGGTACCGACAAAGCATGCGAAAAGTCCACTGTAGTGGGTTATCGTTTCAATATTGTCCATAAATATTTCCACAAGTAAGGGGCTTAATGGACTGCCCATTATCAAACCATTTTTACTATTTTAAAACGTGTTGTTAAATGAAAAGTCGTTTTGGGACATGCAAACAATTAGCAAATTTATCATGTCCATGCTTATAACGGGGTCAACATTATTTTTAATTAATAATTTTTCTACTAATGTTATTGTGTCTTGAGGCGGAATGCTGGGGAATAAATTCTGGACATCAAATTATATTAATCTGGCCTTGGTTGGAAGTGTAACATTTTTTATTTTGTCAACGAATTTGTATGAATTTCTAACTTTATAGTTAGTTCGAAATTTACGACTTACGTTCGCAGTACGATTTATTGATATCTACTTGATACTTTGATACTTTGTAAGCAGTTGCAGGCATATAAGAGACAACTGGTCTTATTGGGTAATTTAGTTTATTTAAGGAATAAAATTGTGGGGATTGTGTTTGTTTGAATTGAGTAACGATTTTTAAGTACCTAGAAGAAATTAAGGCATTTTATCTAATATTGGCAGATTATTTTTCACACGTACAAACCCTAGCCTAAACTAGAATTATTAAAACGCACATGGAAATATTTTCTAGAGAAAAAGAACAAAATTTTTCGAAGTGGGGTCATAATACACAATATATGCTACTGGCGCCTTCTATTGGAACAATATATAATCTTAAAAATATATGTCTCCTCTATAAAAAGAGAATGCCATGATTAGAATCGATTAACGGATTATAGAGCTTAAAGTGACCTTTTGTGACTTCATCACAAAATAAAAACGATGGAACAAAGAGGTAATATTAAGTTTTGTTTCCAGCTCGGTAAAACTTTTACAGAAATATTTGAATTGAAGAAAAAAGTTTATAATGTTATATATTCATTCGCAGTCAGATATATTTTGCGTGTCATTTTATTCTACAACCTATACTTCTACCACTTTGGCCGATATATATCGCTTCACAATCCTTACAATGAATTTTATATATACCCGATTTATCTTATGAATCCGTTTTATCCTTATTATCAACTAACATTCTACCTAAATTAAGTTTATTTATATAAATAGTCTTACAACCTAGTTTATTTAGTAGTCGTAGGTGGTATAGAGCTTTTTATTAAAATTATCTTTGTTTAATAATAATAATAATAATAATCTTTATTGTCTGACAGAATAAATCCATTTATGAGACAATTCACAAAACAAAAAAAAAATAACAAAGATAAAAAAGAAAATCAAGTCAAAAACAATGCTTATATAATAACAGACTTAGATAATAATAATAATAATAACCTTTATTGTTTGACAGAATAAATCCATTTGAGACAATTTATAAAAAAAAGCAACAAAAAAAACAAAAAAAAGAAAATCAAGACAAAATCAATGCGTATATAACAGACTTAAATAATGCTACAACAACGATCCCTACAATTTATTGTCGATTACTGCAACAGACTCAAGGCGACAAACCTCGTGAACCGATCTGCAGATACGTTATTAATGTCAACATCGCAGCACAGATCATTGAAGAGCTTCATGGCCTGAAACAGAGGTGTCCTGACCATGAAGTTGGTTCTAGCATAGGGTAAATGAAAGGTGGGGCAGGATCTGATACACCTCGAAGGCACGTGGAAGCCCACCACAGATAGAAGTTCAGGGCAGTCAATGAGGGATCTACACAATTTATAGATGAGCTGAAGAAGTAAATATTTTCGGCGACTAACTAACGATGATATATGAAATTTCAACAGGAGACTATTCTGATCTATATGTCTCGTCGGATATCTTCCATCATGTCTGAACCTTCACCTTTCTAGTTGCAATTTGTATCTGTTATACAAAGGGTTCCATACTACAGCACCATACTCCAACTTTGATCTCACATAACTGTGATACAGAGTTTTGAGTGTATTTATGTTCACGAAATCTGCCGAGTTCCGAAAGATGAATCCTAACATTCTCATTGCCTCACTCCGAATGTGGCTAATATGAGATGAAAAAGACATTTTAGTATCAAAAACAATTCCCAAGTCCCTGAACATCCCGACCCTCTCAATAAATGCACCATTCAGGTTGTAATCAAAATGCGTGAAATTCTGGATATTCGCAAATGACATGATATAACACTTGCCAAAATTCAGCGGCAAGTTGTTGATGTTGCACCATTCTTCAATAACCTCAATATCGTTCTGAAACATAAAGCAGTCAGCGTTGCTATTTATATTTCTATATAGTTTCAGATCATCTGCGTGCATTAAAATATTGCTTGAAACATTTGTTACTATATCATTAATAAATAGTGCAAAAATAAGGGGAGCAAGATTACTGCCCTGTGGGGCCCCACTCGTGGCGGTAAATTGAGGTGATCTATAACCTCGTACCTCAACGTAATGCACTCGATCGCTCAAATATGACTCAAATAATAGTATAAGTTTGTCACTGAATCCAAAATTTGCCAATTTATGCAGCAAGATGGAGTGACCCATTCGATCAAAGGCCTTAGAGAAGTCAGTGTAGACCGTATCGACCTGTCCACCATCATCCAAAGCCCGACCAACAAACTGAGCGAAGCAAGCCAAATTGCTAATCGTACTCCGACCAGCAAAAAATCCATGCTGCCTCGATGATATCACACTCTTAACTTGACTGAATATGCACGCATAAACGGACATCTCAAATACTTTAGCAAAAGGCGACAAAATCGACACAGGTCTGTAGTTTAAGATACTGCAACGATCGCCCTTCTTAAAGATCGGAACGATTCTTGCCTCCTTCCACACTTTTGGGAACACGCTGGTTGAAATTGCCAAATTAAACACAAAAGATAACGGCCTCAATAACGCAGGAGCACAATCTCCGACAAAAAAACACGGTACCTCATCAGGTCCGCAAACAAACCGTTTCTTCAATCTTTTCAGTGCCCTCATTATCATATCATCAGATAAATCATCAGATAAATAGTCGAGTGTTACCTGTGAGCTGGAATTATCACTATGTGGGGTCATGTTCCGATCAGTCGGAGGTCTATAAACGCCGCTGAAGAACTTTGCAAAGGCGTTGACAATATCGTTAGGGTCTGAGTACTCACAGTCTCCGTCTGTGAGCAATTCAGGAAGGGAATCCGACGAAACCCTTGCCCTGACGTAAGTCCGAAATGATGAAGGATCATCAGATATCGAATTCTCAGCTTTATTTAGATAGATTTTGTTTATCATTATCATTTTCTTAACAGAAGTTCGTTGCACATTGAATTGTTCCCGTAAAGGCTGCGAATCTGACTTTTTCCTTTTTTTGAATAGTCTATGCTTGCGCTTTATGGCTTTTATTATCTCGGGTGTAAACCACACCGGAAATGTTCTCTTACGGATGATAGATCGGGGCACACATTCATCAATAATACCGAATATCTTCCCATACAGAAACTCGCATGCCCTATTCACATCACTTATAACATACAAATCTGACCAGTCTATATTTAATACCCTCTGATAAAGCAACAAAAAATTTGCTTTTCTAAAATTGTATTTGAATTGGGATCTGTTGGCGGGAGACACACGCCGCTCATTGGAGTTAGAAGCGAAGAAGATTGAGAGGGAAGGATGGTGACTATCTTCATTAACCAACGGTGACAGTTCTCTAGAGACCTCGCAATGGATATTTGAGATAATAAGATCCAATATTTTATGATGTGTGTTGCGATAGTTATTATATTGTTTAAAACCAAGTAAATTAATAAAATTAGATAATATTTCTGCTTTCTGATCGGGAATACTATCCTCACAAAGATTCGGCACGTTAAAGTCGCCCAATATCAATACATTATTATTATGAAGACAATGAAATGTTTCCAAAAGCTCGAAGAAAGATGAAAATTCATCGAAACTAATATTGGGTGGAACGTATATAACAAAAACATATAATGTCGATAAATTAACAGTCAATTTATACCCTATCACATCGGCCTTGACGATCTTCGAGCGGATTGCCTGGAGATCCAATTGAGTTGAATTTAATTTTTTCTTGGTAACCAATATTACACCTCCACCCTTGGACACACCCATTCTACACAAGTCCCTGTCACATCTGAAAACAGAGTATCGACTATCGAATAGTTCACTAGATGATATATTGTCCTGAGCCCAGCTTTCAGTGATCGCAACAACGTCATGACTTGTACCACAAACAGACTTATAAAATTCTAATGTCTTGCTGTTCAGGCCCCTAGTATTTTGATATAAACACGATAGTATCGAGTCGGGCCGCGACAAAATTCTATCAGACACTTCACTTAGTTTAAATTACCGTTAATACGAACAATTTTTGGGATTCCGCTTATGTACTTTTAGTGGAAAACTAACTAACCTATGTATTATACTAGGAAAAAGGATAGTTTAACTTCCCAAGATTGTTTAGAACTAAAATGTACAACCGTGTCTGTTGTAGTCGGGTTTCTGTCAATATCAAATTGTAATTTATTAGATATTTTCTTTATCTTTATGCCTAGGAAGTTAATTTCATCTTTAAGTCCAATTTCCATAGTGAATTGAATATTTTTGTTGATGGAGTTCAAATGGCCTCCTAAAAACGTGTGTAAATTTCTTTCCGTACCATTCCAAATGCAAGAAATATCGTCCACGTATATGTGCCATTGTGATATATTGTTGATTGATGAATTTTTAGAGTTAAAAATAACATTTTCGAAATCAGCCATAAAAATTTTTTATGGCTGATTTTGCCAGAGCCAGTTTTTGTTACTTTGTCTACATTGTCAATATGGCTTTTTAAAACTGTAATTAAATCATTTACTGGTATAGAAGTAAAGAGACTTTTTACATCGAAAAGAGACTATTTTTGAACTTTGGACGTTTACCTCCTGCGACCGTACGCGTACGCGTTATTACGTTACATGTTTTGTTGGTTGCCGGAACTCGGGGTTGAACTGCTTTCTAAAACATGCGATTTGGACGTTGATTCTCTGCGATTGAGCGTATCGGTAATTCGTTTTAAAGGCTGATTTGACGGGTACGGAGCGATTCATATGTCTCGCATCGCGTATGTCTCGTATGTCGCATATGTCTCGCATTTGCTATGTGTGTCCACACTGAGTAGTACTTTAAACATATTTAAGAAATTCAATGGGGGAAGATAGATTAAATGCTTTAGGTATGTTAAATATTGAGAGTGTTATGGTCGAACTAATTCCGGACTTTAATGAAAAATTTATTTTGGACAAAAACAGGCTAATGAAATTTTGCTTTAAAAACTAGGAAATGGCGAGATGCTATTCACCGACAAAAATGTGTATAATAACCATTTTTTGTCATAAAACTTTGATATTTTTTTGAACTTTTCGAACTTCTCATGAACTTTTTCGAATTTTCTCTATTGATTTATAGTTACAATAAACTGTTTGAATTGTTTACTCTTCGGGAAACGGTAAGTACCTACTTATTAATTCCTTTATCTGCACAACAAGCAACAACCCACCCTCCAATGTCCTTGTAAATAGTAACAATACAAAATTTTAGCGTTTTCCTGGTTCACTTCCTGTATAGGGTTTCAATAGCAGAAAAGTAAAAAAGAGAAAGGAGAAAGCAAACAAATTCTTCAGCAGCACTATTTTCTTCTACGCCCTCCCACTTTAAAAACCCACGGGCCGCTACTAACCTATAAATATATATATATATATATATATATATATATATATATATATATATATATATATATATATATATATATATATATATATATATATATATATATATATTTTGGGAAACATTATTATGTATATCAAGAACGGCGTAGTATTATACTAACTTCGAGTTTTTTACGTAATCAATCGTTCTTAAATGGTCTTCTACAGTTGTTTTCTATGAATTTAAACTCCCAATAAAGCTCACGTACGGTTACGTGACGATCACCATAACAAGTGTCCTTAATTTCTGGTTATCAATCCCGTTTCATCGAACAGAGCTTGACTCATCTTCAACAGGAAGATCAGTACAAAAAAAAATCCCAAACCTCTTTTAACATATGACTTTATGCATAACTTTTTTGTGTATCTGCCTTCTGTTTACCTTAGTATATTTTACCATACCATATTTTTATTCAAGCACCAACCACTTAATTATAAATATTTAGTAAAAGAATTTTCTGTCAATACTTCTACTTTATTATTAATATTTGACGCCTTTCGCTAGCACTGTAGCTTCGTCGGAAATAAATATTTTCGATGTTGAAATTGATATAAATACAAAACGTTTTTACAATTGAATATATATTTTTATGAATTCCGCTCAGTTACTATTCAATAAAGGCGATTTGTTCAGGTCTGTTTGATCATCCAGAAGTGTTTTCACATCATTTAAACGGTTTGCTTCTAAACTCTCAGGATGGTTTAGTTTTTTGCTTTTGTTTTTTACATGTAGTATTTTGAAATCACTGTTAAAACAATTATTTTCATTTAGCAGATGTGAGGCATAAATCTAACATGTTTCTGATTGAGAAAACTTCATGTTCTTTTATTCGTTTCTTGAAGGATCTGCCTGTTTGTCCTATATACGTTATTGAACATAACCCACAATCTAGTTGATATATCCTTGATTTATCTTTTTTGTTTTGTACTTTTGGTAAATTTTTCTAAATTGTTATCTATTTTAAAAGCCACTTTGACATACAAGAATTTTTCATTTTTTTGTAAAATGTGTTATTGTTTTGGTGGGTTAGTCGCCTGCCTGGGAATGAAAAGGTAGCTGGTTCGATTCCAGCGTGCGGATGGGTTTTTCTTTAATTTTTCTCTCCGTCTTACTTCCTACGCTACTCACACAGTTATATACACTCACATATACACACACACGCCCACACATATCCACACCTAAATGTATGTGATTGTTTCTAGGCAATAGTGGAAAATCCGACAACGAATTACCCCTCAGTTCTCAGTCAGTTAAAGACTGGGTAAGGCCGGATGCCTTCTGAGAAGTGTTCTACGTTGGTCACTCGCCAGTCGGTAGGCTTCCTGATAGACTTATGGGTAGGCACATAACCAAGGGTTTATAGCCCGAGGGGTGTGCTGGCCTGGGTTTGTCGGAAGCTGATGACCGTGGTTCGGAACCCACGTTAAGCTGTAGGTCCAGTCGCTAAATAACCTCAGATGCTGATGCGCCTCTAACCGTAGATCATTTCCTTTCCTTTGTGGATATATTTTAAAGACTGTATTTTTGTAGAGTTTTCTTTTTAAAATGTTATCTATTATTCTCTCTGAATAACTATTGTTTAGCGCAATTTGTTTAATGGTTCTTAGATCCTTATTAAAATCTGCATCTGGTAAAGGAATATTAGTCAGTATGTGTATAAAGCTATGATATGCTGCAAATTTATGTTATTGTGGATGTAATGATGTATTTCTGACGAAGCTACAGTGCTAGCGAAACGCCTCAAACCTTAATACAACAAAGTGAAAATTTTATGAAAATGTCTTTTATTAAACGTTTATAATGAATTTCCCTCAAGTAAAAACCACTAACACAATCCAAAAATACCAAATTATTAAATAGTGCTCAACAGATTGTCGAAAAAATAACAGAAATTTTTAAATGTAAAGAAAACAGCTAGCGCCCTCTATTGAGACAATATATAATCTAAAAGCTGGATATATCATCTATAAAACGAGATCGCCATTATTAGAATTGTCATGTTATAGTACTTAAAGTGGCAGTACCTTTTATCACCTCGTCACAAAAATACGATTCAACAAAGAGCTAATATTAAATTTTGTTTCAAGCTCGGTAAAACTTTTATAGAAACATTAGAATTGATGAAAAAAAAAAAATATGGTTATGATTACTTATCCCGTACACGTGTGCTCGAGCGGTATAACCGATTCCAGGATGGTCGTAATGGAAAATGGTGGAAAAAGCAAACCTGCAAAAGCAGGATGATCTGTGATGCGAATTTGACTATGAGATGGATAGCGGAGGAATTAAATACGACCAAAGACATAATTCACGATATTTTAACAAAGGATATAAACAAACGGAAAACCTCTGCTTCGATTTGTGCTCAAGACCGTCGCTTTTCGTGAATTTTTGGCGAAAAAAGTCTGTGTGCTTTAGCATCCTCCGTATTCGCCTGATTTATCTCCGTGTGACTATTTCCTGTTTCCGAAACTCAAACTGGCCATGAAAGGGACGTGCCCAGCGGTGTAATGATGCGGAATGAATATATTCTGAATAAAAATAAATACTTTTGCCAAATGAATTGTTTTTTTAATTTAAAAAATTCCATTATTTTGTGTTTTTAACATACTTTGTATATATTTCACATACGTAACATCAAAATCCCACGAAAAAAAAAATACATCCTAAATAACTCAGCAGCTGGAATTATTAAAAAATCAAAAAGTTTTTTTCTGATTTTATTCGATAATATATTTTATAAATAAATGAAAGTGGTATACTGGTTCTAAACGCACGTTTTTCAACCTGATGTCCTGCGGTCTCACCTATTTCTTTTGACATTTAGCGAGTTTTTAGACAAACAAATGGCTAAAGATGGTGTAATACTGAATCTGTACGTTCCGTTAAAGGAAACTTAATTCATCTTACTTTAAAATCCGGATTCGATGCTAACTGAATGAAAGGATGTCGTAAATATCTGACCAAAAAAATTAAGATGATACTATAGCTATTTATAGATGGTCTCGATAAATAATTATTACTAGCTTGTTAGCTACAATTAATATAATGAAGCAAATAAGTACAAGGGACTGTAGATGTCATAAAATGCAACTTACCTATGACAGTTGTTAAGTTTTAAGTCGTATACAAAATAGAATCATGGAAAGACGAATTGTAGGTAACAGAAAGACAGGTAGATCAAGGACACAGAAACAGATGTTGAAGAATTGCTGCACGTCAAAAGCTGGCAAAAAGCTGCTGGAGACGGAGTAGGTTAAGAACTCACTGACGAGTTGTAGCAGCACGGAAAGCGATAGTTAGGTTTTGAATTTCCCTGACGCTGTTGATATTTGTACATGCACTTTGTTGATATGTTTACGATTTATTTGTATGTTTTTATATTTTCTCTGGGTAAGATATAAATTTCAACAAGGAATCAGCTTTCGGTCGTGCCAACAACCAGGCAATTTACGACCAGATGCATAGAAAGTGAAGAAGATTACTTCAAATATTAAGTTTGTGTTTTTTTTTCTTTAAATAAATATTAACGATAGTCAAAAATATTAAATCATCTCCTGATGATGCTAATATGGTTAACTAAACGGGCGTCCAGAAGTTTAAAAAAGTGATTTGGTGTTTAGTGGCAAATCTCTTCAAGTTTAATGTAAAAACTAATTGACTGGTTTAACCCTTAAACCATGCCTATGAGGTCATATATATACCAAACCAAACACATATGCCTATGAGGTCATTCTTCTTATCGTGCCGTTTTTAAACGAAAGTTTACTTTGTTTACTGATTCGATGTGCAGTTGAACTATTATTTCAATGCATGAAAATACACAGTGGGGAAGTGGAGAATATTAAAACTCTCTAAAAAACAAGGAAAAATGTTTTACTGTGCTCCATGTAATATCCTCAATCTTTCAGTCTCCATCAAACGCCAACAAGCATCTCCCGAGACCGGTTTCTAACCTTAAGCCGTCATGAGTTGGGCTTCTAGTTATACGTTCGACTGATGACGGCTTAAGGCCAGAAACCGGTCTTGGGAGATGCTTGAATGAATTTTACGTGGAGCAAGGGAAAATTTGTTTTTTTTTATTATTTTTAATATTCTCCAGTTGCCCACTGTGAATTTTCATTCATATATGGTACCTGAATATAGGACCTGGGTTTGGGTCCGAATGGTTTCAGACAGTAGTACTGTTACGAACCACCGGATGGCGTAAGCTGCATTTATATGCTGCTTTCGTCAGATTTGGCCGATTAATATAATCAGGACCATGATCAATCCTTCAGTTGCTTTCGAACGTACAACTCGAAGCCCGACTGATGACGGCTTAAGGCCAGAAACCGGTCTCGGAAGATGCTTGTTGGCGTTTAATGGCGACTGAAGGATTGAGAATTTTACGTGGAGCACAGGAAAAATGTTTTCTTTGTTTTTTTGAATATTTTAATTCTTTCAATTTTTGCAGCCACGATATTCTTGGTTTTCCCACGCTTCTTCTCCATTCTATCTTGCCCTTTATAACCATTCTCAACAGCAAAAGGGTGCGAATTAAGTTGAAGCATAATATTATAGTCGTTTGGTCATTCTTACCGCATATCAGTGTCAAATCCAATGTCAGTCATCCATCAGTTTCAATCCAAAAAAGAACTTTTCGAAAGCGATCTTCGTATACATGAAAAAACTTGAAATAAAATTTTGTTGATGTTGAAAGAAATAATAGAACTATTTTTTTATTTCCGACATTTTTTAGACATCTTACATATATACAGGGTATTTTTTTAAAACCTGCCATAGGCTAACTGTTTTATTTGAAGTGATAGACTAATAGTTGCAAATACAAATTTGTAGGAAATAACTTGACTAAGAAAAATTTACAAACAATGCTTTTTGGTGTTGACAGATTTCTTCTGTAGCTACTGAAACAATCTTTTTAAATGGCAAAACCATATTTTTTTAAGATAATTTGACAAATCTTATAATACGAATTAAAATATGTCAGATTTATTTAACTTGTAGGGTAAAGAAAAATAAATAGGCTTTAATTACAAAATAAACAACGATTGTCCTATCTTTATATTCTACCGTATTACCAATATTTCTAAACATTTAATATGAATTAACCTAGATTGTAAACAAACTAAAAGATGTTGTTTTTGTTTGGTAAATCCAGTTATAAAATACGAGGGATGGAGCTTGCATTGGTTTTTGCATTGTATCTCCGAGACAGTCCGTAAGTATGGACATAATAACCAATGGGACGTGTCTAAAAGATTTATTATCCCAAATCGATTATAATAATCAATGAACAAATAATCCAAACAATTTTAATATATTTAGTAATCGCAATATTCAATTTATAGGCAATAATAAATATGTAACCATTATAACCACCGTTACAATTTTTATTTAGCTTTTATGAAAAGAATATCCAACCGTTTTAATTGTTGCACCAATTCAATTCCATCACCATAAACATTTAGTCAACCGCGAAGGATATTGTGTTGAAAAAGATGTTCTTTACGCTTTTGTAACCCTCTCTTCCTTATTTAATTTTGAATGTTTTATAACAGAAGTTTTCGAGTAATTGGATCAAAATGAAAGGCAACACTTGTTTTGGCGATCAAGACTATATATATATATATATATATATATATATATATATATATATATATATATATATATATATATATATATATATATATATATATATATATATATATATATATAGTATACAAACAAGTGAAAAATTCAAAATTGTTAGGTTTTAATAAAAATACAAAAATCTAAAGGTAACAAATTTATAAAATGTATCAAAGTCAGAATGTATCATTAAATATTTAAATGACATATTTTATTTAAAAAGATTTGAAAAATTAGTTATTCAATAAGATATTGCTGGTATATGTTTAAATGCAGATTTGTTATGGTATGTGTTTACCGTTTGTAAAAATTATATATATTGTAGGGTTGTAATTGTTCTGAGGTTGATTTTGTAAAATGGACCGAAACGTTAACAAAATAGTAAAAAAATAATAATTTTATTAATAAAATTGACCGAAATTTCCAAAAAATCATATAAAAAACATATATAAATGTATATAAAACACTCCTGGACAAAATTAATGCAACATCATAATAAATCATACAAATCCCTATATTTAATTAATTTTGATAATTTTTTATGGACATTAATTACATTAAAAGTAAAAAAAAAAAAGGTTCGGATATTTTAAAAGTGAATTAGCTACAATATGTCTGTATAAGATTTAAATTAAAATTATTCTTAAGACCTAATAATAAAATCGTCGACATTATGAAAGAAAGAAATTAGTGGTTTAACTGGGACACTATTAGCATGTGTTGCCTTCTCTGCTTCGGATTACCGCATTTATGCATGTAGGCATGCATCTAATTAAATTTTGGATAAAATCTTAAGGAATTTGTTCCCATTCTCTGATAACTGCATTTTCAAGTTCCCTCGGGTTTCTTGGAGCAGGAATATGAGATTTCACATTTCTTTTGAAGTAATTCCGTACATGTTCGATCGGATACAGATCCGGGATTTTTGGTGGCCATTGCATAATTGGTACCAGCTTGATTAAGATAATCAAGTATCTCCCTAGCCACGTGAGGTCGAGCGTTGTCTTGCATAAACAAGAAATTTGATCCCAAAAATGACCTAAAGGCATCACATGTTCTACTACATTATTCTCAATATAGCAATCAGCATTCATGGGTCTCGTACGCAAAGGAACTAATTATGTACGAGCATCAAAGCAGATGCCACCACAGAACATAACAGAGCCACCACCAAATGGAATCCTTGCAGATATATTACAAGTAGCAAACCTCTCTCCTGGTCTTTGCCATACTCGCTCACGACCATCTGGATGTTTTAGGCTAACCCTGGTTTCATCTGTGAAGAATCCAATGTGATAATCCAATTATCCACAGACCAATTCTGATGATTTCGAGTAAAATGTAACCTGGCAACTCTGTTCTCTCTATTAAGCAAGGGCGCAGTGACTGGTCTACTGCCTAATCAAACTTCATTTAACCATGTTCTAACTGTTCTAGAAGAAAATGCGACATTGCGGGTAGCTTCGAGTTCATTTCTTATCATAGAACTAGTGGCAGTCCTGTTTCTTAAAGCATATTGTCTAAGAAAACATTCATCTAGGTCGTTTGTGCATCGTTTTCGCCCTTACCATGGTCTTCTAAAGTAAGTTCCTACTTTAGTCAAACGTCTTACCATACGACTTATTGTGGAACAATGTTTGCCTAACAAATTGGTAACATAACTCTAACAATATCCCTCATCCGATAAAATTGATGTTGATAAACTCGTATTCAGTTAAATTCCTTGTTCGATTCATTTTTCCAATTTTTCAGTGTCACAAACAAAATAGTAAACAAACCATAAAAACGTAATACTTTCTATTGTAAGTATTGCATAAAACTGTTTATCTTCTAAAAAAATCTTTAAAACTGTAAATATAAACGAGTGCTGTAATTAACAACCAAACATACGAACAATATTCATAGCCTACTATTCATACAATCGATAAACTTTAAAATTGGCATATGAAAAAGATACATTAATTTTTTGAATAATTTCATATAGTTAATATACATATAGTTAATTTCATAGCATTAATTTTGTTCAGGAGTTCTTGAAATTCAACAGCCTAGGCTATATCTAGATACTGTGACCACAAATTTCCTAATTTTTTAGTGTTCTTTTTTATAACGTAATCATAAATAACCATGTTATTAATTGCAGTCACAAATCAAACAATGAACATTGTTAATTTAGTAAAAAAAAAGTTTCATGGAGTCGTGGTTTAGCAAATTATCTCAGCTAACTTCCTTCGATACTTCATCTTTAAAAATCAAATGTGTTACAGTACCCTGCGCTTTTTCGCAAATTTTTTCAAAAGATGGCTCGTTTAGTCAATATTTCAAAATAATACAACAATCGGCATTTTTCTTTCCACAAAAAATATTATTGGTTTTTTTTTTGCAAAAGAACCTTATTTCAAAAGGCAATGTGAGTGAGTCAAATTAATAACCGGTCGATTATTTTATTAAGATAAAACTTAATCAAAACGAAATGAAAGGAATTATTGTAACATGTTTATTTAATGTCTGAATGATTGTGGCGTGTTCATATATTTTTTCCTTTATTTGGGTTTTTCGCCACTATCCAAAACTCAAAAAATATCAAAAATACCTGTTCTTATTTAAAGAAAGAATCACTGGGTAAAAACAAAAAACCAAACGGAGACAAATTTCTCAGTGATTCTTTTTTGTAATAAATTTGCCTAACGAACAAAATTTGAAAGATATAAAAATGTTATAAAAAAAATTAATAATTAATTAAGTTAATTTAAATTAAATTTAATTAATTAAATTTAATTTAAAAGTTGTCAATGTAAGTATCGTTGACATATACAAAAAATATATTTACTTTCACTAGAGTGATAACATTTTTATAACATCTTTAAAAGTTTGCTCTCATAGAATCATCTCAAAAAATGCTCTCATAGAAGCTATCAATGTATGTACCGAACAAAATTATTTTCTGTTCAATTCAAAATTTTACCAACAAACGAATGGATTACCAATGGGAAGCCCCCTGAGCCCCCTCCTGGCAGAAATTTATATGGCTAATTTTGAAAACAATTTATTTAGCGACACTAATTATACAAGACACATACATTTTTGGGCCAGGTATGTCGATGATATTATTTGCATATGGACCGGTACAGAAAGACTATTGGGTCAATTTCTTGAATATTTAAACAGTGTAAACTCAAAAATCCAGTTCACAATAGAAACAGAGACGGATAATTCATTAAATTTCTTAGATTTAAAAATAATAAGAACACCGAATAAATTAGAATTCGAAATATTTAGAAAACCCACGTATACCGATACAATTATTCACGTAAGTTCAAATCAGTCATGGAATGTAAAAATGTCCACTTTTCATAGTATGACCCACAGACTTCTAACGATTCCACTTAAAAAAGACAGCTATGAAAAAGAACTTAATATTATCAAAAATATCGCAAGGAATAATGGATATCAGCCAAGCATCATAGATAAAATGATAAAAAACAAGATTAAGAAAAACAACACGAAACATTTTTATGCCGCAACACCCGAAAAAGATTCTAAAAATTGGCATGCTATAAACTATATTCACAAATTAAGTTCAAGAATCACAAATCAGTTAAAGAACGAAAATATTAATATTATCTCTGTTAATAAGAATAATCTTACATCGATGTTAAACAATAACAAAGAAAGAGCAAAATTTTGTGACAAATCTGGAGTATACGAAATTAAATGTAATATGTGTGACGCTATTTATATAGGCCAAACGGGCCGATCGCTCAATGATAGGCTAAAAGAACATAAATATTCAATTTTACACAATCAGAGAAAGACGGGCTTTGCCGAACATTGTATAGACCAGAACCATTTTTTTAACATTAATAATACCAAATTAATACATAGCTGCAATAAAAGCAGGCTGTTAAATTACCTGGAAATTTTCGAAATTAAAAAAGCCATATACGACGGCAAAAACCTAACAAACACCCAGCTAGACTTCGGAAATACTCCAATTATTGATAGTGTAATAAATTTAAAGAGATGAAAAAACCGACTTCCATTAGACAGCACTTTGAAACTTTAGTTTAGTTTATACATAACTCTCTTTGAGAATGGTCGCGAGGCCGAAACATGTTAGAGAATATCTTGAATATATTGTGAAACAAATACCAAGTGTTTTAATTATTATCATTGTTACTATGTTTCACCAAGAGCCAACCGCACAATCAATCAAAACTATTTAAGTTTGTTCGTTAGGCAAATTTATTACAAAAAAGAATCACTGAGAAATTTGTATCCGTTTGGTTTTTTGTTTTTACCCAGTGATTCTTTCTTTAAATAAGAACATGTATTTTTGATATGTTTTGAGTTTTAGATAGTGGCGAAAAACCCAAATAAAGCAAAAAATATAACACTTTTATTTATCACACCATATTTCTTTAAAACTAAACCAAATGCTTAAATTGTTTGCCTTCGGCACGAATACATGCTCTGCGCCACAGAAAAGATTTTTTCACCGGTCGTGCAAATATCTTTGCATTTATTTCTTTTGCTGTTTCAACAATTTTGTGACGCAGTTCAGCTAGATTTTATATTGGTTTTGAATACACTTTTTCTTTTATGCAGCCCCAGTAAACGAAATCAAGGGGATTTAGGTCCACCGAACGAGAAGGCCACTCAAATGAACCACGGCGCCCAATCCACTTTTCAGGATATTCTCTGTTCAAATAATCCTATATAGGACGAGCATAATGCGCTGGGCAACCATCTTGTTGAAAGCACATTTCTCTGTAGATATTGAATGGTACACCTTCTAACAAAATCTGCAAATTGTTTTGGAGAAAATCTAAGTAGTTAGCTCCATTCAAAGTTTTGGGCAGTTCAAATGGTCGAATTATTTGTCCGTTTAAAATTCTGGTTTAAAGTTTAAAATTCTGGTTCAAAGATAAAAAATCAGGTTTTCAAAGATAGGTATTTGTTGTATGAAACGTCAAAAAAATCAACGTGCCTTTTAAATTAGTTTTCTTTGACGTGTGTGATAGGACACGAACTCAAACCGAAGTTATTCGTCTCTTTAGGGAAAAATATCCTGACTTACCACCCATATCACAAGGTACAGTAAGTAAAGTTGAAAAACAATTTAAAGAACGGAGACACCTGAGACAAATTAAGAAGGAAGCAATGTCGTTGACCGATAACAAAAAATTGGATGTAATGCTTGCATTCCAAGACAATCCGCATACCTCAACTCGACAAGTTGCCTTGGAAAACAATGTTGGGCGATCTTCGGTTGCCAGAATATTGAAAGAGAATAAAATGCGTCCGTATAAGGTACAGCCTACTCAAGAGCTTAGTGAAGACGACTTCGACAGGAGAATGGAGTTTTGCGAACAAATGACGCACAGAATAGACAACAACCTTCTGAGAGTGGAAAACGTTTTATTTTCTGATGAACCTACTTTTACTCTTCATGGGCATGTCAATCGCCAGAACTGTCGTTATTGGTCGAGAGAAAATCCAGGTATTATAGGAGATCAAATAATTGGTCCAATATTTATCAAAATTTAAATGGAGTAAATTACTTAGACTTTCTCCAGAATGAGCTCATTCCAAATGTTATAAATTTGTACTCTAATAGAAGAAATCCTCAATTGCTAGCCGACACAACTTGGTTCCAACAAGATGGAGCATCCCCCCATTATCAAGTTAATATGCGGCAGTACCTCGATAATGTGTTTCCAAATCGATGGACTGGGAGGAGAGGGCCACTAGAATGGCCACCAAGGTCCCCGGACCTCACTCCGTTGGATTTTTTTATGGGGATATCTCAAAAGCATCGTATACAAAACCAAGGCACAAGATCTGAATGATTTAAGAGGACGCATTACCGACAGCATTAGGTCAATTACGCCACAAACATTAAATAATGTCAGGAATCAGTTTTACTTGAGGTTGGGGTGTTGCCAGGACGTCCAGGGTTCACAATTCGAGCATTTGTTACATTAAATGTTTTAAATAAAAAATGTATACAAAAACTAAATAGTCTTGAAATTTCCACAATTTTGTTTACAGTGTTAAAAAAAAGTGTAGTTGCGCATTTTTTCCAACAAAACCTTTTATACAGGGTGTGTCATGTAACAGCGGCCAATACCATATTTCTATTGTGTGTTGTAGCGAATTTCTGTAATCAAATAATTTTCAAAAAAAAATTAAAAAAATCAGTTAATTTTTGCAACAAATCTGAAAACACTTAATATTTCCGAAACAGTTGAAGATAAGTCTAGGCTATTTTAAATGAAGTATATCTAGAATTTCCTGAAGAATCCAAAAATTACATAATATACAGGGTGTTGTATTTTAAATAAGAAAGTTGGTATTGGCCACTGTTACATGACACACCCTGTATATATGATACACCCTGTATGTATATATATATATATATATATATATATATATATATATATATATATATATATATATACCGTGTGTCCCAGCCAAATGGAATAAATTCGTTAATAAATAAATGGGGGCGTGTTCGAAAAAACGCTCGAACACGTCGATTGGTATTTTTAGATGCGCATTTTTTTCAACAAAAATTTTGTATACAGGGTGTGTCTTGTAACAGTGGCCAATACCAACTTTCTTATTTTAAATACAACACCCTGTATATTAATTATACCCTGTATATTAAATTTTTTTTTTGAAAATTATTTGATTACAGAAATTCGCTACAACACACAATAGAAATATGGTATTGGCCACTGTTACATGACACACCCTGTATACAAAATTTTTGTTGAAAAAAATGCGCATCTAAAAATACCAATCGACGTGTTCGAGCGTTTTTTCGAACACGCCCCCATTTATTTATTAACGAATTTATTCCATTTGGCTGGGACACACGGTATATATATATATATATATATATATATATATATATATATATATATATATATATATATATATATATATATATATATATAGATATATATATATATATATATATATATATATATATATATATATATATATATATATATATATATATATATATACTAATTTCGATCCTTGTAAATTTGAGTAAATTTGTTAAAAATTAATTAATATTGGAAAATCAAACACTCACAAAATGTTATTCGAAAAAGAAGACTTTTCATTAGAAATAACAAATTATTAGTTTTGCAAATAATACAACAGGTTGGTTGTGGCAATTGAACAATGAAAAATGGACAAAGAACGTGAAAAATGTCAAGGTTGGCACCGACAACGGACGCAGTTTGGAGTGGCATTATTGAAAGCACGACTATAACTGGAATGAGCATGAAGACCAAGAAAAAAAAACAACAACCAAAAGGAGTGTTAATGTTAACCTCGAGGGAAAGTATTTAAGATGTTACTATCGTATGGGCTCATCTTCGCCGATAAAATGTCAGTGCAGTTGTTCATAATTGGTAATGTGAATACTCAGAAACGCAAAGCTTTGATATCGCAAATTTACTGAAACAATGTAGAAAAAATAACAATCGTGACTCTGTAAACAATCAGCAATGCAATTTAGTAAAAGTAAAGCGCCGATTTAAGGTGGTGATTTGAATCTAGCTATAATTTTAATAAAACCATAATAAATAATTTCTATAAGACAACGGATAATATCAGCTAATAATAATGTATTAGCACTATGGTTCCGAATAAATTCTAAAAAAATAGCAGCTGAAATAATAGTAAAATTGATAATATTTATTTGCAGTTTCGTTAACGATTTTTGTTAATTAGTTTGTTTATTAAGATATTTTTTTATTTTGCAATTAAATACATTTAGACCAATGATGTTAATCAGTGTAATGCCTCATATAATGTCCAGCTGTGCAAACTATGCGATTGGTTTAACTTAGACTTCATCATTTGAAGTGAATCTTTGTCCCGCGAAACATTTATTCAAGTTTGGGAAGGTGAAGTCATCGCGGCCCATGGGACCCAAATCCGGCTAATACGGAGCATTTGTGAGCACTTTCAAGTATTAGTCATATAGTTTTACAGCAACAGTCCCAAACATATATGCAGGTTTATTATCGTGGTGAAAAAATTATTTTGGTCAGACATGGAATTTTAACCTGAATAGTACCCTTCAGTTGGCCCATTAGTGAAGTGAAATACTCTCCGGTGATGGTACTAGCTTTTTGCTAGGTAATCTATAAGAACCACACTACGAGAATTCTAGAAAATCATAACCATGACCTTTCCTGCACAAGGAACTCTTTTCTATTTCTTTGGCATACTTTCATCTACTCCTACCCAATATTTGACTACTACTTCATCTTTGGCGTGTAATAGTAAGTCCTTGTATGATGGAGTGATATAAAACGTCGAAGAAACTTAAGAAAGAATAATTGCTTTTAAATAAGTCTAAACAGTCTTGAGAAATGTTGATTTGGTACATGGTTTATTGGTTCATTGGCATCCTTGGAAAGAGCATTTTTTCTGAATGCAACGATGCAAATATTGTATGATCTTTTTAAAATAGATTTTAAAAAATGACTAAAAGGTGTTTCGGTCTGTTTTAGGGTAAATATATTTCTCATTTAGTAGGTTATGAAACTATGGATAACAAATGCACAGTATCATCAAAAGTTCAATGTTTGTATGGGATTTAGTGGTAAGAATACTATAGGACCTTTGAATAAATGGCAACTTAATAGCAGATAAGTATTTCGATCTATTGGAAAAAAATATTATCTCTCATCTTTTGCGTCTATTTCCAAATTTAATTATCTGGTGGAAAAACTCTTATCTGGTGGAAAAACACTATTCAAATTATCGTCCGACGAATCCAGTACGGCCAGGAACTTAATGGGGGACACTTTGAACACCTTGTGTAAGTAGCTCTTTAATAAAAGAAAATATAATCTTGATATTGTTTTTTTTTAATCTGATATTGAGAAAAGAGACCGAAAGACATTTTAAAATATACCCAAAAAGTGGCAAACGTATTCTGATGTTTGTCTACAAAAATTTCATTAAGAAATCTCCAAGCGTTTTCGAGATATTTGACCGTCTCCATATATAATAGCGGAAAATATAATATTGGAAAATCAAACACTCACAAAACGTTACTTGAAAAAGAAGACTTTTCATTAGAAATAATAAATTATGGTTTTGCAAATTTATGTGAATATTGAACTGAAAGCGGAATTATTTGGATATTGATGTGGATATTGAGCGGGAAGCCTTTTCATACCCAAAACATTGAAGAACAAACTTTCTTCCACCCAAAATATCAATAATTAACATAATATAATATATACAAGATAAATAAGAAGAAATAACAAACTGTTTATTATGTATCCTTGTTTATAATCTTCAAAAAGTTCAAGGATTCTAACTTTCACGTAAATCACAGAAAAAAAATGTCACATCGCCATAAACATTGGCGAAGTAAAGGCATCATAAACCTTGAAATATATCGATAGGAGATTCTTCAATTACTATAAGCATAATGAATAATTTATCAGTAAAAAAAAAAACAAAACCCGTCGTGCTTTAAATTCCAACCAACGAATTTCTCTCCGATATGCACTGGTTGTTGATGATCATTCTATTAAATAAACTCTCCCTATGGAAATTTTGACTAGTTGGTAGGACATTCCCCTTACCTGCCTGATATTGTTCCTCCACGAGGTTCTGCCAAGAGATTCTGCCACTAAACACCAAATTACTTGTTAACCTTCTCGACGCGCGTTTCGCTAACTATGTTAGCATCATCAGGAAATCATTTACTCTAGATTAAATCCTCTCCTGATGACGATGACATGCATTGTTATCATCAAGAGATGATTTAATGTAGATTAAATCATCCCCTGATGATTTAAAAAAGTGATTTGGTGTTCCTATGGTAAATTTCTTCGCGTTTAGTGTTTCACACCAGAGGTTCCAATAGGAGATTTGATATATTTTTTCTTAATTGACATGAAACACGAAAAAAATCATTGAAAAATCCTGTAGCGTGTATTTAGATTTCTCAGAAATATCCCACTGATTCAGTAAAAGGCGCGTCTCATTGAAAAAGGAAAAAAATAAAAATAAACTTTTTAAAAATAGTTATTTCTTGTGGCGCCATTTTTTTACAAAGAAAGTTGTATTCTTCACTGACGTTCTGGCAAAATTTCATGACATTTGGATCATTAGAAGCCAAGTTATCGCGCTGTCTGTGTGAGTGTGTAAGCATCGATCGAAAAATGAACATCGGACAAAGAGCGAATATTAAGTTTTGTTTTAAACTTGATAAAACATTAACCGAAACATTTCAATTAATGAAACAAATGTATGGTGAAGATTGTTCATCCCGTGGTAAAGTCCACGAGTGATTTAAACGATTCAAAGAAGATAGGTGAGGACAACAAGGATGACGAAAATCCTGGTACAGAAAATTCCGTTGTTATTCAAAGTAACATTGAAACTGTGCGTGAATTTATAAAAAAGTCAACCAAAATCTTCATTGAAATGCATGGAAATCGAATTGAACATGTCCAAAGATTCAATTCATCGCATTTTGGCCGATCATTTGGAAAGGTTTGTGCCCGCTTTGTTACACACAAATAGACTGACGACCAAAAATTGCTGCGAATACAACATTGCAAGAACTTGATTAAAGAGTCGAAAAAGGACGAAAACTTCAAGTACAGCATTGTTACTGGTGATCAGTCGTGGTGTTTTCAATGTGATTCAGAAACCAAGCGTCACAGTGGCGAATGGAAGCACCCGAGCGAACCAAATCCGAAGAAAAGCCGTCTCTAGAAGTCAAAAATCAAAACAATATTGATTTTTTTCTACGATCCGGATGGAATTATGTACAAGATATTCATTCCACCTGGTCAAATTATTAATACTGTATTTTATCTTGGTATAATGAAACCTCTGTTGTCGCACATTGGTCGTGTGCGGCCACAATACTGTCAACAAGGCAGCTGGCGTGCTGCACGATAATGCGCCATCCCCTCGATCGACGCTCATCACTAATATTGTGACTAAAAATGGCATTTTAACCATGAAACATTCACCATACTCACCTAATTTGACTCTCTGCCTTATCGTAAACGTCATTGGCAGATAGGACAGCGTTATGCCAACAGTGAAGCCATTCAAAAGACGTCGACCCCCCCATCCCGAAGGACATATCTTTGGCAGAGCTCAAAAATTTATTCGTCAACCAAATTGACCGTGCAAAACATTGTATTGACGCACAAGGAGACTATTTTGAATAAAAATAATGATTTTTGCCAATAAAATAAATATTTCTGTTTTTTTAAGTTGTTGCTGCTGTAAACCAGACATGTTTATCATGCTCCATTAATCTTCAGACATATCCCCTATTTTTATCATCGTAATTTTCTACACTATTGAGTTTGCTGCTATTCCTTGCTACATTCAACTCTGCAAATGTGGCCAAACCGTTGAAGTTTGCTTTTTTGAATTTAAACCCACCTCTAGGTTAGTAGTTTAATTTTAAAATGAGGGATATATAAAGCAATGACAAGACATCTGTTGATGATGAGTAAAAATACTGCAAAAATCTGCAGTTTTTTAATTGAAGGTCCGCTGGGACTTTTTTCCCATCACAATTAAAAACTTCCTTAGGATGATAAAGCTTTTTTGCAATAATTCGTTTAAATTCCCCCGGAAACGAGGTAAAAGCTTCCTCATTATTCGCTTTATAGGTTATTATCAATAGAAACCTTTTTTCTTTGTCATGTCTTCCATCCACAAATGTAAAGCGTAGAAATATTTTATTCTTAAATGTAAAGCTTTTTCTTTCTTAACTAACATCTTCTCAGGTATTATATCTATGCAGATTGAGGCACAGTGAAAAAAACTAACTTAAATTTCTCTCTTGGTTTTTCAACTGATATATTGAAGATTCATTTTTATTAACATTTTAGCAATGGCTGCACTAAACTTTTTTTCTTCTTCAATCATATTAATAATCTTTCATTTTTCACCAACACTAACCACTTTATGTCCTTTTTAGGTTTGCCAGTCGCGTTGGTGCGGACGATTAGAGCAGCGGCCTGCCGCTGCTTTGCCGAAACCGCGTTGGAGCGGTAGTTGGTTCGATTTCAGCGCTCGGTGGTTTTTCTTTCTTTCTTCTGTCTATTTACTTCCTAAATGTTTCTGATTGTTTCTAGGCAAGAGTGTAAAATCCGACAACGAATTACCCCTCAGTCACGCCAGTTAAAGGCTGGGTAAGGCCGGATGCCTTCTGAGAAGTGTTCTATGTTGGTCACTGGCCAGTCGGTAGGCTTCCTGATAAACTTATGGGTAAGCACATAACCAAGGATTGATAGCCTGAGGGAGGTACTAGCCTGGGTTGTCGGTGGCTGATGACCGTGGTTCGGAACCCACGTTAAGCTGTAGGTCTAGTTGCTAAATAGCGTTGTAGTTGCTGATGCGTCTCTAACCGTAAATCCTTTTCTTTCTCCTTTTTAGGTTTCGAGGTCACTTTAAAATATTTTACAATTTATTTGTTCGTATTTAAGCGAACTATTTTAATGTAACCAGAGACAAGCTCTATTTTCACTGATAATTCTAGTAAAAATAAACAAAAACATTTGTACAAGTCCACACGCTTAGAAGCTTAAGCGTGTTTCGACAAATTTTTACGCCTATGTGTATGCATTTTTCAATCGGCGCTCGATAGTTTCCCACGCCAGCACTGAACCTGAGTCCTTCTATACAGACTATAACATACTACTATAAAAACTTTCTTTAAAAATTACACTGGGGTCGTACAATACAGGGTGTAAGAGAAATAACTTTCGGAAATTTAACCAACTATTTAAATCGAATAAAACAATTTTATACTTTGTAATTTCACACTTTTAATAAAAAGTGTGAAAGAGTGAAACAAGTAAACTATTCTTTACATTATTTTGAACAAAAAGTGTCCTTAAAACATATATCCAAAATGCAAATGGCAACAGGATTTAAAATTCTTATAGTTGTATGTGTTTTTAAGTTGACTTGCATGTATTAAAATTTTTTTAAATTTTTTATTTTTTTCCTTTTATTTTTTCTGGTTTTATGGCTCTAATAATATTATTTCCTTCTGAAATAAAATATCTAAAATAAATTTCAGTTTGTTTCAATTCTCCTATTGGAACCTTTGGTGTGAAACACTAAACTTGAAGAGATTTACCACTAAACACCAAAACACTTTTTTGAACTGCTCGTCGCACGTTTCGCTAACCATGTTGGCATCATCAGAAGATGATTTAATCTTTAATCAGGAGAGATTAAATCATCTCCTGATGATGCTAACATGGTTAGCGAAACGTGCGTCGGGCAGTTCAAAAAAGTGTTTTGGAGTTTAGTGGTAAATTTCTTCAAGTTTAGTTTTCAGTTTGTTTGTTAATTAATTAATACAATTCATCCTTATATGCTCTAAAAGATAATTTCCGGTCTGTCAGACTTACGCCACTAATGTACTAGAAATTAGACACTTTACTAAAGGAAGGTTAAATTTACGATAGTTATTTACTTCTATGGTATTGGTATTCTCATACCAGTACACTTGGAGAACGTACTGATGAATTTTCGAAGTAAAAGGGTCAATATCCAAATATTTCGATTTCAAGCTATGTTAAACCCTATCAGTAGAACAACGTATACGCATATTATGCAAATAAAAGAAATATACGGAATGGAAATGGATGAACTGGATGAATATTGAAGAATTTTTTCCGGGTTTACATCTGTTGATGCGTTTGTTTCTTTCTTTTCTTTTTTTCTAGTTTTTCTTTTAAATAGTGTGAAAGTGAAGAAATAGTGTTCTAGTTTATTTTAAAAAGCGTCAAGTACTAAGGTGTTCACGACGTTTCGAGGAGATCGCACTCGTTATTTTGCTCAAGTGCTCAAGTTCGAGAAAAAACTGCAGACGGAGTTAAAAAATTCCTCCTTGAACTGTTAAAAAAACAACTCTGAATTAATAGAATACAGAACTTTTAACTGTAAAAATTAAAATGAGTTATTTTCAAAAAAATTGCAAACAACCGAACAGTTAACATAAAATATTGCTTAATGTGCCCCACCTTGTTGATAAAACATTCTGTAGTCTGTATAAATGAACAAGAATGCCATGCCGTTCTAAAATTATTAACGCAAATTTATTGACGCTGTTATTAATAACATTTTACTTGCAAAATTTAACGATAATAATTTTAATGCGTTTAAATTAGATCGGTGTGACACTTTCCGAAATACGATTTATCGCTCTTAAATTTACATTAAGGTTGGTGACATTAATTCGGCTTATTTATTTGATTGTACTAACCGAATACATGGTAAATGGAAAAGTTTAAACTGTTAGTTCGATCAAATTTATTTTAGACTGCGGATGGAAATGGGTTTGTTTTATTGCTCTATAAGGGTTTAGTTATTAAAATTGCTCTATTGATTTATTGGGTTGTCCGAAAAATTCGTAGGGATTTATATAAGGGAAATATAAACGCAATTATTTATTTAGTCTCGTATCCAATTTATTTTGAAGTGTTGTTACAGCTTGGCCTCTAGGCCATTTCTTCCCCACGCCAACAACACCCCCCTTAAACACTTGCCTATCACCAATCTCCCTTCTCCCTCCAGGACACCATCCTTGGCAAGCTTGCTTCACACCTTTACACCTCTCAAGGACAAATTTAACCCCTCCCCTTTAGACTGTTACCCAATTACTCCCTCAAAACACCCTCCAAGGTCCTTATATTTAATTCCCTTTGATTTCCCACTGCTTCAATATGATAAATAATATAGTTCAGCATTTATTCTTAACCGCCTCTTTCATCCCCTCTTGAATCCTCTTTTCCCGACTAATATTATCTTTACGGACCGATCTAAATCAAACTCCGAAGTGGGATCCGCATTTATATATTACTGACAAGGCTCGTCTATCCCCACTTCGGTCTCACGCTATCGACTAAGCTCCCCATCCAGTATTCTGACTACAAAAAACCTACCCATGGCAAAATCCCATGGGTAGGTTTTTAATCCCAAAAAAAACTTTCTTAATCTTCCTAAGAACGGTTTGGTGAGTTCAATGACTGCTACTAGGGTAAGACAAGGGACTCCAATTCAAAACTCTTATCATATTACGGCCAGTTAACCAATATAACATAATTGAAACAGTAGGGAAACTAAAAAATACAAATTCTGTGGGGTTAGATAATATTCCTTAAGTTGTACTGAAAAAGTCTATGAACTCATTAATAATACCGTTAACATATCTAGTGAATTGGTCTCTGGAAACTAATATTTTTCCGAAGGCATTAAAAACATCAAGAGTAGTTCCTGTCTTCAACAGAGGTGACCGGCTCCTCCTCTCCAACTATAGACCAATAGCTATTCTACCCACGTTATCTAAACTGTTGCAGCGTATAGGTGTGAGCAGATCATGTCGTTTCTTGCGCGCTTTAATATATTGAGATCATCACAGCACGGGTTTCGAAGTGGTCGATCTACACATTCAGCAATCTGTGAATTTTTAAACAAGATATAGGAAAACATAAACGATAATTGCAAATGTGTTGGTCTGTTTATGGATCTAAGTAAGGCTTTCGATCTGGTGAATCACGCAATACTGCTGGACAAACTTCATCACTGCAGCTTGAGGGGTCGGGTGAGAGAGTGGTTGCAATCTTACTTACTTGACCGACACCAAGTTGTACAGATTGATAAAGCAACATCTGAAAGATTAACGGTAAATGTATACAACAAACATTCTGTACTAGGTTTCTGGGTGTTCATCTTGATAACAGACTTTGCTGGGATGAACACATAGCTGAACTATGGAAAAAGTTCACCGCTGTCTCATATGCTGTTTATAGTTTGAAACGGGTTGGTACCACGGATATTGTGCATTCATATTATTATGCAGAGGTCTGCAATCGCGCTAGGTATGGTTTGATATGTTGGGGTGAGTCGCCTCATCTGATGCGTGTTTTCAAAATATAAAAAAGATACTTCGAATAATGGGTAGGGTGTCACTTCTAATGGCAACATGTCGACCAATTTTTAAACAATATATTTTGGAGGTTATCATCTTTGTTAGACGAAATTTTGTAGCACTCGTGAAAAATAGTGATTTTCAGCATTATGACACACAAGGCTTTGATAAACTTATTTTTACCAATACGTTCATGTAAGATAGCTAAACATAATGTTTACTACAACGGTGTGAAGGTGTATAAGGTGCCACAACAATTTGAGCATGTTCAGAGTGACAACGAATTTAAAAAATTAGTCCGCGAATTTTTTATAAGTCAAAGTTTTTATATCAATTCTTCTGTTGGAACCTTTGGTGTGAAATATTAAATTTGAAGAGATTTTGAAAACGCTTTTTTGAACTGCTCGACGCAGGTTTCGCTAACCATGTTAGCATCATCAGGAGATGATTTAATCTGCTCCAATATCTGCTCAAATATCTGCTCCAATAAGCCTAATTTTAGTAGTGTACTTACGATAAAGATTTAGTTCCGCTGACCGTAACTCCGTTACTCATCGTTAAATCATCTCCTGATGATGCTAACATGGTTAGCGAAACGTGCGTCGAGCAGTTCAAAAAAGCGTTCTGGTGTTTAGTGGTAAATCTCTTCAAGTTTAGTGAAGTTTTTATAGTTTAGAAGAATATATGTCTTATCAATAATTAGATTAAATACTTGACCTGGCCTGGCCCCGAGCGTCTCTCTCAACTGCTTTCCGTGCGTTTATCTGGAGCTCGACTGATGACGGCTGAAAGGCTAGAAACCGGTCCCGAGAGACATATGATGTCGCATGGTGGAAGTGTGGGCATGGAAGGGTGGTCGCATGGGCGAAGGCGATCGGTGGCACCACGTGGAGAAAGAAACTAGAAACTCATTTCTTGTGGTGAGTTAGTCCACGTTCCTCTATTCTTGACTTATTCTATCCTATTGTTTGTCCTCCTATTTTCTTCCACGCATCTCGGTCCTGTATCTTTTCCCACCATGCTTGTATTTCCAATTTTCTTATGTCTTCCCGCACCCAATCCTCCCACCTACTTTTCGATCTCCCTCTTCTTCTGTTAGTATCTGGTCTCCATATTGTAATTTTCCTTACTACTCTGTTGTCTTCCATTCTTCTTATATGGCCAAACCAGCGGAGTCTTTGCACTTTTATGGTCTTCACTATATCTTCTCCTTTGAAAATGGTTCTGTATTCATCTTCGGCAACTTTCGTTAATCCATATATTTTTCTTACTATCTTTTTTTCGAATATTCGTAAATATTCCTGTTCCAAGCATGTTAAATTCATTATCTCCGCCCCATATGTCACCACCAGTCTAACAGCTGCTTTATATACCTTTATAATAAACTCTGTATATATATATATCTGATTTATTCATTGGGATAAAATTTTCAATGTCAATTTCGGCATATTGTTTATCAATAATTTCTCTAATTCTCTAATTTCTCTGTAGTTTTTCGGTTCTGTTTTCTAGTGAAAATAGTCGCTTTATTTTTACTCCAGAGGCTCCCGGGAAAATTATTATTGAAAATTCCCCATTTCTCGATCACACCTTGTACATGTTTATGGAACGTTTTAAAAAGTCCACGATTTCTTTTCATTTTTAATGAATAATTAAAATGAACCCAAAATCAAAAAAACAACATCGAAAAAGTCTGGTTCGATGCTAATAAGACCATAAAAACATCAACCGGGTATGTTTTTTGAATAAATCGTCTCACTGGGTCAGTTTTCTTCACTGACCCATGGCCCATTGGTTAACCAAGCACGTCGAATTCTTCTTGAACCTGATTATATTCGGCGTCGTTAACCTCAAATACTCTAGTCTAGTTTTTCGAAATGCTCTTATTTTCCGTCACACTCAGTATTGTGGTATACTTTTCTATTATGTGATTTATCTTCTAATAAAAAAAACAATAGAATATCGTCAGAAACGGTTTGCAGCTTCTTAAATTAGTTAAAGCTCGAATAGTCTCGCTCCATTTATTTCGCGAATTTCATTAAAATAATTAGGAAACAAATCCGTTTGTAAACTGCAGAATAAAATTGTACTATGGGTTAATGACGTTGTGGTAAAGAAATAACGATCGTGGTTGTCGGTTGTTGTTTACTTGCCTGTATATCATTAATGAGTTCGCGTATGAAATCCCGCAGATACCCCTATGGTCTAGTTGAAGTTGGAATTGTTCGGCCGTCTTCTACCAGTGTAGTCTGAAAAGTTTCCAGTTTCATATGAAGATGGCGCTAATCGTCAAAAATATTCTGGTAATATAATTACGCATGCGTTGAAGGATTACCTTGAAAGTTTCAGTTATATTAGATGTTCAGTTGTTAACAGTCATTAATGTCAATGTTAGTGTTTCTGTAAAGGTGGAAAAAATCGAATATCGAGCCTTGCATTTGAAAGGCAATACGCCTACGCAAATTAATGACGATACATTTTAGGCAGCTGAATTTAAACGTGGTAGTATAGTCTGTTTCAAGAAATTTCATTGCCCTTCGGCAAAATATTTATTGTTCCAATAAATCTTAATAAAAATATTTTTAGTTTCTTAAAAGGTCGCCATAGCACGAGAGGTTTAACTGAATTATTTTGGGAAAAATAAAATATTGTTAAATTATGATTAAAATATTATTATTGTTATGGATGACTAAAATTGTTTATTGGTTTGTGTATTTTGACTTTATTAGTACAATAAAAATAAATAAATAAATAAATGTATCTATTCGTACAATAAAAATTATAACTTAAATTTAATTATACATTTAATTCGGTTTCCCTCTCACTGTCACTTTGATCTACGTTAATAATAAGTGGTTCTATATTATTAGTAAATGATACATAGGAATATTCTATTATGATAACATGGTTAATCGAATGTATCCAACTTTATTTAGGAATACTACCTACAATACGGGGGAAGGTGTTAACATTAAATGTATTTAATATTTCTTGAAGATCACATTTTTTATATATATTTTCGAAGTATATATCGCTTTTTAATATATAGTTCTAAATTTCCAATTTAGTGTTATTTGCATCGAACTTATTGTAGCGCTTGAGTGATGAAATTAAGAAAAAACGACTGCATTTAGCGAAAAAGTTCGAATTGTTTCCTCACGCACCCTACTCGCCATATTTAGTCCCGTCAAATTATGTTCTGTTTCCAAACTTGAAAAAATGCCTCGGGGGTAAAGGATTTGCCAACAACATAGTTATAGTCTGCGGGCGATGGCTATTTTCAGGAGCTCAACGATTCCCACTATAAACAGGGAATCGAAGCTATTGAACATCGCTGGGAAAAGCGCATCGAGCTAAGAGGAAACTATATAGAGAAATAAAGATTTTTTTTCTCAAATTTATTGGGTTTTCCTTGTTAGGTCGGGTACTTCTGGGATTACCCTCGTATTTCATCAAAAAACATACAGATTCGAGAAGTTTTTTCTGAACTTTTACATTCAATCAATATATTCCGAATGAAATGCGAAAAGTATATATCTAATCTAACTAAAACTCTTTATCGTTATTTTTTGCAGTTTAAACAATGGTGAACAATTTGACTTCCTTTTTGTTGACTTCCTTTTTGGAGACGAGATAGGCCAACATGTGGTGCGTCTTTAGTACGAGTTTAAAGCCCCTTGAGTCAACAAAGTCCCTTGCTGGTCCATCGATTTTTTTTTCCATAATCAGAATTTTCCTGTGCGTTCTGAAAATAAGTGACAACAATTTCAAGCAATGGTGCTGTATCAAGTTTTGTTTCAGACTTGGACACAGTGCGACAGAAACTTTTGCAAAACTTCAATAAAGCTATTGAAACGCTATTTTCTCAAAGCCTTAGGTTTTCAGCTGGCTTAAGGTAGTTCACTCATAAATTAATTTTTCTTACGAATTTGATGAAATTGAAATATCATATTGTGCTAAGTGTCCTTTATTTCATAAGAAATAAAATATTTTGATTGATTCTGAAGCGAGATATTAATTAAAATGTACAAAATTAACATACAATAGGTCAGAGATGTATAAAAATAGGCATAGTTTCCTGTATATCTTGAGAACTTTTTTATAAACTTTTTGAGAAATCAATTTACTGTACAACATTTTTTTCCGTTTATCAAGGACCTTTTACTTTGCAAAATTTTCCTTATATCGCAATTGATCATGATCAAATGGCATATCTATATATATATATATATATATATATATATATATATATATATATATATATATATATATATATATATATATAGATATATATATATATATATATATATATATATATATATATATATATATATATATATATATGTATATATATACAGAGTATCCTGAAACTCAACCTCAAGTGGGTGCCGGGTGAAAGGCCAGGTTATACCAATTCTGGCAGAAATAAGAAAAAAAAAATCCATGTCAAAATCTTAAAATTCGACACCCTAGGCTACATTTTTAGGTATTGTGATCACAATATTCCCAATCTTTCAGTGTTATTTTTTTATAACGTGATCTTAAATAACCATGCTATTAATCGCAGTTACAAATCAAACAATGCACGTTCTTAATTTAGTAAAAAAAGTTTGATTGAGTCGTGGTTTAAAAAAATTCTGTCAGCTAACTTTGATACTTTATTTAAAAAAAATGCATTACATTACCCTGAGCAAGTTATTTCAAAAGATGGCCCATTTAGTCAAGATTTCAAAAGAGTACAATTGGCATTTTACTTGCAACAAAAAATATTATTGCCTTTTTTACAAAAGAAGTTTATTTAAAAAAAAAACTCAACCCAAAGGTAATGTGTGTGTGTGTCAGTGTGTGAGTGTGAGTCATTGCATTTATTTCTTCTGCTGTTTCAACAGTTCTGCAAAACGTTTTAGAGGAAATCTGAGTAGTTGGCGCCATTGAAAGTATTTTTATCATTGTATAAGTTTTTTTGAACTGTGGTCCTTTTCCAAAAGAATTAGTGATAATATTTTTTATGAAAAGAAAAGTTGTAGCCAATTGTACTATTTTGAAATCTTGACTAAATGGGCCATCTTTAGAAATAATTTGCCCAGGGTAGAGTAATACACTGTTTTTAAAAGATTAGGTGTAAAAGTTAGCTGACAGAATTTTGTAAACCACCACTTTTTTAACTAACGAATTAAACTTTTTTTACTAAATTAACAACGTTTATTGTTTAAATTGTGACTGCGATTAATATCATGGTTAATTAGGATGACGTTCAAAAAAATAACCATGAACAATTGGGAAATTTGAGATCAGAGTACCTAAAGATATACAGGTAGCCTAGGGTGTCGAATTTGAAGATTTTCAAAAATATGGCTATTATCACTTAACCCAGTGATATGGCTTTTTTTCTTATTTTTGCCAGATCTGGTACAACCTGGCCTTTTGCCCGGCACCCGCGTGACGTTGAGTTTCGAAACTCCCTATATATATATATATATATATATATATATATATATATATATATATATATATATATATATATATATATATATATATATATATATATAGTCTAAAAAAGTGCATCCTTACCGGATGCCTTAAGCAGTGCTACAGATATAATCTTTTAAAAACAGCTGCTAATCTGTCACCAGATTTGGAATTATTAAACTATTATAATAATAATTTAAAAGAATCGTTTGAATCAATAGTTAATTTTACCGTTGTCGACGAATATACTGTTTCCAAACATTTACAAACAATAAAGACTAACGCAGCTGGATCTGATGGGATAAATATTGAAATTATTCCTATTTTTGTCCATGTATTCTTCCAGTATTGGTGCACATTGTTAGTTCATGTTTGCTGGAGGGTACTTTTCCCGATATATGGAAAATATCTAAAATATAATAACTTCCAAAAAAGGCAGATATAACATATTTTAATGACATTAGGTCGCCGATATCGATCTTGCCAACACTGTCAAAGCTCTTGGACAAAATCTTGGCTGAGCAGTTAACCAAGCATATTAATGAATATAACATTCTTCCTTTGAGGCAGTCTGGTTTCCGTAAAGCATATAGTTCCACTACTGCTTTGCTGGACCTAATTGATAATATCGTAAGAAATAATGATGTTGGTAAAACATCTGTACTAGTGTTATTAGATTACTCTAAAGCATTTGATAGAGTTAACATTGAACTTATGAGTGCTATTTTTCATTTTGTAAGCCTGTCGCAGAATGCTAAAAGATTGATAATCAACTATCTTAGTAACATATATCAGTTTGTAAAAACCGATAACGTTGAATCTCCCAGAGGGCATAGCAACTGTGGAGTTCCACAAGGTTCAGTTCTGAGGCCTCTACTGTTCTGCATCTATACATGTGCCATTTCTAAAAGCTTAAAATATTGTACTCCTTATATGTATGCTGATGATACACAGTTACTCTATTCCTTTCCGTCTTATGACTTTCATAACGCTAATGATTGATTAACGAAGATATTGTAGAGCTAACAGCGTTCTCGGACAGACATCAATTGACAATAAATTCAGCAAAATGTAGTGTTATGTTATTTGGTAAGGATCGACATAGGATAGAGAAGGAAATTATTATAACGGTTGGTAATACTATATTGCAGAATGTGCACAGTGCCAGGAGTCTCGGAATGGAGATGGACGCTGACTGATTTAACAATTTTATAACATCTAAACTCAAAATAGCTTATGCTGGTTTAAATAAACTATTTCTCCACAGACATGTCCTTACTACCAGTTTGAAACTGAGACTCTCGGAAGTAACTGTTTTAAGTCTTATCAATTACTGTGATGTGCTTTATGGGCCATTTTTAAGCACAGTTGATGCTATCATGTTTGAGGTATTCATATGGAATACGGAAGTTTCAACCTGTGTCCCATAAGCTGGTGCCATTGAAATGTTTATCTATGTTATATAGAAGGCAACTTCTCGCGGGCTGTTTATTTCATTCAATATTGTGGTACAAAAGTCCTCCATATCTCTATAATAAGATTATATTTCGATCGGATGTGCACAGTTTGAATACTAGATTTAGCCCTTCAGCTGCAAGAAATGATGAAAATGTCCACAGACTCTGGGATCTGCGTACTGATCGTCAATTAACAGTCAGAGTGATCGGCGAATAGTTAAATTTGACTCTCAACTCCGTTCATCAGACTGTGGACAATGAATTAGGAATGAGATCTGTAACCTGCGAATGAAATCTGCGCGAAAATGGTTCCCTCATTTTCTAATACGTACCATTACTGGTGACGAGTCTTGGCTTTTTTTTAAAACGGCCCAGAAACGAAGCGCAAGAACCATTAAAGGCAGACTTCAGCCTTGTCACCGCCACAAAAATCCACATTGAACAAATCAAAGATCGAAAGCATGTTAGTTTGCTTGTGTGATAGCAAGGGAATGTGTACTTCAAAGCCAAACGGTAAACCAACATTTTTACCGAGAATTTCTTGAAAGACTTCCTAAAAGGGTCATTCGTGCATCACGACCGCATCACGACAATGTATCTTACCACACAGCGATTTTAGTTTCAGTTTTTGACAAATAAAAACATCACTGTGGCTCCACAGCCCCCTTATTCGCCAGACTTGAGTCCTTGTGACTTTTTCTTTTTCCCAAGATTGAAAATTCGACAACCATCAACAATTAACAAACCATCCTGAGGCGATACCAATATCTGAGTTCCAGCACTGTTATAAAAAGTAGCCAAACCATCTTCAGCGCTGTGAGGCTTCCCAAGGCAACTATTTTGAAAGTGACAATATAGAACTGTTATTTCAACTGAATAAAAAAAATATAAATATCAATCAACTTTTTTTTACTCACCGTGTTCATATAAATATATTTCAATAGAAATTTATTTGATAATTTTTCTCCACCTACTTAAAATGTTTCGATTCATAATCAACGTAATAATCCAACAGGTTTTTGACTCATGTAACGCTACATATGATTTCATTAGAAAAGAATTATAAACAGTTAGTTAATTATCGGCTTTAACTTCCTTCGACTTTTATTTAAAATTCCCCATACCAAAGCGGACGTACCTGCAGATTTTTTATGCTTTTGATATTTCGGTTTAGACACAATGTGCATTACAAACATTCGTTATTTTCTCGACGATCTGATGAGATTATTTAATGAGAATGATGAGTATAACTGGTTATTTAATACGCTATCTAAAGCGGAGAGTAATAGCCTGCTCAAGGTTACATCTTGTGGTATTCTTTCGTATAATGACACAATTTTAAGCAAATATCTGCCCGTTATGTATTAGGTTTTTAGTTACATTTGCATACAGATGTTCTGTAATGTTTCTTAATCTGTTTTAATACCCATTTGGCCAGCGTTAACTTTTAATTTTTTCTACTTAAATTTGTTTAATATTCCGTTACTTATTTCCTTTCCCTAATCTTCGAAATTATTCTTCTATTTTCTTATATACAGGGTGTGAGGGAAAGTACTTTCATAAATTTAACCAATGAGTCCACCATTTTAAAGAAAAAAATGTTGTTGGCACAATGGCCAAAACCCTAACAGTTTCCGAGAAAAAATGTGAATGTTACTAAATCATCAATAGAAAAACTATGATAAGATTTATTATTTTAAGCAAACATGTTGCTAAAGCATATTTGGCAAATATTAATTATAAACTCGAAGAGATTTACCACTAAACACCAAATCACTTTTTGAAACTTTTCGACGCACGTTTCGCTAACCATGTCAGCATCATCAGGACATGATTTAGTCTAATTCTAAAACTAAACTATGTTCTATTAATATGATAACCCTATCTAATGAAGCGTGTAAAAGTCATGAACTGTGAAGTTTACTGAGCCTTATATTAATAATTGAAAAGGTTGACTGTACACTGCTTTATCCCGGTTCATGATTTTCTTACATTTTTCTATTTGAATATGCATCCAAAGCCATATTGTTATTTACACTTTTTACGAGTCTTAAATATCTACTATCTATATTATGGTCATGTTCGATTGCATGTTGGGTAATACAAGATTTTTCATTTCTCCCATATATAATGTGGGCAATGTGTTCTTTATACCTCGTTAATATTGATCTTTTTGTTTGCCCAATATACCTTCGATCAGAATCTTGACAACTAATTTCGTAAATCCCCGACTTCTTGTTGATCTACTTTATCCTTTGGATTATTTAGGACTTCGCTTAATTTATTATATGTTTTGTATACAACCTTCATATCCACTTTTTTCAAAATTTTGTCTAGCTCTCGTGTTAACACTTTTGGACATCAAAAGTCGAAGATTCTTTCACTAATTTTCTAAACATGAACGTTTCTGATCAAGCTGTATCCACTTCAGGATTGCTTTGGTCCAACTGTCATCACATCGCCTACCTATATAGCCTACCCACCTCCATTTTGATTTATTTACTCTTGCAATGATATCAAATATCCAAATTTACTCAATTTAAAAAAAGTTATGTTTTTTTGAAAAAAATGGCTCTTTTTTTCAAATAGCCATAACTCTTTCAAAAATTGACCTATTGAGACGTTTTTTTATACATTTTTGTTTATAAATGCACTTTTTAGAAAAAACATACGAAAAAAATTTCAGAAATCAAGTTCTTTCGGTTTTTTTAAAAAAACCCGTAATTTTTTCGACATTTTTATTTTTTTTCTTTAAAAAAAAACTTTAATTATTTCTGTAAATATTCCCGTGCAAAGGGGCCGACTTTTCCTTCTCTTACAGACTGACCAACTGTCAGTTCCCTATATACTTTATATACTTTATATCGAGATCCAAAATATAACCTATATATCTATCATATGTTGTAGTGTTTGTTGAAAGTTTTTATTGCCGCGTTCTATGAAGGAGAGCCATTTTTATCTATTAAGCGAATATTTTTCTGATTTATCTGTGATTCAAGCGATAATTGTTTCGATTATTATAATCTACATTTTAGTTTAATTATTTTATTGGAATATTTATAGAAAAATGGAATGGAATATATATATATATATATATATATATATATATATATATATATATATATATATATATATATATATATATATATATATATATATATATATATATATATTATATAAGGAGTCACATTAGCTGTGGTGTCTAAGGCGTCAGCCTTACGTTACGGCAGTTAATGTGGAGCGGGTTCGAATCCCGTACTAGGCAAAAAAGTTTTTTCTAAAATTCTTGTGAATGTTTCTAGGTAAGAGTGTAAAATCTGACAAGGAATCACCTCTCAGTCACGCCAGTTCGAGGCTGGGTAAGGCCGGATGCCTTCTGAGAGGCTTTCTACGTTGGTCACGCGCCAGTCGGTAGACTTTTCGAGATACTTTTGGTTAAGCACAAAACCAAGGGTTGATAGCCTGAGGGGGGTGCTGACCGGGGTTTTCGGTAGCTGATGACCGTGGTTCGGAACCCACATTAAGCTGTAGGTCCAGTCGCTAAATAGCCTTCTCAGTTGCTGATGCGCCTCTAACCCCAAAACTTTACTTTTATATTATATATATATATATATATATATATATATATATATATATATATATATATATATATATATATATATATATATATATATATATATATATATATATATATATATATATATATATATATTTATATAATACTACAAGAGTAAGGAACTGAAAAGCATAGATCTCGTCATTGGGTACTAGAAATGTTGGTTTACTCTTACTAGGTTTGTGATATATTTGGACAAATCTCTGAAGAAATGAAGCTATAATATTAAGTAAATTGGACTGATCATTAGATAGTTATCAAAGGCTATAGATGAATTTATAATAGTTGATCACACAACATCAATAAGAGTCCGGAAGTTACAGGATTGACAATAGTCTGGGCTAATAGGCAACGAAAATCTGAAAGATCTGAAGTTAACAAATAGTGGTGTAAACGGTTTTAAAACATACAAATATTTGTGCACTACATTAAACAAACGGGATAGCAGCAATGACGAAATTTAGAAAGAATAAATAATGGCAAAAAAATGGGAGTGTAAACTTGAAATATATTAAATAGGAGCAGAAACAAATTAATCATGACTGGAAAGAACTTCCTGTGGCATAACTGTGGAAAATCTAGGCTTGAAAGAATAATAAATTATATAATAAGATAAAATATGAGCATAGGAACAGACATTATGGAACAAATAGAGAAAGATCAAGTAATACAGTTTTGACACTTAAAAAGATTAAATGAGTCTACATCACACATGTAGTTACGAGAATTGATATAACCGGAAAGTAAAAGACGAGGGAGACTGAGGAGGAAGTCGAAGAATGATACCGATGAAGCAGTTACGTCTAGAGGATTGAAAGAATATATCTGCTACGAAAGAAAGTTGTTTGTGAAAGTGTGAAAATTGTTTGTTTACGTATCTTGTTAGATGTCAAAATGGCGCAACTATTCAGCAAATCTATTCAAAAACAGCAACTATTCAGTACTTATCAATTATTCAGCTCTCAGATATGCAATATATTAGCGGTTCTTTTTCCATATATTGTTCTAAAACTACAGTTTTTTTTTTCGAAACTAACCAAACAAATAATGTAATAAATGATACTCATTCTGATTTGGTAAACCGCCAAAAAAAACACTCTCCACTTTTCGATTGACTGGTTTTAGAAAAGTAGTTTCATTCATTCGATTAAATTTAAGGTCAAGCGAAAATAAACAACAATTACACTCATATTTGTTGCTTCGTGAACAATATTTCGTTAAAAATAAAAATATTATAATTAAGAGATTTGCGAAGATATAGACGTTAATGTTTATACACAGTCTGTCCAAATAATAAAGTGATTGAGGGGGGATAAAATACCGGACAATATTTATTTATAAGTATTATTTTTTATTCAAAATAGGGTTCTTGCGAGTTAGTATAATGCGGAAAATGATAGTACCTTTTATTTAATTTCCAATTTGAGCTAAGTCAAGTAAATATGGTGAAAGATCGAAAGATCGCACCAACATGCGGTTTTTACTTAATGGATTTTTCAACCTTTGTATATACGAGCTCCCAAAAGCAAGACTACATGCAATGTTTTTTTCCCCAAAAAAAAACGCAAAATAAAAAGCACTTTTTTTCATCGTTCTCGCCTATTTTGTCATATTTTATTTTCATTGCCATTCCAAGGTCACAGAATTGTTTTTTCTTAATCTTTTCACAAAAATACAAATGCTTATTTAATATTAGCTAAAAATCGAAACAATAGATGCTCTGATAGTGCCAGATCAAGCGAATATGAGTAATATGCAGCATTTATCCTTTAATGGACATCCAAGCTTAATGTATACAATTTTTATATATAGCTTAGACGCAAAATTCGCAAAAGTACCAAGGATTTGACTCCCTCGAATTATCCTCCACACACTCGTTCACTACAGCAATGTTTTCTGCAGACCGCACGTTTCGACAACGTACGGGTGTTGTTTGATTGTTTACTGAACTAGTTGATTCGAATTTGTTAACCAAAAGACGAATCGTCGACTCAACAGGACGATTATGTGCACCATTAAAATCACGTAGCACACGGAACGTAGCTCGAACTGCACTCATTCTAATAGTAAATTTTAATGACTTACACGCGTTGTTCAAAACTGTATAACAATAAAATCAATGGTTTGATGAATATCCGTTTTGGGTGTTCTTTATACTGGTTTCTGATCCATGATTGCATAACTGCAACCGTGTAGGTGCAACCTTTATTAACCTTAAAAACTTAACCCATAAAGAATTTTTACTTATACCCAATAGCTTATTTGTAGTTTCTCGATGCACGTTTCGATAACCATATTACAATCGTCAGGAAATAATTAAATATTTAATCATATCTTGATAATGTTAACATAGCTAGCGAAACGTGCATCGAGAGACTTTAAAAAGTGATGTTTTTTTATGTTCAGGATGTTTTTTCGTCCATTTTCAACAAAAACATTGTCGTTGGGGATTATTTGGATATTGAGTGTCTTTGGTATAGATTTTACTCATATGCCTAACAGAGGGATCGTAGTTCAGTCAGTTATTTTCTGAAAGAGGTATTGTAAGCTTTGATTATCCATGTAGCTCGCTGATTCTGACGTAGATTTCTAACACGATACACTGCATCTAAATCTGCCCACCTGAGGTAACAAAACTGCTTGCAGCAACACAAAAGAAATATATCTTGTTGATCCGTTGATTTTGTGAAGAGTCACGACGTTTCGCCAACATCTCATTTGGCATTTTTAAGCGTTGTTGGCTTCGACTGAAGAGTCCAACTCTTGGACTCGTCAATCGAATAGGTTCATTTCCGCTTCTCCGCTTCCAGGTTCATTTGGGAAGAAATACGGGCTAATGTCCCCGCCATACCAAAATCCACACAAAACAGTGACTGTATCTGGATACATTTAGATATGACATTTAGATATTTATATTTAGATATGGATCTCATGTGGATTGTTATCTCCCCAAATGTGACAATATTGCTTGTTGACAGCCATTCGTCCAAAAATGGACCTTGTCGAGATGATTTTTCGTTCGACATCAGGGTCCACTTCCAACTAGTCCAGAGCCCAGTCAGCGAATGGTCGAACGCTGTCTATGGTCGTTTACCTTCAGTTCTTGAGTCAATTGAATTTTGTACATGTACGCGCCTATGTCCCGACGCAAAATTGGTCAAGTTCTAGGGCGCGGCGAGGAATTCAGTGTCCGGGTTATCTCGTTCACCACAATGTATTGATAGTAATTTCAAAGTCAAGTTTAATGATTTGCGCACGTTGTTCAAAACTGTAATTTTGCACGAGGATTTGCCCAACATTAGTTACTATAACCTCCAAATTTGAAAACTGTAGCTTCACCAACATGGCCGCTATACACTATCAAAGTTCGAGCGCCCCTGTTAGAAAACCCTTTTTTTTATGTTATAACGCAATATCTAAGTCGGAAAGTTGCGGAATTTAAATACGAAGTTAGTTTCTACGAATGCAATGATGTGCGAGGTTCATATATGGTATTTCTATACGATAGTATACCATAAAACAATGTGGTAGGTGTAGATTGAGTAGGTTCAATGATTTTCCTTGAGCAAATTATGACTGTAATAGTATTTATTTATATAATAAAGAATTTTATTGACTCTCCTTAACGCGTTTAATATATTGTTTTTTTTTACATGTTGTAGTCTAAGAATTATCTTCAACTAAATCTTAAACTGAATCTTGAAATTGAGAATATTATATTGCAAGATGTCTGAAAACAATTGGTGTCAATGATATACAATCTTCTTAGAAAGAACTATATTGCCTAACGCTATAGCCTTCGTAACGTTGCCTATGGCTTGTGTTTATTTAAATAATAATCCACCAATAGAGCTGTATTATCGCAAGGAAATCCTCGAAAAAATGCTAGTACAGACTATACTCGTAAAAGAAAGTTACTAAAAATTGTGTTTTATCAAGATGTTTAAATCAATATTGCATAATTATTCGAATAAAAATTCTTGTCAACAATTCATAAAGGTCAAACCGGAACAAAAATAGATATTTTAAAATTTCACCTTATTTTCGTCAGGAACAGTTCAAACCCAAACCAAATTCACTTAGGCCCGAAACTGTCTTTACCCATATCAAGGACTGATGTGACAATGACAGTTATTTGTGCACTTAAAATAATCTTGTTTGAAGCGTTTAAGTTCAATTTAGAGTAAATATTGTTATACGCTTTAAATCGCTGACATTTCAAGCCTTCGTAGTTAAATATTTGGTATGAAGACATTTTTTTTTTCCACCAAACCTCATGTGATTTGCTTGCAGTTTCCAGATGATGGTTCAATTTTAATTTCACTTATGTCTGATTGATTGTAATTTGGTATTTGATGAACTTTAGAAATTCATATTCGTATTTTTAATAATTATATGCCATGACTAATACTATATCTGTGAAAAGAAAATGTTTCTAAACAAACCAAAAATTCTTTTAACTAAACTTGAAGAGATTTACCACTAAACACCAAATCACTTTTTTTGAACTGTTCGACGCACGTTTCGCTAACTATGTTAGCATCATCAGGAGATGATTTAATCTGCTCCAATAAGTCTAATTTTAGTAGTGTACTTACGATAAAGATTTAGTTCTGCTGACCGTGTAGCCATCGTAGATCAATTCTTCTATTGGAACCGCATTCCAGGAGATGATTTACTCTCCTAACAGATTAAATCATCTCCTGATGATGCTAACATGGTTAGCGAAACGTGCGTCGAGAAGTTTAAAAAAAGTGATTTGGTGTTTAGTGGTAAATCTCTTCAAGTTTAGCGTTTCACACCAAAGGTTCCAATAGAAGAATTGATCTAAAATTTTTTGTTTGTATACAAAAAATTAGATAGTTTTTTGTTTTTCCTAAAAAAAATCTCTTCGAGGATTATTTTCTTATTTTTGTCTTTGGGTATAAATTTTATTCGTATCACTAACAGCGTGATTGTAGATAGATTGGTTGATTTTTTCATGAAAAAAGTATTGTAAGCCTTAATCGTCTACTCTGCTCGCCGGAACTTATTGCTCGAAATTATTGCCACTCATTTTCAGAACGCACTAGAAAATCCAGGTCATGAAAACCATTGGTACTGACCATCAAGCGACTCTGGAGCGTTCAAACTCATACGGAAAACGCATCAGATATTGAACGGTCTCCTGACCAAAGGAGAAGCTAACATTGTATTCATCATAATAATTTAGACAGGCATCGATTTTTTGAGACTAAATTTGCTATATACTTTTGCCTAGGGGGTATATCAATTTCTCTATGGGAAGCTGTGCTGTGAAACTAAACTCAAAAAGATTACTAACCATCAAATCACTTATTTTAAATTTTTCGACGTGAATTTCATTAACCATGTTAGCATCATCAAGAAATGGTTCAATGCTAACGTCGTTAGTATATAGAAATAATTAATTTGGTATTTTTGATAAATCTCTTAGACTTCAAAGGTGTAGAGTAACTATTACTAATAAATGGATGATGACATTGCATATATATATATATATATATATATATATATATATATATATATATATATATATATATATATATATATATATATATATATGTATATATATATATATATATATATATATATATATATATATATATATATATATATATATATATATATATATATATATATATATATATTAGAATTAATTTTAAATATAGTTTAACCTCACGTTACCAGGTCTTCATCAAGTACTGCACTAGATGTAATACTTTTTACGTATCGTGATGTCATTATTAGATTTAGTAGTATTTAAGATATTATATCCTATCCTTTTCTTTGAAGAAGAACATTTTTATTTCGTTAAATGGCAATGAAATATGAACACTTCTATCAACGTTTCGAGGCGTGCATCAAAGAGCAAATAAAAAAATTTGGTATCTTCTAAATTGGATTGAACTACACTGGAGTTACCCTGGCTAGAGGATGACAAATATTATTACATCTATAGTGGTTTAGTGATAGTGTTATATTATCTCATCCTTTCTCAGTGGATTATATTTCTTTCTTCGGTCCACGTTGTTCCCAATCTTCCTGAAACTTCGCTCTCTGTCGCAACCTCTGTTGGATATATTTGTGCTTTCCCAGGATCAGTTCTGAGATGTGCGATCCATGGTATTGTTGACTTGACCCCTTGTATGTATGTAAGAATTCTCTTATTGAGCCTTGTCAATGGGAGTCTACTGATATGTTCATAGAATTTCAATCTTCTTTTTCTTATACCCGCCGTTACGTTGGGCATTCTCTCTCTAGTTAATCGGGAATGTAGTCTGTATCCTTCCTCTGTTAATTTTGGGCCGAGAATTTTCGTCATAATTTTGCGGTTTTTTTTTGGTATGTTTTCTATTCCGCTTTTTTTGGGGAGTGTACGTGTCTTTCTTGGGTATAGTGCCTCTGGTTTGATAACTGTGTTATAGTGTCTTATCTTTGTGTGTATGGATATGCATTTCTTAATCGAGTCTTCTGTGCTATCTTCTCCCCTCCTGTAGGTTCGAGGATCGCTCCCAGGTATTTGAAGTGTATGACCCTGTTTATCTTGCCCTATTTTGTGTTCAAGTTTCGGACATCTAATTTTGAGCAGAAGAATTCGGTTTTTTGGAAGGAAGTTTGTAAGCTGATTTTCTCTGCCCATTCCTTACATATATTTCTGTGAAAACATATAGACTCAAGAACCAAATGATTAATATTAACTAATTTGTAAATGATTTTAAGCTCGAACTACCAAATTCCTATGTTTATAAGAAAAAAGAATTTATGAAAGGTAATGAGATAGGATGAAAGAAGGATTTATGGTTAAATTGTGGTCACATTTTGTATTTACGTTGTGAATAAATATAAACTCAAATGGATTATCTCTGTTCAATCCAATTATTTTGCTTCTTACGACCCCATTATACAATATTATTACATTACTATCGTCAAGTGAGAATCACTTATTTTAAGTTTGATAGTGTTTTTAAAGCTTTTTAAAATAAAATAACAGTTAACTCAAATTGGGCAGCAAAGGATTCTGCATATAAGGAGATACAAAAACCAGAATTACAGCCTTTTCGAAGTAATGAAAATTTGCCTAAACGCAGGTCCTGAAAATGATGGAAAAATCAGGAGATCTGGACCGTAACAAAAATCTTTCGGTACAGTGAAGCGCGAAATCTGATTAATTGTAAGAAAAGTATTAAATTCTAGGATGTGAACTTAGCTTAATTCGCTAGTTTAATAATAAACCAGTTACCTAATGCCTGCTACTGAAGCATCATTTAGAGCCGAAATTAAAGTTTGCTGAAGATGATATTCACGTAATTTTTAGCGATGATACAAAATTTGATCTAGTTGTACTAGATGGTTTAAATTATTACTGGCCAGAAAATGCTGGAGTGTAACCTTTTGTCATGACGATTATGTAATTTAAATAACAGGGCAACGCTCTGGTTTGTAATGCGAGGACAACAAAAAAATGGTTTCAGGAATTTGGGATTAAAGATTTGAGCTTGGTTCAGATCTTAATCATATTGAAAATTTATGGGGAATTTTAGCTAGAGGTTATTTACGACCCAAGAGGCCAGAAATTCAAACAGTCGAGGAACTCAAAGAAAGAATATCCGAAGCAGGGAGTAAATTCAAGGAAACAACTTTAATTAACTTAATAAATAGTGTCTCTAGAAAGTTGTTGTCTGTAATAAAAAGACGTAGAGATGCCACAAAATATTAATTGTATTAATTGCATTATTATTATTGTTTTATTTGGAATAAAAAAAATTAACAATTATTACATTTCAATCATTTAATTAGGAATAATAGCATCGTATTTACTTTTATTTGTACTACTTGTAAAACAGTAAATTCTTGATGTTGGTTGTACTTACCAGAAACTTAATTATACCAAAGATATCACTCTTCAGTCACAAAAAAGCACAAGAGACATAACATGGAGACCGACATCGAAAATCCATCAATTTTGTATCAATCGTTACACGGTCGCGCTCGCATTCAATAGATAAATAAAAAAATATTGAGATCTCCGAAGGATCCTCGGGCCAGAATCAGAAGCGCTAGCTGATCGAAGCCACTTCGTGCGTGGTACTGCTTAGTGGTTACCGCTAGTTTGACGGTCCGTCGTCTGGTATGGGTACTACCACCTGCGCTAGTCTTCTGTTCGACGTTAGGTGTGGTGACCAGAACGTAACACATTGATTTATTATGATGTCTTCGATATGGAATTTAAAGAATGGGTCTGTTGCTTCATCGTTCTTGTCGATTTGTTTAGGGTTTTTTTTAAGATGCATTGTTTAGTGTATATGTGTACAGTATGTATTTATTTGTCGTATGTATTTATTTGTCGTTATTAAACAGCCAGAGCACAATCATGGTTCAAAACTAACGAATAATAAAATGTATAAAATGTATAGGTAAAACACAACACAGTAAATATATATCACAGTACTACATCCAGGTTCTTGATCCACTCGATTGCAAAAGAAATCATGGTAAGAAAATCCGTCTTGGTTCCCGCGAATGCCCTATGTCTGCATTCATAGGCTATACGGGAAACGGTTTGACATGGGTCTCCACAATCCCCACAGTCAGAGCTGAAGGCAGCTTTCCTTACTTGTACATCACTTCCAGACGTGTCGTGGGAGATCAAACGCTTTAGGCTTTCGGTTAGCAGGCTTATTCGTATGAACATCAGATGGTGTGAAATGCGCCCATTTCTCCGGTAGCGTTCAGTATTAACGGTTTTACCAGCTCATAATAGGTCACACCTTTCTGATCCCACCAAACACAGAGCATTGTCTTCCGTCCATAGCGATTTGACCTTGCAGTGGATGTCTATGATTCGCCTGGAGTTACTCATGATCTTTTGCGCTTAGGATTCTCAAAATGTATCGACTTTTCATCGTCAGTCACAATGCCAGTCACAACACCAGTTCGATGGACTTGACTTCGATGGAAATGACTTTCTTTTATACCTGGCGAGCAGCATTTCGCCAGCTCCCAGATTTAGCTAGATTTAGCTCCCAGAGACTATTTTCTGTTCTCAAAAAAATGCTCTCTGGAAAGAAATTTCGCTGCAATGAAGGGTTTCAATAATTTCCCAAAGTGAAGAATATTTTAAAGGTAAAGAGAAATTGTTCTGGTAAAATTTGTAAACAAAATTATGCTTTATTTATCACACCTGTGACTTATTGACCGATGTGTTATGTATTGTTTTATTTTACTACATCATATGGTTGGTACTGATACAATAAACCCTTTAATTTTCAACTACAACATGCAACGAACGAACATTCAAATTTTAATTTAACTTATCCCTTATCAGAATAGGTCTGGATTATATATTTAAGTTAACATATTTTGTTGTTTAATCCCTTCCAAACAAGTAATAACATGTAAATTAGATGCTCTAGGAGTCTTTAACTTATAAAATATCTTAATTTAGTATCTCGTCGTTCAACAGACACTGCTATAAAACAGTTTTATGCGACACTAAAGTTCTTTGACGTAGTTTACTACAAAACTTAAACTTAAACCTACCACCGTAAAATATACGGTAAATAAATCATTATCATTTTTCCTGGATTTGATAAAACATTTGATTTATAAACTGAGGTTTTATTACCGGTTTATTACCGGGATATCGGTTTACAATATCATGATCCATGATGGATTTTGGATTCATTTTATTATGACCTTACTAAACCCATCTTTGAAAAAATACAAACCAGCAACTCTTCTCTCATCTCTCTTCTCTTTCTTTTATTATTTATCCTCCCTTCTTCTTTTATCATATCTCTCTCTCTTATCTTATTACTTTCTCTGTTTTCTGTTTTCTATCTAACTGTTCTTTTTTTTCTCTCTTATCCTATTTTATTTTATTTTTTTTATCTTTCTTTTTTTCTCTTTTCTTTCTTCTGTCTTCTTTTCTCTTTTCTTCCTCCTCTCATCATCACTTTCCATCTCTCTATAAAATATTATACATCGTGTGGCATATTTATCTTAGAATCAATTTTTGTATCATCATGTTTCATCATCTTTCATCACCCATCGTATATTTCTATGTTATCACTTTATGTGTGGCAAACATATAATTTACGTGTTCAGTGATTCTTAAAACCTAAAAGACCATTGAAGCTTGTGTATATTGGAGTTCTGAGTTCTGATGCAAGAGCTCATCCTAGAAAAAAGTGCGATAAAATGATTGTAAATGTTGATGCAAAAATTCGGTGCCAGATAATGTTGCCTCGCAAAACTAAAATATTATCTATTTCACATATCTAAAGATTTGATGTTGTTTGTCAGAAGACATTTCAACGAGTACTTGGGGAAAAAATGTGAATTAAAAATGCTCCTGGATCAATTTTTTAGCCAAAAACCTCAGAATTCTTATGATTAATGTATTATACAGCTCCCAAAAAGATGGAAAAAGATTATCGAACAGGACAGGATTACACACTACATTGATTAAATGTTATTTTAATAAATATCATTTTTCTTCAATTGTTTACAAGAAAATGAGAATACTTTTACAGCGCCAAATAGTTTAACTAATATAAAAGGAGAATATTTTGAAGAAATGCAGTCAAAACTTCTATATATTCGCGGATTAAAAAATTGTGACCACTTCTTATATTCGCAAATGAAATTTTCTTTATACGCGGATCGCAAACTAATGATACATATTGTATTTTTAGAACAATATGAATTTATTTACCAGTTACTTTTCAAAACAAACGAGTATCAAAGTATTTGTAAAAAAAAGTCGTATTTGCGCTTTGCTCAAATCTCTTTATCAAATAAGTCACCGTCACCGGGTTACTCGTGATGCTATGGCTTTTGATAAAAGCAGTCTTCGCACGATGGGTGTCAAATATTTTGTTTTATTGCTTCAACTTGTCATTCATTACAATATTTTTACCGAAGATGTCAGAAACGATGTTGTCAACAGAGAGGTATTGCGTGAAATACAATAGGACGTGGATGAGCTGCAAGTTTATGTTGAGGCTTTTAACATGTGATATAAAAAAACGACAATGTAAAAAAGGCTTTTAACAAACGATCAACGACACTCGCCTACGACCCAATTATGAAGCATGTACGAGGCGAAAATGGTGGACTTTTTTTCTTGATGCTCCAACAGGCACAGGAAAAACATTTCTACTCAATTTAATACTCGCAGGAATACTGAATACTGAATGAAGCATGAGATTGGCTGAGGCTGTGGCAGCATCGGGGACTGCAGCAACGCTACTCGATAAGGGACACACGGCGCAATCGGCTGTCAAGCGGCCACTTAATTTGATTCTAGCTGCATATCCTCTTTGCAACATAGGAAAATTATCTGAAATGGCAACTGTATTGAAAATATGTCAACTCATTATTTGGGGTGGATGTATCATGGCTCATAAAAAAGAGCTTGAGGCTCTTGGTGGTACTCTGCAAGATTTCCGAAACGATTAACGTCCAGTGGGCAGAGTTGTGATACTGCTCGCCAATACTGTCGGCCAATATACGTGTGCATTTACTTACTGATGATTCTGCACGAACATTTGTCAAGCAACTTTTGGATATGGGCGACGGCACACTTCCGAATGAATACAAGAAATATCGTTCCCACCGAACTTTTGTCAACTTCAGGAATCACGATTGGCTTTGTGAGCGTTTTATCTTAGCTCCAAAGAATGATAACAATCGAATCAATAATAAAATTCAATTGAAAATTCTTGGTGCGGTTACGGAATACAAATCCATTGATATAGTTACAGAAGTGTATCAAGCTATTAATTATCCAGTTGAATTTATCATTTTATTGATAACCCCAGTTGAATTTATCAATTTATTACAAACGAACGTTGAAAATTGGCTCACCAATAATGCTCCTGCGGAATCTGAACACGCCGAAGTTGTACAATGGGAACTAGACTTTCCGTGAAGAAACTGATGCCGAATGTGATTGAAGCAACATTAATTTACGGCAAATTCAATGATTTCGCGCATTTCAATGGTTCCTCCCACTTGTTTGCCCTTCACATTCAAACGACTTCAGTTTTCTGTGCGGCTTGCTCAAGGCAACAAAGCTCAAGGGGCAAGGGCTGCGCGTTGCCGGATTAAATTTAGAAAATCCATGTTTTCGCATTGTATTTGTCGCTTGCTCCAGAGTAAAAACTCCAAAAACTCTGGGCATCTATACACTGAATCAGAAAACCAAAAATATTGTGTACCCACTTTACGCTAGATATTAGTATTAGTTTGAATTACTTTAAATTGGTTTGATTATATAGCGAATGGAATAGTAAAACATATTACATTAGTACTATCACCACTTTTTTGAACAAATAATTTATAATAAAGTTTTTTCGCATGTATCGGACTTTATTTCCGAGTGTCAACATGGTTTCTTGCCAAAAAGATCAATTAATACGAACCTGTTGCATTTCTCACAAGATATAATGACTAATTTTAATTTAAAAATATAGAGTTGATCATGATATATTGCTAGAAAGATTGGTGGAGTACGGTATGGGACCATCTTTGATCAGATTATTTGTATCTTATTTACGCGAGCGGACGTTTATTGTTCGTTATGATGGTTACTTTTCTGAGAGGTATGCTGCGAACTCGGTGGTGCCGCAGGGATCGAGCCTTGGCCCGTTGTTGTTTTTAATTTTCATAAACAGTTTGCCAGTCGAATTTCACTATTCTTCAGTTCTTCTGTTCGCTGATGATATGAAGTTGATCTGCTGATTGTACTAAACTTCAATCAGATATTAACAGAGCGGTACACTGGTGTAAGAGCAACAAGTTTGAATTTAACTTCTCTAAATGTAATATAATGTCGTTGAGTGTTACGCGAAATACTTTTGTATTTAATTATGTTATAGATAGTCAGCAGTTGAGACGAGTCGCTTCGATCAAAGACCTGGGACTGGACTATGATTCCAGATTGAATTATTCATCGCATATTGAAAATAAAAGAGCGGAGGCGCTGAGATCCCTTGGATTTTTGATTAGACAGGCGGGCCACTTTAAAACTGCAAACATTTAAAATTCTGTATTTTACGTTGGTCCGTCCGAAGCTGGAATTTGCTTCCGTAGTTTGGAATCCTGGGCAAATAACGCATATCAACTATCTGGAGAAAATACAAAACAGATTCTTAAGATTTCTGTATTTCAAAAAATACTCGTGATTTCCGGATTGCCATTCCGTTCATACGTCTAGTTTGATAACTGAATTTAATATTAATACATTGCAAGTCAGGCGGGACTATTACGCTATAATGTTTATTTTTAAAATCCTTAACAACTTTATTGATGAGCCCAGATTGCTATCACAATGTGGCATAAATGCTCCATCGCACCGACTGAGGCCGGTTCGATTGTTTGATGTGCCATTTTCCCCTACGAGCAGATGTCCACCGTTGTCCCAAATGCTGATAGTTGTCAATAATGTTTTATCGGTTTACAGCCTTGATATATTTGACAAAACGGGTAACTTTCCGAACAGACTCAGATATTTTCTTCGTGTTTAGAGCGCTCGCACTGAACATATTGTTGCAGTTATTGTCTTGCCCACGTTCGGTGTTCTAGTTATGCTGTCCAGTTGGACACCCAAATCCAGTTGGTTTGTTTGTTACTAATTTTCTGTTATCCTTATTTTCTTAGTTCTTAGGTCTTAATTATTAGGCATTATGTTTAAGAATATAATTGTTTCTTTTTCTTTTTCTTTAATATATTACATTGTTAGTCTTAGTTATGCATCTCATGTAATTACACGATTTGTGTGTTTGGGATGAATGAATAAATAAAAAAATATTGTTTCGTTCACGTGAGTTATTAATAAAAAAAATGTATATAATTAATTAGCAATTTATAGTAATAAAAATAATAGAATCTTTTCAATGAGAGTAATCTTTCATTTTCCCACAATTTTCTACAACGCTTTATAGACCATCCATTTTAGATATATAGAGGTAAATAAATATACACTGGCAGGACGTCTACCGGATTCTGCTAGCTTCTTTATAAAAATTGATCCGCCTACGGAAAAAAGTTTTATTTTTAAAACGCAAATTATTAATGCCCCAGCCAAATATCAATCCGAATGAAAGACCTTTTAAAAGAAACAAGAAAAACGAAAACAAGAAAAAATGAAAGACGTTTTAAAACAAACAAAAAAAGGAAAAAGAAAACAAGACAAAAATAACTAAATTCTTTAAACCATTCCTAAACTTGATTATAATTAATAATATTGTTTATTTTTATTTTATAACCTTGAAACATATCCCCTATAATCCTGTAGAAAATAATTTCGTATTCACGGTTCGTTTCGTATTCACGGTTTCTGTATTCCCGGCATATATCCCGGAATGTATCCCTCGCAAACAAGGAGCTTTGACTGTATAGTAATTTGTATCCATTAAGGCTGTGTTTTCTGGTCTAGTGTTTTTCCAGTGACATACGTATTGTTTCTATTATTACAGATAATTTTTTTTGTTTGGCGTTTTTTTTTTGCATGTTTCATTTCACTTCGAAACGCTTAGCGTTAATTGGCTTTAAATCTTCACCACCAACTTGTAGAAAAAATGCCGTAAAATTATCAATTCTTCTTTTCTCTACGCGCTACTTAGGAAATATTCAGCATTATGCTCTAGTTCTCGAGCAGTTGCGGTAACCCAGTCTAATAACAACTTATTAACTGTCAAATATAAGCGCTCCTATCGTTTGAACGTACCTACTAAATCGAAAGAAAAAACACAGAAACATGCGTTGCATGAACGGGCATGGTATTGCGGTATTTTTCTTATCTCGTGAGCATCACTTATTACATTATACGGATTTGTGAGTTTTTGTTTTCAATTGATGTTTATTTTATTTGTCATTTGATTTAATTAGTATTAATTAGTGTCTATCGCAAATTATAATTACATTTTTTATACTGCAAAATGATATATCAATTTAATCATTCTCATTACACAACTTAAAGACATTTTCTTTATAACATAATTGTTGCACGGGTTTCGTTAACCATGCTAACATCAACAGGAGGTTATTAGCTGCCTCCGAAAAATCTTGAGAAGAAATAGCAAAACCGGAGGTACTTGAAAGATCCAACAGTTTGATTATAGAATCCCAGATCCATGAAAACTGAGCTGAGATGGTTAGGTCATTGCCAAAAGAAGCCGGACACTACATTGCCGAAACAGATTCTCTTTGGCGATTATAGAACAAACAATGAAATCTGTTGTGTTGTTGGTGCTTCTTATTTTGAAAGAGGAATTGAGCTTGAGAAAGCTATGTGCAAACAACTTCGAGTAAAACTTTCCAACCAACATTTGGATCTTTTTCGAAAGAATAAAATGCATTTTGTAACAAGGATAAGACTTGGATTTACCACCATGATCCTGAACTGCGACAACAAACCACAGAGTGGACTGAGCCCGGTTGTTCAGCTCCGAAGCAACCAAAGTGGTCAATATCGACCAAAAACGTTATGGCATTAATTTTTTGGGATGCAAAAGGCATTGTTAATTGACTACCTTCAGACCGGTAAAACAATAACAGGACAGTATTACTTAAACTATTTGCATCAATTGGATGCAAAAATTCGTCAGAAAAGACCTGGTTTAGCAAATAAATAATAATTTTTTATGAAAACAATATACTGACTCATAGAGGTATTACTACGAATTGTTGGAGCAATCACCATATTCACCAGATCTGCCCCCCCCCCCCCCCCTGACTTTCATTTTTCCCAAACCTCAAAAAAATTTTACGTGGTAAGCATTTTTAATCAAATGAAGAAGTCATAGCAGCCGTAAATGAGTATTATGAAGGATTTCCAGAAAATCACTTCAAAGTTGAATTAAATGAATTGGAGAACCGCTGGAAAAAAATGCATTGAGCTTAAGTGAGAAATACGGAAGAATAAAGTGATGTTTTCATCAATAAACTCGTTTTATCGTTTCCGGTCCGCGAACTTTTTTATTAGCCCAGAACATGAAATAAGTAGTAGTTTGTTCATGTCCACTATCACTCAGCACGGATTCATCTGAAACCCCCATATGTCATATTACTTTTGAATCTTGCAACTCCTGTTCAAAGATCTCCATATCCTTCCTTAGTTCTTTCCGTTCCGTATAAATTAGTTTCTCCGTAATCTAGTTTGTTGCAGTGTGTTGTAAGATTTTCTGTTGTGTACAGGAAACTCTTTCTCGATTTGAGTCAGTAAGGAGGGTTGATGTGCGGATAGGGTATGACTCATAGATGAAGACGATTTAATTTTTTCCCTCCTAGCTGTCACTACGCGTCTGTTGCAAGTGGGGGGGGGGACAATGGCGGCAAGGCAGTATAATTCATCATTCGGTGTTGATCTCAGACAGCCCGGGATGATACGACAGGTGTGACTCGTTGAGTGGTATATCCACTTGCTTGGCGTGGCTGGAGTTGCCGAAAACTGTAGTTCTTACTGTGCTGAATTGTGCACCCCACGAAGTGCCTGCTAGTTTCGTACGATGTTATTCCTAGCAGCCACTTTGTGCTTGGTGTTTATGCAGTGTTTTCTGTAGGTAAGAGCTCCATCTAGGGTGACATCCAGGTATTTTGGGGTTGTCCAGGGTCATGCCTTCTCAGGCTATCAGTAATGTCCTCGTCGCTTGCCTTTTTTTCAGGTGGGAGGCATAAGTTTGGGCCTTCGAGGAGGTTTGAGTTGATTCTCCCTATAACAGGCAGCAAGTTGGTCAAGGGCTTCTGATAATCTCTGTTTGGTCTTAAAATTATCTGCTTGCGTAGTGATAGCACACTCATCTGCGTACATGAAACTTTAAGTGCTTTCTGGGAGGGGGTGGTTATTGATGTAGATATTGAAAAGCAGTGGGGCCTGCACGCTACCTTATGGCAAGCCATACTCTTGTGAAGAAGAGCCACAATATATTTTCTTGTTACTAGAATATAGCAACATTGTTTCCGTTTTTTTCCTTTCTTTATAAATGGAGGATTATACTTCGCTCCTCATACGTTTAATCCGATTTCAACTTTGTGCTCCGACAAGTAAAGATTCTTTCGTCAGTATTAAAATGATTCCACTCCGGAATATTCTGTGGACGGTTTTTAATAAAAAGTTAAAATCAGTGAAATAAGTTGCGAAATTACGTCCATTTTAAGACATGAATTTAAGACTATGAAACTTTGAGGGGAATAAGAAGTAACATACAGTAGCGAGGTATAGAAAATTTTATAAACAATAATTAAGTACCTCAAAAACGATACTCTTTTTTTTACTCCCTAGTAAAAATACATTAACAATTGTGCTTTACCATCATATTTAATTAATACATCTCTTTTTTTTCAGGTTACCTCCTGGAATGCCAGATCTACGTACCTGTCTTCTAAATCAGAAACTTCAAATGTTAAATTGTTGCATTGAACGAAAAAAAGCCAGAGATATCGATCGTTACTCATCAGCTCAAGACTCCGAAGAGTCCGACGATGAATTCTTTGACGCCAACGAAGACGATGACGAAGAAGAGCGTAAGATATATCCTATCTGGGATAAACCGGTTGGCCGACTGAGTAAATTTGGTGAAATGAAACTATTGAAAATGGGAGATCCTCTGTACATACCGTTCACCCAGGATCCTGTGTTGAAAACTGAAGATCAGTTGGAAGAAGATACAGGTAATTTGAATTGAATTAAATTGAGTAAAGTGCAAAATAAATGTATTATCCAGGCTATCGTTTAACGTTCAAGCGGGCTCGCGATCATTTTTTTGAAGCGATCAAAAATTTGAAGACCTATTAAAGAGAAGACAAAAAAAAATGTTGATCTATCACACTTTATTTATTTAGACACATTAACTTATCTCTTAATTATTTCAAGTTTAGTGATACATATATACCTTCTCTTTGGATTAGGAAATACTTTTACTTAAACGTAAAGTTAAATCAAATTTATACAATTAACAAGTTCGATAATGAGATCAATAAAACGGTTTGCTTTCAGTATGTTTACCGTTAAGGGTATGTTTTTACTAAGAAAGCTTGGTTTTGTAGAGGGCAGGTCTACGGTAACTAACTTGGTAACGTTCACTTAGTACGTTGCTAGTGCCTAAAATGCTGGACAGTGTGTCGATGTAATTTACACGGACATACTAAGCATTGATAGAATTGATTCGGCATTTGATAGAATTGATTCGGCTATACTTTTGAGTAAGGCTCAACAGTTTGGAATGGGTGACAAATTGTGCAGATTCCTACTATCTTACCTCACTAATCGCCAATATTATGTAAACTATAATAATTACCCCATTGTTCCAATCTTGGTGCGCAGTTGTTTCTGATGTACATGTATGATCTCACCATTGATGTTGTGAGTGGGTGGTATCGCAATGTCAATTATGAAAGCTCTCCTCTGCTTTTCGTTAATTAGAACAATATCCGGCCTATTATAGTCAACCGTCCGATCTGTTGTAATTGGTCTATCCCAGTAAAGAATGGTATCGGCTGACTCAAGTACGGGGGAAGGCGTGTACTTGTAATATGGTGAAGGTGCCTTATCAAATAGCGAGTGCTTTAAAGCGACTTGCTGCTGTGTAATTTTCGCCAGCTGATTATGTCTACCTAGGTAAAAATTAGGGGCAAGGACTGGACACCCTCCAATAAGGTGTTCAATTGTTTCTCCCACACCACCTGTTTCACCCACACATGTCAATTGTTTCACCCACACATGTCAATTGTTTCACCCACACATGTCTTTCATAATTTTTTGTCGTTACTACCTTATCTTGAATAGCTGTCGCAAAGCCTTTAGTTTCTGGATATAATAGTCCATCGGGAAGCCACTTTAGGGACAAATGTTTCTCAATCAAAGCCATCCTCAACTGATTTAGGATATGTCCCATGTAATGTCTGTTGTTTCCATTCTTGAACGATATCATTCAGTGCTATTCTACTATCAACACAATTTTGTCTATTTAGATTCAGCGGAGTGAAACCCTGATCCTACTTTACAACCAGTTTCATCAATGTGCTATGTGAATTAATGAAGTGCTCTCTCATCCTATTCTCCTGGTTGAGACAAAGGTTCTTGACATTCACAAGCCCTCTGCCTTCCAACTTTTTTGGAATATATATAGTCTTTTTGTAGACGAATTGGGATGTAAACATCGGAACTTTATCAATGTTCTTCGTGTCAATCTATCCACTTTATCAAGATCTGCTTCAGACTATTTAACAATGCCAAAAGAATATGTCAAAGTTGGCACCGCCCAGCCATTGACCGCTTTAATGAGATTTCCACCGTTCAGTTTGGTGTTTAGTCGTTGTTGGTACAAAGTGGAAAAATTCTTCTTTAATAGGTTATGATCAAATTTATGGTTTTGAAGTATTCCTAAATATTTGTATGAGTCTTCTGATGCTAGTTCTTATATACCGCAGACTGTTGAATGTTGTTTTTTTATTATTGTCGTTTGTATGCTGATAGTGGAGCATTTCTCGAGTCCGAATGACATTTTGATATCCTTACTAAATATTTCGACTGTTTTTATTAATGAATTTAGTTTCTCTCTTGTTTCTCCATAAAGTTTTAAGTCGTCCATGTATAGTAATAGCAATTTATCATGTCAAGTTTGTAGCCAATATTGCTACTGTTAAGTAATGTGGATATCGGGTTCAACGTTAGAAAAACCAAACAGGGGAGAATGAATCTCCCTGAAATATTCATCTCTCTAAATTTTTTGTTCCAATGTACTGTTGGTGAACAAGTAAATTAATCTTCCATTTACTCATGAGATACCTTAAAGAGCTTGTAATCTGCTTACAAATTTTGTAGATGTTCAAAACTTCTAACAACGAATCACACGGGACTCAGTCCACTCTGTGGTTTGTTGTCGCAGTTCAGGATCAAGGTGGTAAACCCAAGTCACATACATAGTTACAAAACGACGATTAAAAATTATTTTATTCCTTCGAAAAAGATCCAAATGCTGGTTAGAAGGTTTTACTCGAAGTCGTTTTTGATCAGAGTTTAACCCATCTTGCACATAGCTTTCTGAAGCCCAGTTCCTTTTTCAAAATATGAAACACCCGTACAGTTGAGATGTTCATGGCCTTTACAATTTCACTCAAAGTCAAATGTCTGTCATCCATAACAATATCATGTATATAATTAATTATTTGCTCAGTAGTTGTTCTTATTGGGCGATCAGAACGAGGATCAACATTTAGGCTTGTACGACCACGTCGAAACTCACCTGCCCGCTTACAAACCATTGTTTTTGAAGGAGCAGACCCCTAATATAAATGTACCATTTCACTATGAATTTCTATTTTCCCCTTAAACCCAATTTTACAACCAATTTAATCACTGCACCATTTTCTATAATTTTCATTTTAAAAAATAACACTGATACGTTTATTTTAAGTTGTTGTTTTTGTACGAAATAATTGACAGATCGACTTGAAAATTAACATATGTTCATATGAAGGATGGAACTTCAAAATGCACTATACCATCTGAGGCCCGTGGCAAATTCATTGGAGGGGGCCCTCCCAGTAAAAATCGTCACGTTGTAATTTAATTTTAATAAATCACTTAAGTGGTTACCCAACAGTATTACTAATATTGTGTGCATTTTAGTTAAATATATAATACATTTTATTTTCAAAAGTATGGGTATTACATAATTTTAATAATAATAATAATGCTTTATTAACCCAACAGGATAACTTAATTACAGAGCTAATTACTAATTTCTAATGTAATCAATTACAAAATATAATAATAATTACACTAATCTCTACAATATTGAACAAAATAACATACTATAATAGAAAAAAATAAAATAAAATAAAATTCAAAGAGAAAATGAAATAAACAATAAATTAATTACATTGAAAGTAATTTTCTATACTGAAAATAAGGTTACACAAAAAAAAACGGTATTACCTTTAATAAATATAACAAAAACAAGCTCAATCATTGTCTCATAAAGTAATTACGCACACATGTCAATATGTGGCGCCATGAACTATTATTCATATCACAATTCGCTGAAATACTATTAAAAATAGAGCACATAGAGTATAACGGCGATTTAATGGAAACATTGTTCAAAGCCAGATTCAAATAAACTGGCAACACAAGTCTAGACTCCACCCTCATTATCCGAAAGCTCCTGACTCACTGACCGAGCAAGTATGGACTATCAATTTTATTATGCAACAATTTATATAAATATTTCACAGAATGAAAATGTATGATTAAAAAATCGCCGTTGTACATCCTCCAAATGTTTCTTATGCTTTTTGTAATATGGGCTCCACACCACAGAACTATACTCAATTTTAGATCTAACACAAGCATAGAACAAACTCTTTAGAGCATCACAATTATCAAATGATCTACAATTACGAATTATAAACCCAAGCGATTTAAAAGCACTATTCACTACATTATGTATGTGATTCACAAAAGAAAGTTTTGTATCGAAAGTTATTCCTAAATCTTTAAAATTAGGGACTTGTTCCAGATTAGAGGTGTTTATGGAATAATTAAACTTAAAGTTATTTAACTTAATAAAAAATGATACTACTTTGCACCTCTTACTATTCAATTGAAGCCCATTCAACTCACACCATTCATTTACATTTTCCAAATATCTCTGCAGTCCCCTACAACCTGGATGTTGTTTACAACTCTAAAAAGTTTCAAGTCATCTGCAAACATGAGACTTTCACAATCCAAAAGCCCGGAGAGATCATCAATGTACATCAGAAACAACAGCGGGCTAAGATTGGAACCCTGTGGTACCCGCGTATTTGCATTATATATGAATGACTGATAGTTATTATAGTTTACATAATATTGGCTGTTAGTTAGGTAAGATAGTAGGAATCTGCACAATGTGTCACTCATTCCAAACTCTTGAGCTTTACTCAAAAGTATAGCTGAATCAATTCCATCAAATGCCTTAGATATGTCCGTGTAAATTACATCGACACGCTGTCGAGCATTTAAGGCATTAGCAACATAGTGAGTGACCGATACCAAATTAGTTACCGTAGACCTACCCTCTACAGAACCATGCTGTCTTAGTGAAAGCATACCCTTAATCGCCGGATTAACCCGATTATATAGCAAAATTTCAAACACCTTAGCAAAATTTGACAACACTGCCACTGGTCTATAATTTTATATCAAATGCCTGTCACCCTGCTTGTAAACTGGACATACTTTAGCCAATTTCCATGCTTCAAGAAAGGTGCATGTCTGCAAAGACAAGTTATAAATTTTTGTCATAGGTTTAGAGAGCACAGACAAACAATCTCGAACCAAAAATGCTGGAACATTATCATAGCCCGATGTTAATTTTGGCTTCAATTTTTTTATTGCATCCTTAACTTCTTGTTCATCAAAATAGTCAATAACTATGTGATCAGCAAAATAAAAATCACTCACCCTTCTCCCTAAATGGCCAGTAGCAGTATCATAAACACTAGCGAAAAAACTCGCAAAAACATTCACAATGGAATTTGGAGTATCAAAAAAAATTGTCATCATAAACCATCCTACCCGGTATTCTAGTTGAATTACTTTTACTACTAATATACGACCAAAACATTCCAGAATCATTGGAAATGGAGTTCTGAACATTTTTCATATATATCTTATATGATTTCTCAATTTGCAACTTAACAATGTTTCTTAATTCTTTGTACTTCAATAAATAAACATTCAAGAGAGTTTCTTTATACTTTATATAATATCGTGACTGTAATTGAATATTATTGATTATTTCGGTGGTATACCACTTAGAATATTTCCTCTTAAAATTATTGTAAAGTGAAACATAAGAATCAAATATCTGGTAAAGTTTTTTATAAAATCTATCAATAATACCATCAATATTATTACAATCGTCCAAAAACTGCCAGTTCACATTGAGAAGACATTCATACATTTCCACGTAATTACCTTTTTTAAAGTTATAACTTTTTATGTGCGTATTATTCGAAACATTTCCAGTCCTAATTGACATATCATTAACTATAATAAGCGATAGGTGGTAGATATTCTCATCAACCAACGGGGCATTATTGTGCAAAACCCAACAATTATTATTACAAAATACCAAGTCAAGCAAGCGGTTAGAACAATTATATATCATATTGCATTGAGTGAAGCCAAAATATGATTGAAATGTCAGCAAAGTCTGTTTCCTTATGCTCATTTTACGACTATTTGCAAAATCCGACACATTACAATCACCAACTAAACAAACTCTATTGCCATACATGTACTCTAATTCAGCAAATTCCTGAAACAATTTATTAAACAAATCTGCAGATAATGTAGATGGAATGTAAACTGCTAAAACAAATATTGAAACTCTATCAAAAATACACTTACATCCTACTAAATCAACAAGTGCAAACCTATCAAACCCTGATAAATCAAGTCTCTGAGACTTAAAATCCGACTTACAAGCTAAAAGCGTCCCACCTCCACAAGACATTTATCCAATTCAACCTAATGAAATTACAATTTAATATTAACAAGATATTTATTGATGAAATTCTTTTCTCCGAGCTTTCTGCTCCGCAAAAGTATCAATAACATCATCAAAGTTTAAAGATCGGGCCATAGAATTTTCAATAGACAGAATTGGCGGTACGTAATCTGTCTTGTTCCATAGAGTTTCTTAAATAGGTTTTTATTAATTTTAGTTTCGAAAATGATCTTTCAGCTCTAGCTGTAGTCACAGGAATTGTAACAAACAACATTAATGCAGTACATACTTCAGGAAAGCTACACGACATAAAATGTAGATTTTCACTTTTTCACACGATTTTCAATTTAACAGAATTGTTTTCGTTAGCGCTTTTTGAACTTTAACAAATCGAACTTTTAAAGCAAAAATAGCATTATAAATTCCTGCCCATCTAGTAGGGTTCAATGTTTTTAATGTTATCGAAATTGAAGACTCCCTTTCTTTATCAGATATAAAACTTGATAAGATATTCCATACTTTGATACTATGCCCAAAAAAATTATAAATTTGTTGAGCTGTTTCAAAAAAATGTTGCATATCAATAGCCTTTCTTACTGCATCATTAAGTACCAGATTTAAGTTATGAGCAGCACAGTGAACATATACCGCATTTGGCTCGATATCTTTTATGAGTTTTTGAACTCCACCATAAGTGCCTTTCATTGTGTTAATACACTTATTTAGACATTTATTTAGAGGTATATTTTTGTCATTTATGGATTTAATAACTTGCTTGGACATTGCTAAGGCAGTTTGGTCCTTAACTTCATGAAATCCTAAAAATGACTCTTTAATGACGAGCGCCTTTGGGATTCTATTTTCGTCTTTATAGATCATACAATAACAGTAAAGTTCACACATTTGATCTGGTTTTGAAATATCTTGAGTTATTTTTAATATGATAGAGTAAACTGGTGCGGCATTTATTTCATTTATGAGGGCATTTTCTATTTTTAAAACCAGAACAGAAATGAGCTCATTTTGTATTTTTGGACTTATTGGAAGTATTTTATCGGGTCCTTTGGTTTAGTTAACAGTTCTTGTAAAATCGGATCGTATATTGCTAATAACTCAACAATACTCAAAAAGTTTCTTCGGGAACTTGGATCATTGCTATCTGCCTTTCCTCTGTGGCCACGAAAGCCTAAATTACACGTTGAAAGTGTCAGAGTGACATTAAGGAGTCAAGGAGATCGGTTGGGGCCAAAAAGATATTTTCTTTCTTGATCATGGACTCTTGCTCTTCATCAAGTGTATCATGCAGCCGCCATTGTTGATACCTAAGACAAGAATCCAGGTGAATTTTCGAATACATTTGTCGTCCTATGGCGTCTACAATATGTTTCCAGTCGTCGTAGTCTTCCATCCACACATTTTGTATTTTTTTAGATATATAGTAATATAGTAGATATATAAATAATATAGTAATGTTTTTCTAGGAAAGATCTATTGTCACTGTCTTTTAAGAAAGGACCCTTAGGATTACAATGTCCGTTTTCGATCACGAAACGTTTTACTTGATCATTTAGTTCTTTAAAATTACCCTTATCAGTAATATATGGTGAAGATGCAATATTGGTCACGCTAAAATATGTTTCACTTTGATTTTTACTTGTACCTTGTTGTGGTTGTTCTGGATCTGGATCTGGATTCTGGTATCGGGTGCTGCATCTGCTATACTGTTACTTTTAGTTAGGTCCAATTCTTCATTTTCGGAGTACTGGTCACTCGCCTTTTCATCAATAGAGTCATCATTCTTAAAGTACTGACTAATTTTAGGTAACTTTTTATTTTTTTCTTCAGGCTCCCTCTTTCGCTTTCGTTTTTCGCTCCCACTTATATATTTTCTAGAACTAGATATGTTGATATCTAACTTTTACAATTAACTTTACTTTGCCTCTATTTACAGATTCAATAAAACAAAAACTACGAAAAATCAAAGATACAAATGACCAATTATCATGACAATCAAACGAAAAATGCATAATAGAGCTCTCCATGCTTAAAAAATAGAAATCCGGGATTCCCCTAACATCGTGCGTCGCTAGCCCGCCAGCGCCATGAAAAAAAGTACTTTCTTGGCTAACAAAATGCGGGAATTCCCCGAGCGTCACTAGCTCTCCCGCTCCACCAAAGTACCGCGACAAAAAATGAAACAACAGATGGATGCGTTCTAAAATTGATCGGCATCCTTTTCTTACGAATGCGTTTAAAGCTTAATAACTTTTTTAAACTTGTATATGGTCTTTAGTTGTGTCTAACTTTAATTGAATTTTACTTATAACAAAAATTATAATTTTTACTAAATTTTCTTAAAAATGTTAGGTTACTTCTGAGCTCGCGGCCTCTTGGACCGGGGGCTCCCGTCAGGTCGGGAGCCCGTGGCATTTTGCCAGCCCTGTCACCCTATAGTTATGCCACTGGTAGTAGGTTATATAGTTCTTTTACTGCTCTGTTTGTGTCTCTCAGATTTTTTCAAGTACGCGAAACTTTTCAATTAGTTTAGTACATGTTGCGTTATTAAGGTGGACTTTATTGATAATTAAGTAAAGATATTTTTTAATAAATCTTTGTCTAGTATAAATCTATTGGAGTGGATTGCTTGAACTACCGCCTTAATTAATATACTTTACGGATATAACTTTCCGTAGAATCTAATATCTTTAGTTCCGTTTCTACGTATTTCCCTACTTTCTACTTCATTGAACACGTTTATGTTTTTAAAGTCTTGTTTCAAACATACCGTAGCATTGTTTTTAGACTACTTCAATTTTGGGTACAGCTAATCTAGTTTAAAATATTAGAAAGCTTAAACATACCAAATTATTTCCTTGGTATCGGTGCAAGAAAATCTTGGAAATATCTACAGTGTCTAGTTTATTTTAAATATCTTTGTTAGTTATCAAAAAGTCTCTCAGTTGAATGGGGTTGTTTTGGTTGTAGAAACGTTATAGAAAAAAGCACAAGGTTTTTAAGATTTATTTTTATTTTTCAATGTAGTTGTATTTAGTGTCATTTTTTATTTTTTTTTAATACCCTCGCTATAATGCGATTTGACCAACTCTGCAAAATAATATATACGATTGTACAGGGTATTCCAATAGGAATGTCCAAACTTTAAAATGAGGCTCAATGATAACTACAAGTGATATCCCGGTAATTTTTATTTTAGCTTGAAGAACAAATATGACATTATGTTTTTAACATAATAATGTCGTTCAAATGTTCTCATCGACTTCTTCTATAGAATGCGTTCTATAGGCCCCATTATCAATTTTCACACATATCGCTTGGAACGAAGGTTGTTCAATAAGTTCTTAAAAAATCCAAGAGATGGCTCGGATCGTAGCATCGGAAATGGTTTGTTTTTAGTAAGCATCATTATTCACCACAGAGCTGTCAAAGTCACAGTTCTATTAATCACATGTTTTCATTTTTATTGTTGATTGAAGCAAGAAACTTTTGTTTATTTAGAAAAATGGAAAAAGTGAGTTTCGAGTGGTGATTAAACACTTATATTTAAAAAGCTTAAGACCGAAAGAGATCAAAGCTGAATTGGGTGAAGTTCATGGCACGTCTGCTTCTTTGTTTACAACTGTTTCTAATTGGGCAAATGAGTTTGAACGTTAAAAGAAAAACACAAAAGATGAACATCGTTCAGGAAGTCCAGTGGAAGTGAGTACTCCCGAAATGGTTGACAAAATCCACGACATGGTTTTAAGTAATCGACGAATTAATGTGCGCGAAATAGTTGGGGCCACAGGCTTATCGCAAGGTACAATATTTGCTTACATTGGTACAATACTTGGTACAATATTTGCTTGCTCACCACAGGACTGTGGTGAACTAGAACTTATTTTTTGATCAATTCTGGATGTTTAGCCTGCACAGTACCCTCCAATTCGTTCAGTAGTGATGCATAATACTCCCAGGTGCTGCTTTTTGCCAAGTAATCTATGAGTACCATGCCACAAGAATCCAAAAAATTGCAGCCGTTTATATTCGTAGCCTGCAGATGAATCATTTTCACTTTTTTGGGTTCCCACCCACTGTTTTCTCTCTGACGTGTAATGATCAATCGACATTTTAATCAGTTATAGTGACATAAACTTTGACGGTGCTGACATTTTTCTAAATATGAAAATAGTGTGCAACGTTTATAATGTTTAAATAATATCTTAGACAATAATATTTGTTATTTTTTTCTAAATCGTCCCTTAAAATCAGTACCATTGGGTAATATTTTTCTAATACTATAGAATTTTTATAGTTTTATGTGGAAATATCTCGACAAGTTTCTTATTTTGTCTCATAATTCATGGACATGCTTGGGCTAATAATGTTTTGGTGTACCCACCCAAAAGATGAAACAGTTTGTGATAGTGACAGTGTGTGAAATAAATAAATACTAATTAATTAATCAGTGAATTGGTTGGTCTCATTAACGCCATGATTCATAACATGTCGATCATTAATTAATTAATTAAGAAATCAAAGGAGCTCAAGTCCGTAGAATTCCGTTACTCCGTTAATTAATTAATTAATTGAAATGTATACAAGTTTGCTCCCACCATTTTCCTATAGATGGCGTTAGCGGTAAATCGTCGTCGAAATAAATACATCATAGTCGCCATGCAATACCTACCGGCATCTTGTAAACATAACCTCATAGCACCAGTAGTTGATTTGTGTTTACATCATAAAGTTATTGGCGATTAAAAATGTCAGTTTATGGGCCAAATTCTCGTCATTTGCGGGAGGTTTCTTTAATATAACAAGAGCTTCGTGAGTGGTTTCAACGCAAGCATAGCGGTGGAAGAGCTAACGTTTTTGAAGATGAAGAATTAGGGGCATTGCTTAATGAAGACTCGTGTCAAAGTCAAGAAAAGTTGGCAGACAATTTGGAGGACTGGAGACAATTTTAAAACGCCTCAAAGACCTGGGAATGACCCAGAAGCAAGGATATTGAATGACATTCAAGTTGAAACCGAGAGATGTTGAACGCCGTTTGTTTGCCTGTGAGCAATTACATGAAAGGCAAAAACGAAAGGGATTTCTGAATCGCATTGTCACTAGGGGGCGAAAAATGGGTTTATTACGATAACCTCAAAAATCATGGTTATATCCCGGCAACGTTTCCACGCTGATGGCCAAACCGGATATTCACGGCTCCAAGGTCATGCTCTGTATTTGGTGGGATCAGGTCGGTGTAGTTTATTATGAGCTGTTAAAACCATCTGAAATAATCACAAGGGATCATTATCGAACGCAATTAATGCGTTTGAGCCGAGCATTGAAAAGCAAAATTGAAAGACACGATAAAGTGATTTTGCAACATGACAATGCTCGGCCCCATGTTGCGAAAGTGGTCACAACATTCTCGGAAATGTTGAAATGGGAAGTCCTATCCATGCCGCCGTATTCTCCAGACGTTGCTTCCTCTGACTCTCACCTGTTTCGGTCGATAGCATACGGCCTAGCTGACCAGCACTTCCGGTCTTATGAAGACGTTAAGACGTTAGAAGAAGTTAAAAATTCGTGGATCGCTTCAAAAGATGGCCAGTTTTTTTAACGCGGGATTCGAATGCTGCCTGGAATATGGGAGAAAGTAGTGGCCAACGATGGACAGTACTCTCGATCATAAATGTATAACCAGTTGTTTACAATAAAGCCTCGAATTTTGAAAAAAAACGGCAGGAGCAAAGTTGTATATATTTTAATTAATTAATTAATTAATTAATTAATCAATTAAGTCATTAATGTTTCATATCGCAATTTTTCATACCGTATCGATCCTGTATTAATTAATTAATTAATTAACGCCATGATGCCATGTTTCATAGCGTATCGATTCTTTATTAGTTAATTAATTAACGCCATGATGCCGTGTCGTTTATATGTTTCATAACGCCGATATGTTTCATAACGTGTCGATCCTTTATTAATTAATTGAACATGGCGATAGTAAAACCAACATGATTGAACATGTCGTTACGAACATAAGCAACGGAAATAATGAAATTGACCTAGAATGTCGAGGTAAAACTCAAAATACTGGAAATCAAAGCTGTAAGCCCAATAATGGGACCAAAGAAAATAAGAGTAAAAAGATACTGAGAAAAAAAATATTGTAGAAAAAAATTAAGTACGAGTATTAAATGATATCGAAACCTACGAAGATTGAATGAAAGATCAGATGCTTTTTCGATAGATGATAGAGTCTTGTTTTGACTGTCTTCAAAATTAAACAAGTATATTTTTGAATACATGGAAATAAAACAAATTTCGTTTGTTCGTTACACACTGTCTTTTTCGTTTCAGAAACTATCCCATAAACCTAACAAAAGTTTATAAAGCATTGTCGGGCTTCTGCTTCTTAACATTTTATGATTCATGAGATTTACTGAGTTTCGGTATGGTCGCCCTATTCTTCGGATTTGGCCTCCTTTGATTTCTTTCTCTATCCAAACGTGAACAAATGGTTAACTGTAAAGAAATTCACGTTAAATCAAGAGATCATCATGACAACAGGGAACTATCTAACTAAGAACCATAACTAAATGGGACCTAATGAATAAAAAACACAAGAGAAAACCAAGGGTAGATGCAAGATCTACATGGGCGAAGACATCAAGAAAATTGAGGGTAGAGCAGTGGAGGAGGCAGGGAATAAACAAGTTAAAACTTTCATCAGACACTATGAGAGAACAACAGTTTGAAGATGGGATAATATTTAAGTTTCGATGAAGGAACCATTACAATCTCTTCTGAAAGCTCGTCAATCACTCCCTTTCGAGACTGGGTAAAGTCTGAGTTAGTTTGTAGCCAATGTTAAGCTGTTGCTTCAGTTAAACTTCAGCTAAACAGTCTCAGTTGCGGTATAGCATTTTTTGATACTGTTTTATTTGTAACAGTATCTGTTACAATCTAACATGTTCTTTTAACATTTAAAAATCAACTATTACACGACATAATAATAGTTATTAATCAATCAAAAAGTAATAAAATCGATGTTGATATCTGAGCTTTCTATTGCGTGTTTTAAACTAACACTTTCCTTGTACCTTTTTTTTTTGTTTTTATTATTTACAACCTACAAACACGTCAGTTAACAATTTAATTGGTTTACTTTCAGTTTTTGTCAATTTTTTCTTCGGTTAGATGAAGAAAATTGCATGACCGTAGACTTGATGGTTAATGATTTGGATTATTTGGAACAAGATGTTAAAGAAAAAAGAAGATCCGTGTAATATAGAATAATGAAAATATAGAAAATAAACGAGACAATGTTTTTATAGAGTAACGCAAGCTTACCAGGGTTGATCAAAAAGTTTTCGGAACGACAGTCTGTAGTGTTGTCCGGAAAGTTCGTAAGACTTTTTTTAAGAGAAAGAAAAACGCAATTATATATATATATATATATATATATATATATATATATATATATATATATATATATATATATATATATGTATATATATATATATATATATATATATATATATATATATATATATATATATATATATATATATATATATATATATATATCTATATATATATATATATATATATATATATATATATATATATATATATATATATATATATATATATATTTAATTTATTACGCAAGTACCCAACAAGTTAAAATCGAAGAGATTTAACACTAAACACCAAATCACTCTTTTAAACTTATTGACACACGTTTCGCTAACTGTGTTAACATCATCAGGAAATAATTTAATCTAGTTCTGAAATTAATTTAGCTTACTGAGCTTACTGAGCGTTACGTTAATACTTGAAAAAATTGACTGAACGGAATAGGTCCTTTATCCTGGTTCATAATTTTCTTACATTTTTCTATTTGAATGCTTTCATATGCATCCAAAGCCCTATTATTATTAACACTTTTAATTAGTCTTAAACTACTAATATTTATATTGTGGTTATTTTCGATTGCATGTTGGGAAACACAAGATTTTTCCATTTCTCCCATATCTAACATGGGCAATATGTTTTTTATATCTCGTTTTTATGGATCTTTTTATTTGCCAAATATACCGTCGATCAGAATCTTGACAACTAATTTCGTAAATCTCCTACTCTTCATGTTGATCTACTTTATCCTTTGAATTATCCAGGATTTCTCTTAATTTATTTTATGGTTTGTACACAATCGTAATGACCACTTTTTTCAAAATTTTATCTAGTCCTCGTATTAGTTGGGCATCAAATTTTTGATCCTTTTGAATAGTTGAAGTTATGTTTTCTAATTAATTTATCTACAATATTCTTATTATAACCCTTCACTTCGGATACCTCCCTAATTAATTTTAATTATTTGTTATAATTATCTTTCTTTAAAGGAAAATTGATTAATCTGTTTACCATAAAATTTGAACTTATTTTGGAATCGATTAAAATCTTCTTTGTACTTATAACCAACTTTTTTTCTAGATGCTCTTTTAAAATTGGGCTCTACTCAAGATGCTTCAGAACTTAGAGCCAGAATTATGAGCGCCAGCCTGTTGTCGGATATGGAATCATTCAAGGCAGCTAATCCTGGTGCAGTAATTGAAGATTTTATACGTTGGTAAGCATTACTATGTCATTAGAAAACATGAGGTAATCGAAAAAGTTTATAGAGTCCTCAATAGTTAATATTAAAATTAATACCATTAAAATGGGAGTCTCATTTTTATTTATTCTATTTATGAACATAGGTATCTCTTCTTTAATAGGTGTTTCGGTTGATACGTCGATTTTGCTAAGAGATGGCGTCACTAGTACATTTATTAGAATAGACTAATAACATCTATGGCGTTTTAGAGGGTAACCTTCAGAGCTTTGAATATGTCGAATTATGTACCAGAAAAAGACGTTTTGCGGGAAAGTTTAATAACCTTCTTTCTTTTGAAGTTTATGGTGAACATTCTCTAACATAAAAAAATTGAGAACGATGGCTTAAACGCTTTAATAATGGCGAATCTGATATATAAGATATCTAGAGGAGCGTCCAGAACAACCAAAAAAGTTTGAACATGCAGATTTGCAAGCATTATTGGATGTGGAGCAACTCATACGCTGATACAATTGGCAAAAGTATCGAATGTTGCCCAATCCACCATTTCCATACATCTACACGCATTAGGAAAGATCCAGAAGGAAGAAAAATCAGTTCAATATGAATTGAAAGAAAGAGGCATTGAAAGGAGAAAAATCACTTGTTAAATTTTGCTTGCCAGACAGAAAAGAAAAAGATTTTTGTGTGGAAAAAGCAATATATTGATTATTAAGGTAATTTATTTTGTTATGGATATAAACGCTCAGATTTTGCAAAAAATCGACATTATTAACCGAAACACCTCTTACTTCGGTTTGTTTTTGTTCTGAATCTCTAATCTCTAAATCCAATGATATAAAATGAAGTTGATATACTACAGAAACAATTTTGGGGGAATAATGATTTAAACTACGATTGCTTTCAGGTATTCACCTCGAGATTGGATCGAGGAGGACGAACTGGATCAACACGGACAGAAAAAAGGTCATTTAAGCCCAAGGATGCAATTGGCCGATAATATTTGGATGGAGATGTGGAAGATCGCCAGGCCTGTGCCGGCAAATCGACAGAAAAGATTGTTTGATGACACAAGGGAAGCTGAAAAAGTTTTACAGTTCTTAGGTATGTACCAAATAAAATCCTTTTAACCAGTGTAGAACTTGTCCATATTTTGGATTGACCTGTACTTTGTGGACAACCCCTATATTTTGTGTGCCTGTGTTTCCAACTTAAAACTAGATCTTTTTATTTTTGTAATATGAACGAAATATAAAACTAAATAATAGGAAGAATTAAAAAGTAAACATTGCAAGGACTCTGCTTAAATAAAACAAAACAATAATAAAATATAAATATTTATATTTTATTTATTTACTAGAACGAAGTGGTCTGAACAAATAGTTGTCGCTATTGTTCAACCAAGAACAATCAATTTAAAAATCTCCCCTATCAAAATTAATTTTTTAGTACTAATCTTAATGTTTAATATATTCATTTTAGTAAGGAAATAATTTTATACATTATTCAAGATATTTTCCATCATTCTACAGGGGTTGCTATTTACGTATCCGAAATTGGTAACATTGCTGTTGCTAGACGCCATCTAACATACATCGTAAAGTTTGATAGTGATGATTATATACGTACTTAGAACGTTTTGTTAAACGGACGTGGTGTCTTGTAGTGTTTACTGACTTGAAAATTTCATCTCAATCAAAAAATGGAATTAACTCGTGAGAATTTTCGTGCGATGATTTACAACGACTTTCGACGTGGATTATCTCAACAACACTTCATCGATCAACTCACTTCGACTTTTGGCGATAAAACACCATCTAAAACCACTGCATATCACTAATTTAGTGGATTCAATCATGGACGTCGTTGGCTCAAGGGCGAATTTAAAGAAGGTCGTTCAAAATCGGTTGTTGTGCCAGAAATCATCTATACTGTGCGCGAACTGATAAAGCAAGATCATGTGACAGTCATGTGACATACAGTGAGACTGAGGCATCCCTGGATATTGATATGACAACCATGCATAAGATTTTACATGGACATTTAGTCGTGAAAAATATTTGTTCGCGTTGTATTCCGCATAATTTGACAATGGTTCAAAAAAAGGCTGGTGTCGATTGGTGCAAAGAAATGCTCAAAAAATACAATCGTGCTACATCAAAAGCCGTGTATAATATCTATATAGGTCTTGGATCTATACGTATAAACCCGAAAGTAAATAGCAGTCGCCTGTATGGGCCTTTCAAAATTAGCCAAAAATCGATTGTTCGCCAATCACTTCGAAACAAATGGCAGCCTGATTTTTTGGAATAAATGGGCACGTGTCTAGAGTGTCACTAGAAAATCGTAGAACAGTCAATTCTGAATGGTACACAACCATTTGTTTGCCGGAAGTCTTTGAAGAAATAAGAAAATAACGACGCAGGATCATTCTTCCCCATGATAAAGTGAGCTCTCACACATCGGACCGAACAACATAATATTTGACCCGTCAAAATATCGAACTGATGGGTCATCCGCCGTGCAGCCCTGATTTGGCACTCGATAATTTGTTCCCGTCAGTGAAGAATAAATAGGAATACATGGCTACCAATTTTCGATGCCAGAAGAAGCGGTTGATGGGTTTAAAATGCATATCTTGAAGATACCTCAATCGGAATTGAAAAATTGCTAATTGCTAATAAAATCATTTTCAACGATAACCCTCATAGTAAAAGTTAGAGTTGTCAGCGAGGGGCGGGTTTTTTTGACGTAATTTTTTCATCCACCCTGATCTGAACTTCTTGCTGGTTTGAGAAACTTTTCAGGATCTAGCTTCACTTCATTCACTTCAAGGATTCAGCCCGAGCCTGACTCATAATGACTATAAAGCTAGAATCGGTCTCCCGAGCTACTTACTGACATTATCATGACGCCTAAAGAATTGGTCAAAGCACTCTAATGGACTACTGTTGGATTTTTATTGCTTATATATATTTGAAGAAGCCAAAGAAATAGCGAATATTGAAAACTACTACTAAGGTCCGAACAATGAGAGAAGCTCTTAAAATAGAAGAAAGGGGTTAGCTAAATACGCGAAACGACGCTAACAACATTCCAAAAGTATGGAAATCCCTTCTGAAAAAAGAAGAAATGCGGCAACGTGGCGGCGAGGTAGAAAAATCAATAAACGGACGCCCGACTGCATTTCCGAGCGCCGCAAATAGTCCCGAACTAGCCCGATATAATCTGCGCAGTCGCCAGCCGGCTTTAAAAGCGAGTACAAAGACCTGTGTACGTCAGTTGGACTCTTCAGTCGAAACGGACAACACTTGAATATGCCAAATGAGATTTTGGCGAAACGTCGTGACTCTTCGCAGACTCAACGGATCGACACCCGGAATGATTTGGAAACATATATATATATATATATATATATATATATATATATATATATATATATATATATATATATATATATATATATGTAATGATAGATTTTTTCATTTCTCAGATATCCTGTGTTAGCTGAATGTCCACTGGTGGTCGGTTCCGCTGACGTTTCGATGGAATCTCATCCATCATTTTCAAAGCGTTTACTGGACGGTGTTTCGACGACAAAAGCATTTGTCCACCGTCCACCAATGGACATTCAGCTAACACGGGGTACCCGAGAAACTATCATTACATTTCACATCCGTGAAAATATTCGGTATATATATATATATATATATATATATATATATATATATATATAAATATATATATATATATATATATATATATATATATATATATATATATATATATATATATATATATATATATATATATATATATATATATATATATATATATTACGCTGTCTCAACTGGTGTGGATTCCATGAACTCCAGTTACAATTTGCCTATAATGATTAATTACTTTTATTTTATTACCAATATTTTTCATTTCAGTATACGTATGTATGTATACGTATGTACGTATGTATACGTACGTTCAGTATACGTATGTATGTCAGTATATATATGTCACTGTATGGGCTGCAATGGAACAGGCACGAAACTCATCTAAACGAACAGAAACAAAATTCCTTAAGACGGGTTGACACATAATCTCTGGAATGGCTGCCATTTCGTGTCGGATATTTTCGATTTTAGATAGCCCTATAAGAGAAAATTCATAGGGCTCAAGCCAGGACTACATGGAGTCCTTTAATGTCACCTCTCCTGGATATCAATTTATTTGGGAAAATATCACAAACTCTGGCGTGGTGCAGTTAAAAGAAAATATCCGACACGAAATGACAGTCATTCCAGAGAGTATGTACCGACCCGTCCTAAGTAATTTTGCTGCTGTTCGTTTAGACAAGTGCCGTGGATGAGTGAGTGCAATGTGTTTTTGAATAATTAATAAAGGTTTTTTTGATGGACGTCTCTCTTTCATTTATATCACTATATAAAAAAAACTCTCTTTTGGGACACCTATTTGAGACATCAATTCTGTGTTTGCAGGGACGCGTAAAGTTCTTTCTTTACCTGGAGGTTTCTTTTTCCGTGCAGAACCTACAAAAGTCAAAAGACCTACATTTGTCAATATTTAACTTATTTGCTATCTCACGGACGGTGGTGCGTAGATCTTCGACTATTATGGCCTCTATTTCCTCGACATCAGTGCTTGAAGGATGTCCGGAGCGAGTTCGGTCTTCCAAATCAAAAAGTCCGACTCTGAACGAACCCAACCACTTTAGAATCTCTCTTTCATTGTCTCTCCCACAAATCCTCTTAAACGGCAGAAATTTTGTTTTCTTTTGTCGTCCGATGTTTTCAAATTGAATCAACTTCACTAACAACTTAACTAATTATTGTAAATACCACAGGAATTAATAATATGTAAATAAACATTACTAACCCAACACTGATTTTTGTTTACAAGCATTAAAAAAGGAACTTATGATAAATCTCGACGATCTTTCAGGTTGACCTGACATTTTTAAAATCGGCTGTTTCTCTAACGTACTCTGCATATGTGAACAATAAAAAATAAGCTTACCACTTAATTCATTAGCTTGGTATAATATTATTGTAACAATTAGTTCAATTTAAATTAATATTTATTTTTATTATTACTTAATACAAAAATAATAAATATTAAATACATTTGTTGTATACATCTGGGAGGCAGTCTAGAACAAAATAAAAAATAACATGACAAAAACCGTTTAATTTCAAATATATTTCATTTTAAAACAAAAATGTATCTCAAGAGAACTCCAAAAAATTGAATGACACGACAATATACTTCGAAAAAAAATTTTAATTCTAGATTTCAGAACTGTAAGCCAAATAGCGGAACTCATCATTCCGATTCTGTCCCATGCCGCCATCTCTCGTCTCATCGACGAAATAGAGAACCTCGCATCGGTACTGTCCGAAGCTGCTGTCCCAGTGTCGAACCTTTTGAAACACGGTGAACGGATATCGCGCGATCTCAAATGGCAAACGAAGAGGTTCGACTTGTTCATTCACGAGGTCGCCACTTTGGAACTCTTGGTGTCTCAAGCTAACTCTTTGAACTACAAATTTAATCCGTCTGGTCAAGAAGACGAACAAGTCAGTCAGGCTATTGGTAAGTTTTTATTTTCAGTTTTTCATTTTTAATTTTTGATTATACAACTTTTATTATCAAATAATTCTCTTCGTTAGTTTAGGTATCATTTTGTTTAATGATGTTTTCCAGGGTTTAAAGTTTATCAGGGATTTTGCAATGAACAAAATAAATATGAATCACATGATACAATATCAATGCTATTTAGTGGATGGTAATGAAGTTCCTATAGTTTTTGCTGAATAAACAAAAAGAAATATATATTTCTGTTGTAATACTTAATTTTATTTTGACATTATTGATTACTAATTGAGATGGTCCTATAATTTCAGTTAAAACTTAAAGTAAACTTTTATAATCCGAACTATAAAAATCCTAATGCAGGGGTCTTAACCTTTTGTTGTCCAATAACTAGATTTGGTGGGTGGGTATATCTGGCCACAAAATGAAGTATATATATATATATATATATATATATATATATATATATATATATATATATATATATATATATATATATATATATATATATATATATATATATATATATATATATATATGGAGTTTTTTGAACTCTTTGGACTGCGTTCAACGAGACAACCATAGTCAGGAGTTATACACCCCCGACCGTTGGGTACCACAATCTCATGTGGAACGCACAACAACCTGCGTCTCCGCCATAATGAGCAATGATTAGTTGCTTCACCGGGAAGAAGCTCCACCCATCCCTTACATTGGAGGGCACGTGTTTCGTCTGTTGGTGGTTAGACTTATCAGGGTACCGACATATGCTCTCTCGCCAAGAATAGGGAGTCCCTCTTCACAATCAAACAACCCCAATTTTCGCCGACTTCTCATCGGATGGCTTATAAATGGAGTTTTTTTACTTCTTTGGATTGCGTCTTCTGGGTATTCTTGGCGAGAGAACATATGTCGGTACCCTGATGACACTAACGACCAACAGACGAAACATGTGCCCTTCAATGTAAGGGATGGGTGGGGCTTCCGAATCCCGAAAATTTGGGAGTGGCTTCATCTTAAATATATATATATATATATATATATATATATATATATATATATATATATATATATATATATATATATATATATATATATATATATGTATATATATATATATATATATATATATATATATATATATATATATATATATATATATATATATATATATATATATATATATATATATATATATATATATATATATATATATATATATATATATATATATATATATATATATATATATATATATATATATATATATATATATATATATATATATATATATATATATATATATATATATATATATATATATATATATATATATATATATATATATATATATATATACAGGGTGTGTATATAGTTTTGGAATTTTTTTTGTTTTTATTTAAAAAGTTTCGTTATTTTTTCGACATACTGTATACATACATATAATGATTGTAAGGGAATAAAATTCAGTTGAGAGTAAACGAACATTCATATAGTGATATTTCCTTCTTTAACATCTCTAATAATTTTTTAAAGCTTTTCTATTAAAAGAGAATACTAAATAATATACACAGTATGTCAAAATAATAACGGACCTTTTTAAATTATTAAAGAAAACTACTACAGCCATCAAATAACATATATGAAACAATATATAATCTAAACGATGTATATGTCCTCTATAACACGACGACAAAACGACGTCTGCCATCATTAGCATCAATCAATGGATTGTCAAGTTATAACGCTTAAAATGACAGTACCTTTTTGTCATCTCATCATAAAAACACGATGGAACAAAGAGCTAATATTAAAGTTTGTGTACACATGTCTTTGAGTGCTATAAGCGATATCAGGACGGTCGTGATGCTTTGGAAGACGACCCAAAGCCAAGCCGGTCCAAAAGTAGAAATCACGATGAGTTGGTGAGAAAAGTAGAAGAAATGATCGCCTACGATGCGAAGTCGACTGTGAGATGGATAACGGAGGAACTACATACTACCAAATACATGTTTCACGAAATTTTGACAAAGGATTTAAACAAACGGAAAGTTTTTGGCGAGAACGAAGTCTGTCTGCTTCAACTTCCTCCATATTCGTCTGATTTATCTTGGTGTGACTATTTCCTGTTCGAGAAACTCAAACTAGCCATAAAAGGGACGTTTTATGATGGTGTTATCCAAATCCAAGAAGCTGTGAAGAAAGTCATTGAAGCGATTCCGACATAAAAAATATCTGTTAGCATTGGTTGAATGTGCCTAGCGGTGTATTGATGCGAAAGGGATATATTTTGAATAATAATAAATAATTTTGACAAAACAACTATTGCTTCCTTTTAACTTAAAAAGTTCCGTTATTTTTCCGATATAGCGGGCACGTACATATACACAGATAAATATATTCAAACAATTTTATAAATCAAAAGTTGTTTTTTTTTTGTTTTAGGCGATCTTGTTAGCGGCAAAGAAATAAGCATCCAAGGCAAAGACAAATCCCAAATCGGTTCCAGAATTATATCCATGTTCACCGACTCCCAGCGATCGTTTAACGACCATCCTGATTCAATTAGGAATGCTCCAGATGCACTTCTACCACCCCCTGTTGAGAGGGAGTTTGTACTTAGGGCTAATTGCGTTAGGCCTAATTTATATTCGACCAGATCTCCGCAATTCTTGCGCGTCATTTTAGGAAGGAACGAGTTTCGATTAGCGGGCGCCTTTTCCGAAGACACGGCGTTCTTTTAAGAGATAAATCGTGAGAAAACTCTCTTCCATCTTGTTCCCTTTACTCACGGCGTTTTGCATATCCCTTCGGACTTTAGCGTTGACAAGATGTAAAGTATCCGGTTTCAAAGCTTTTTTTCCTTTTTTTTTTTTTTTGTTTGGACGTCTAGAAATTTAAGACGTTTTAGCTATAGGTGCAGCTCCTACAGTTTTGGAATTATTTGTTTTAAAGGAAAATGAGATTAAAAGACATTTTGGCACCTTGAAATTAAAACTGCACTTTTATTTAACATTACTTATTATATTTTTATTAATAACTTATTTAATTTAGAAACGTTCTGTGTGAAAGGAAATATATTTTCTTTACACAGGTTTATTTTTATCACTTTTTTGCAGTTTTTTTTTAAATTATTAATTCCCCTTTCTATTAATTTACTTTTTGTGCGCCATTATCTATTACAACAAAATGTTTACTATATAAATCGTTTCCTGCAACGGCGTACGCCATCACTTCAATTTATGAAAATATCCATAACCTTTAAAACGTTAATAAATGCATTTGAATTATTTCTTGTTGGTACGTTGGATTATTTTTTTGTGTGTGTATGGTAAAAAACTAACATAAACAAAAAACTGAAATTAGTATTAATTATTTTTTCTATAGAATAAGCCAGTGGTGCGAAGCAGTGACGTTACAGTGACCGACAGTGACCTTGAGCTGGGGCAAGGTCACTGCTTATCAATGTGTTTGGTTATAATCGTACACTACTGACTTGTTCTATAGAAAAATAAATTAACACGTTGACGGATATCTCAACATTTCGGAACTGCCCAACTGAAAAAGTACTTTTCTACTTTAAATATCAAGACGCAGAGCAGCGTTGTCGTATCAGACGTGTTGAGCACCGTCATATCAAACGGGTGAGTATTAATCTGATTTTAACAGAACGCTAATCAGCGTTGGACGTCATACAGCGTTGTTTTTTTTTCATTGGAAGAAACTGATATATACTTTAGCACAGTGTCTATCAGCGTCGTTTTTTTTTTAGATGAGACAAACACCACTCATAGAAAAACACATCTTATCAAATTTCTAATCCAAAAACAAACTACATCTCTAATAATACTTTTTTAAGTAGAAAACGAAAGAAATATTTTATTTCTTTCAAGCAAAGCAATTATTTGTACACATTCTGTACTTCAAAAATACTTTTTCCTTGTTGAATCACCAGGATTTCTTTCAGGTCAGTGGCTGTCTTGCCTTCTATTGGATCATCAGGAGATGATTTAATCTGTAGATTAAATCATCTCCTGATGATGCTAACATGGTAAACGAAACGTGCGTTAGTGGTGAATCTCTTCAAATTTAGTGTTTCACACCAAAGGTTCCAATAGAAGAATTGTTCTGTTGTCATGTTTATTTTCAATATCATCTGGAATTTCGAGTAAAGATTTTATAAGTCTTTTGCAAAAGTCTAGGAATCTGCACGTTTAAAAAAAAGTTTTGGGGTTAGAGGCGCATCAGCAACTGAAAAGGCTATTTAGCGACTGGACCTACAGCTTAACGTGGGTTCCGAACCACGATCATCAGCTACTGAAAACCCCGGTCAGCACCCCCTTCGGGCTATCAACCCTTGGTTTTGTGCTAATATCGAAAGTATCTCGAAAAGCCTACCGACTGGTGAGTGACCAACGTAGAACACCTCTCAGAAGGCATCCGGCCTTACCCAGCATCGAACTGGCGTGACTGAGGGGTGATTCCTTGTCAGATTTTACACTCTTACCTAGAAACATTCAGAAGATTTTTTTGTTTTTTAGATAAACTTTTTTGCCTAGAACGGGAATCGAACCCGCTCCACATTAACTGCCATACCTGTCGCCTTAGACACCACAGCTAATGTGGCTCCTCTCTGCACGTTTTAGATTCATGCAGCTTTCCATATGGTAATATCCAGCATGTGAAATATTATCTTTTTGTACCATCGAATGGTTTTTCTGGGGTCTATATACGCCAATTTCTTCAGGTTTTACCATTTCCTTACCATATCTATTTTTAACTGGAATCAACCGGGGATAATTTCTAGTCGTAATGACTAGAACGTCGCGTTTGTCCTGCCATTTGGAAACATAAACTTGTTTATTTGCGAACCCATAAATGATCACCTTTTTTCAACTTGTTTGCGATCAATTCACGGGGATTGCCTTTTCGGGTAGATCATAGAGTTCCATTAGCATGGGTTCTTAAGGCAAACAGTTTTTCCGAAAGCCGATAGCTATTATAAAAATTATCCATAAATAATTCATGTCCTTTCATAAGATACGGTTTCATTAACTTTAGAATCAAAGGCTCTAATTTACGTAGTAGCTAATTTACGTAGTCGTCGCTTTAATTTACGTAGTCGGAGGGTACTCCCCCCCCCCCCCCCCGTTTTCAAAACTAAACTAAAAAATAAATTATATTAATTTATAATATATAAAGTAACGAGTGAAAGTAAATATATTTTTTTGTGTATGTCAACGATCAACATTGTTGTCAATGTAGGCAAATTTATTACAAAAAAGAATCACTGAGAAATTTGTCTCCGTTTGGTTTTTTTGTTTTTACCCAGTGATTCTTTCTTTACATAAAAACAGGTATTTTTGATATTTTTTGAGTTTTAGATAGTGGCGAAAACCCTAAATAAAGGAAAAAAAATATGTTTAAGAGGTAACCATCTGAGGTTGTCAACTCATAAAATATAGTGTTATACTTGGTTTTCTTATTCTTATGATAGACTCTGAAACCAAGTCTTCCGCGAAAAAGCAACCATGACTTATTCAAGGAGAGCTCTTATGTTGGACCATAGAGACTCTGAAATTGAGTAATCAGCATATACAAAAATAGTTGAACTTTTTTTCTTTTTTGAAAATGTTGTTGAACAATATAAAACTCGTAAATTTGTTCAAACCTTCTCCCCGATATGACATAACTGAATATCGGATGGAAATACAAGACATCAGTATAGAAAAAAAAAACCACACATATTTGAAGTTGTAATTTGTCCCTGTAGGGACAAAGTCCCCATAAGGCAAAAAAACTTTTTCATTTCATCAATGGTAACAGTATGAAACTGCGCATCTCGAGAGTTTCTGGCCTTAGGTCTATTTGTTGTGGTCAAAACTTATTTGAACAAAATTATTTGAACAATCTACAAATTTCATTATATTAGTTAGTGAACTCATCAAAATTAAAATCTAGTAAATCAGCCGTTGTCGTTTCCCAGTCTGAAGCACCCTGTTGTTAGTAGTGTTAGGCTCTAAAGAGTATTGGGTGGGGTCTTCATATGATTCTTGATGCTGAGGTATGTTCTCATCCAACTTTACTCCCCACAAGAATCGGCATAACGATCTCCATGGTTCTTCTTCTGAGGATAAATTCTCATATAAATTTCGCAATCGCTTCTGCTCTCTCTGATACAGATCGTAGGTTTATTCGTGTTCACCCATCTATTACCATACGGAAATTAAAAGCTTATTGAAAAATTATCTTATTGAAGTCATTATTTACTTACGATTTGGACAAAAACTCGTTTAAGCACGTGCTACAGAAATTACGACACGAGAAACGTTCCATCTTATAGTTTCTGTATAACTAACGAAGCTGTATAATATCGCGTACCAACTATTGTTTAGTATCGCAACTTCTAAAAATGACGCTACACAACGTCACTGTCCGTTAACATGGTAAAACCAACTTCAGATTTATCATTGTTTACTTCACACTGTTACTTTTTTCCCATATAACACGAAATTAAACGAAATAATCCGCTATAGTCATAAAAAATAATTGAAATTAATTTATAAATATTTTGACGATATTTTCATAAATTGAAGTGATGGCGCATGCCATTACATTAAATGATTTGTTTACTTATCTTTTATGACTAAGTCCTCTCTAGTTATTTAAAAAATGAAACTCTACTAAAATACCATTAAATACAGCATTAAATTTACACATTAATATTTTCTCGTTATTATTTTACTTTTTCGTTCATCTTCTTTGATTATTGTTCTATTTTCTTTTTTTTTTAACGTACCCATATTAAAATAATTTTAAGCGAAAATGTATAAATTTGACACGTTTTCTGTTTTCTTAAGGGGTAACAAGAGTTAAAAAGAAAGGGAACAAACGTTTTTAAGGTTCTTGGTTATTTACCTTGATCTTAATTCATCTTTGAGCCAGTAACTATATTCCTCTTCGTTACCACAATGATTTTTTTCCTCGCAAAAGTGAGCCTTGGAGAGGAATAGGTCGTAATCTAACGGAGCTGGATGAGCAAGAAATTCAAACTAAAATTCGTTGAGCTGGTCAGATTTGAAGGTTAGAATTGAAAGCTGAATATTTTTCAGCCAGAACAGCATGTACTTTCTCAAGTTGAGTTGAATGGAGTTGAGTTATCACCCAACAATCAGGAACCAACTTAAAGTTAGACAGATTGATACGTCACCTTCCCCTTTACTACACAAATCTCACCAGTGGCGTCAATTGCTTTGAAGCCTTTTTTATAATAATGTCTTAAACATGCCTTAATTTAGCGGCTTACTTCATCCATTTTGACGTTTTTGTTAAACATCGAGCGAATATTTCGTTGTGGAATCACGTTATAACTGAAGAAGGATATAATAAGTTAACCAAAACCTAATTTTTTTCTGATACGTGAGACGGAACAGCCTCTTCTAACACATTTACCACATGAGTATGAATGCATTTCCTAATTAGGTATGTTTACAAGATCATGTCGCTTACAAGCTCCTTCCATTTTTCAAGTTCGTTCTCTCTTATATTCTCCATTTCTACCTCTCTCTACAATCTCCTTGGTGGTCCCCTCTTCCCGCCTCGTCTTTTCAGATATTTTCATGCTGATTCTGTATTCTCCATGCGCTCCAAGGTGTCCCAGAAAATGAAATCTTCTCGACTTTATTACCTGCTCCTTATAGAGTACATACATTTCTCGGTTGATTCATATCATTTATCTTTTTGCCTCCAAATATTGTTCGTAATATATTTTTTCTCTCCCATATTCTGCTATTCATTTCAATTCATTATCACCAATATAACCATCTCTGCTTTGAACACTTGATAAATATGACTGATGATGTCTCAGGCTAGAAACGTTTTGTTTAGCCATCATATAATTAGATTATCCTTTTACATTAATAGAATTATTTCTATCATAAGTCTCACTTCTCTACTCATAAAGTAGCATAAAATAGTTTTTTTAACATATGGTTTGGTATTGTAACTAAAATTAGATTGATAATTAAAAAAATATCAGTATAAGCGTATTATATTAAAATGATATATTTTTTTTATATTTAACTATTTTTGTTTTTATTAATTCCCTCTATTCGTAGAAACAATTTTAATGTACTTAAAATGCATAAAACGTTTTAATTTTGTTTCTGCGTAATTATTATAACCAACATATTAAAATTACACTAACTTTTGTGATTTTGTTCGAATGGTTTAGGGTCAATTATTTTAAATAAATATATTTTTTAAATTATCTTTTGTTTCATTTCCCTAGCACCAATAAGAATAATAATTTATTCGATCATCATTATAATATATAAAGACATTCATGGATCAAGTTGAACTAACGTTTAATTCAATTATTTATAAAACATACTATTATAATCAGAAAGTAAGGTGACTTTTCTTTTTAAAATTCGCGCCCATTACGTATCGGTAGGAACATTTGTTATTTATACTGGTATAACTGTACTTGACATCTGACAGAAGTTTCATATCATTTCTGTTTGTTAAGTTGGAAATTATAACGTCCTTTGTAATTGTTAAAAAAATTGATGGCGATTTTCAAAACAGGCTTTAATTAATTTTTGCCTAAAAAAATTAATTTCTTGTGCGATAAATTAAAATTGTGTAAGTGGTACTTCATCAAGGATTTTGGTGAAGGTGGGGAAACAGTTGATGATGACTTTCGTTCACGAAGACCTTTCACGTCAACCAATAAAGGAAACACCACCAAAATTTAAGATATTGTAATAAATAGTAAGTAATAACCGATTGGGGGCTTGGTGATAGGATCTCAGAAACCGTCTAGGGTGCCAATATTTATACTTTAATATAGTTCTGATTAAAGTCCACAGTCCAATAAAGACGCACTAACAAATTCCACGTCCTTGTTGTGTGTCCTGGGCCCTGCAGTACGTACATTAGGATGCTCGTAACGCAACTAACAGAAGAGGGTAAGGGTAAATCCCTATCGTCTATAATCCGGAACCCGTCGGCTAAGGTGTGATAGACCCTACAGAAGAGTCCCTAGTCCTTCACGATAGGTAGGTTAGGCGTGGGCTTAACAATCCCACCCCGAAAAACAATTGTTGCTAGGAAACCTGATGCAAGGTGTGTAAATGGAGCAAGGAGATTTTTTATTGTTTTTGTATCCAATTAAAAATAATTTTATATTTTTCTCCTCGAAGTTATTACCATAGAGATCATTTGTCTACTTTTCATAGCAGCTTTAGAACTCAGATACTTGAATAGCCTTCGGTTCGCCAATGTCTCAATGTCCCAATGTCTCAATTTTGAGCTGTATTTTCAATCCTGGAAAAAAGCAAAAAGTCACAAGAACTCAAATCTGGAGAATACGGACGATGTGATGCCACCGTGATGTTTTTCCTTGACAAAACCTCGATCATATTCAAAAATCCAAGACCCGTCACCAGTAATGATTCTTTCCAAAAAAATAATGATCCTTTTCAATACTCCATCATTGTCATATCATATCAACCAATCCATTGATCAAAATCAGATGAACGGTTGTGTCAGTTAAATCTCTTCTTCGATCATTCTGACCATCATCCGAAGAAAAGAACGCTCAAGATTCTGTGGACATTTTCATCACTTTTTCCAGTGGTTCGTCTTCGTGATCGTCTTCAATCGAGTTTCGGCCTTTTCAGACTGCCTTAAATCACCTTAAGTACCTGAAGACCTGGTACCTAGGCAAAACGTTGCTTTCATAGGTCTGTTGAAGCTTTGCAAAACTAGTTCAAAGTAGCACTGAAGACGTATCAGCCACGCCTCCAAAAGGGAAGCCAACAGTATTGTTCGATCGACCTACTTTATCCTCGTACACAGCTTCAGAGTGGATTGATTTAATGTATCCATACGGTTGGAGGCGAAGATTGAAGAAGGTGAAGGACTTACAAACCAGCTGTAACACCACAGGAAAAAAAAAGAAAAATCGCCTATCAACAGTTAGAGCCCATTCGAAAAATAACTTAATAATAAGGTTTCTGTCAAAACAATCTATGGTGTCTACACTGGGCTAATACACCAGCCAACATCACAATAATTATTCGTCAATTCCTCGCTAAAAATCAAACAAATTCCGTTCCACAAACACCATATTTACCAGATATGGCACCGTGTAACGTTTTCCTGCCACGTGGATTGCACAAAATGCGTCTCGCGGAAAATAAGACTTAAAAAAAAAATCGCCGAAAATCATCATTTTTATTCAAAATTGCCTCCTTGTGCGTCAAGACAACGTTTTGCACCGTCAATTAGGTTGACGAATGAATATTTTAACTCGTCCAAATATATATCCTTGAGAATGGCGGTCGCCTTCAATATCGGCATAACGCTGTCCTTTCATCGGTAAATGAAGTTTTTCGAAGAGGTAGAAGTCGCAGGGACCTAAATTAGATGATTATGGTGAATGATTGATGATCAATGATGAGCGTCGAGCGATGGGACGGCGCATTATCGTGCAACAAGCGTCAGCTGCCTTAACACCAAGATAAAACACAGCATTGATTATTTGACCAGTTGGAACTAACTCATTGTAGACAATTCCCTTCGAATCGTAGAAACAAATCAACCTTGTTTTGATTTTTGACATCTCGAGGCGGTTTTTAATCGATTTTGGCTCGCTCGGGTGCTTTTATGCTTGATTTCTGGATCATATTAGAAACACCACGTCTCATCACCAGTAACAATGCTATACTTGAAATTTTCGTTCTTTTGCGACACTTTAATCAAGCCCTGTTGGATTCGGAGCAATTTTTGGTCGTTAGTCATTTTGTCTGTTTTTTTTTTATAAATACATGCACAATTTCAATGTTACTTTGAGTAACCAGGGAATTTTTCGGACCAGGATGTTCATCGCCCTTGATTTCGCCACGACCTTCTTTAAATCATTTAAACTACTCGTGGACTCTGCCACAGGATAAATAATCCACACCATACACTCGTTTCAGAAATTGAAATGTTTCGGTGAAATGTTTTACCAAGTTTAAAACAAAACTTAATATTCGCTCTTTGTTCGATGTTCATTTTTCAACCGATGGTATAAACACACTGACACTTTAAGAGCGATAACTTGGCTACAGGAACGAACATACGTTTCTGTAAGTGGGGCAAGAATGGTAACTGCATATGGCCGACTACTGTTTCCGGTTTGGCAGTGGCGATGGCAGTATGAATAAAAACAAGAATCTGATAGAATTTTACAGTTGTTTAAAATAATAAATTATTGTATACGTATAATTACTGTATTAAAGTAATTAATAAACTTACTAAATACGGCAAAGAATGCCAATTTCTATTTAATTCGCAATTTTAAATTTAAATTAAAATAGTTTTAGAAGAGGTGGGGCACATGGGCACGTGCCCCACCAAAAATATTAAAAAATGGAATGAAAAATTGATGTCTGACAATTACACTCATATTTCTAAACAGCAAAGTGTGTGTATGATACTAAGAAATGTAAAATTTTTGGTTGCAACGCATTTCCCTATCCTCATTCCAAAATTTGGTTTTCCGTGTCCCACCTGTTTGTTCCTCCACGAACCGCCGCTGGGTATATATATTCGTAAATGAAATAAAAAGCCGTAATGTTTACTAAATTAAAGTAAAGTTTTGGTGTTAGAGGCGCATCAGCAACTGAAATGGCTATTTAGCGACTGGACCTACAGCTTAACGTGGGTTCCGAACCACGGTCATCAGCTACCGAAAACCCCGGCCAGCACCCCCCTCGGACTATCAACCTTTGGTTTTGTGCTTAATCGAAAAAATCTCGCGAAGCCTACCGACTGGCGAGTGACCAACGTAGAAAACCTCTCAGAAGGCATCCGGCCTTACCCAGCCTCGAACTGGCGTGACTGAGGGGTGATTTCCTTGTCAGATTTTACACTCTTACCTAGAAACATTCACAAGAATTTTAGAAAAACTTTTTTGCCTAGTACGGGATTCGAATCCGCTCCACATTAACTGTCGTAACGTAAGGCTGACGCCTTAGACACCACAGGTAATGTGACTCCATTTATTAAATTATTTATTATTAAAATACATATATCCTTTCTGTATTTAGTAGTTCAGTGTTGATTGTCCCTTAAACAAAATTAACTTTCTATACATACTACGAATTTGTTCATCTACTACAGCGTTTTTACAAATATAATTAATTCTTGTAGTGAGGTAACAAATACAAACAAATTTTATTAGCGAAACTTTTTATTTTTAACTTATTTTAACTTATTTTTTTCCGATAAAATATTTTAAAATTTTTAATGACATTCTTTCTTTATTCATTTTTGTATTGAAAGTTTATTCAAACATCTCTGTTTTTTTCACAAATTTCAATTAGATCAAAATTTTGGTAACTCAAACCACCCTGGCATTTATGTTTTATTAAAGAATTTATTTTAAAAAGTCCTCCTTATTCTCAAATAGTTGTGAAACACTGTGCTCACATTACAGCTTCCGTCTCAGTTTAAGTGGAATAAAACCTGCAATGTAAGTTATTATCTCTAAACTATAATGAGTCATAATTAAACGCATATTGGAGCTAATGTAGGAAATTATTTAAGTTAATATTGTCTTGAGTATCATCCTCATTTTTGGAGCGATTTGCTATAGATTCATTAATCATTTGTTCAGTAGGTATGGTTTTGGAACCACAATTAACCCTCTGTATTATTAGTTATATTTTATAGGTTCTTTATATTAGTAAAGTAACATGTTTTATATATATCAAACGAAAACTAAAAAATAATCTGAATTTTTAAGGTCCAGTACCTCATAACACTAAATATTTTAGAACATACGTTAAAAACATAAGTTCTAAAAAAAGATAATCACTACCTTGAATAGCATTATTATTATATTATTTTACCTAATATCAATTTGACTACGCCTATGCATACCAGGCGATTTGTTGACTTAACCTTAAAATTTCATTCAAACAAAATATGTTTTTATTTCTAAACTAGCTTCCCGGGCAGACTTCGTTCTGTCGAAAGTTAATAGTAAAAATTAAATAAGTATTCCCGAGTGATCACATTATTTATGTCTCAACAATAAACGACGATTATTTACACAAATCAGTTTTCTATTTCGTAGACTGCAATACTTTATAAACTTGATATTCATTCTAATGCTTTATTGTATACAATATTTTTTGTTTGGTTACTTGGCGCGTAAACAAATAAAGCTGACGGTTTCCCAACGCGAGAGCAGGCAACTTACAACTGTCCATGAGAGAAGCATGGGTTTTCAAGATTAACGGCGCAAATACTTAAAGACTGGCCCTGTGATTTATTTATGGTCATTGCGAAAGCAAGCTGTATTGGAAATTGCAGTCGTTTAAATTCGAATGATACGTCAGTTGGTATCATTGGGATGCGGGGTATCAACACTTCTTCTCCCTTTTATTTTCCTTTTAGAATTGTTGCTTCGATTACATTGTTAAGTAAATTTTTCACTGATAGCCGGGTTCCGTTACAAAGACGCGGTGGGTTAATATTTCGTAACATTATGACTACCGATCCTACTTTCAATTGAAGATTATAGGGTGGCAATCCTGGCAAATCCAATGCGTTTAAAAATTCTGGTGGATAGTTGACGACATCATCTTGATTAGTTGCGCAATCAACTGATTTGTATGTCTTTAATTCACCGGCAATTTTATTTTGAATTTTGAAGTTTATTTCATTTACATCCGTGATTTGGCAGCTAATATAGCACGTTCGCTCAACCAAAAATGATCTTTGTAATTTTGAGCGACGTTTGGGAACACCTTTTGTATGAGCTCGGTTGTTGTTTCAGTAAACTGACAAAAATCTACAGGAAATGTAATGCAGTCAGTCGAATCATCAACAGGGATTTTGGCATTACCAAGGTCAATGAGTTGCTTAGAAAATATTTCTCCAGATCGATCATTTTGCAATTCAACACGCATATTCTTACTTAAATTTAGTATCTTGACGTATTTCCAAAAAATGGAGGACTTTAAACATGCATTGAGTTCATCCGCTCTTAATATTTGACGGAAATCTCCTGCTAATAAAATCATCACTCCACCAAATCGGTTTTGATTGTTTCGCAGATCTTTCATAGTTCTGTCTAATGCCTCCAAAGATTTTTTATGTGCCATCGTGCATTCATCCCACACTATCAACTTACATTGCTGCAAAACCGTTGCCATTGCTGAGTTCTTCGAAATGTTGCAGGTCGAAGTTTCATTGCTTTGAATATTCAGTGGCAATTTTCGACCACCTTCCAATAATGTGGCTGCAATACCAGATCAAGCGAGTCCGAGTGCAATTTCATTTTGTGAGCGAATTGTTGCTAAAATTAATGAAATCAAAAAAGCTGATCTGTTATTTGCACAACGCTGGTCAATTTCCTCTGTTGAATTTCCCATGAAATAAATTTGCAAGAATTTGTAATCGCCATCTGACACCGGCAATAACGATTCTGCTTTGTGATATATTTGTCCTTGTATCTTTAAATTAAACCAAAAAGTTATAGCTTGTAATCAAAAACATAAATTAAAACGAAAGTTATAGTTTGTAGTTGTTATATTTTTGTATGTTTGTAAGGAAATATATGGAATCAGTTCCAGTTCCTGAAACCAACGAGTACAATGGCCCTGGTGGTGGAACCAATGGCACTAATTTCTCTTTTCCATTTGCGCAATACAATGCACTTGCTTCATTTTTGTATTTCAATGTTTTACAATATGGGCAAACTAAGTTCAGAGGTCCAATAGCAATGCATTCGTAGGAACTGTAGTCAATTGAAACATCGTAACTGAAAGCTGGTCGTGAAACATTGCAAGCAGTTCGAAGACGATGCGTTGCACGTAACCTAATCCTTTCAATTTCATTTCGCTATTCACGTTGGTCTGTAGTCCGATTAGATTGAAAATTTGCTTGGTTTATAGCATTTCCAGTAGTTCTTCGACCCAAATTACTGCGCCCACGTTTTGGCAGCATGGGTCTAAACGTAACCACACGGAACACACAATTGATTTTCAAGACAAGTGAAAGTATAAAAAAACCAAGAACCGCCACGCACAGAAGAATTAATTTTAAATTACACTATCACTATAATATTATTATAATATACTATATTACAACATTACTGTAATATTGTCTTTGATTATTTTTTTCACATGCATAAATTGATTTTCATACAGTCTAATCAACTTGAATATATACCATAAATAATTCAAACGCGCATTTGTTTTGTTTAGATTGACATTGACAATTTACATCAATTGTTTGACAGCTAGTTTTTATGTGAAAAGAAAAGTGTTGTTTTTACTATTGTCCACGCAAATCTTATATATATATATATATTAAAACCTTCCGTGTACCTTAAGGAACATACGAAAAAAAAATTAGCCGAATTGGTCGAGCCGTTCTCGAGTTTTGAGTTTAGCAACATTAATTTTTATTTATATAGATAAGAACTTACCTATATAATGTTACTCCTGAATTTCAATTTTGTCGTGGCAGGGAACAACCACAAGACGCACAACTAACAATATTTTTGTGTGTTTGCGTTACTTATATTATTGTTTTTATTGTCAATATAGTAAGTATTAATATGTATTTACACTAGAACATACAAAAAGAGTATTCCAGTACACTTATTCGGCACTTGTTATTGATTAGAGCAAACTAAAACTGCTCAAATCTACTATTAAACTACCAAAAAAAAAATCTACTAGCAAACTACCAAAATTCCAAAGCAATGAGTAATCTTTGGTGCTTCAATATGACCGTTTCCGTCCCCATTTACATGTGTATAAAGATACACAAGATTCTTTTCTGTTAGTTTTATATATAACGCTTCAAATGATCCGAATGTCATGAAATTTTATCAGAACGGCAGTGAAGGATGCACGTCAAAAGATGGCGACACAAGAAATAGTTATTTTTTTAAAACGTCCTGTTTTCCGTGAGACGAACATTGTAGAAAGCCCTTCATGGACGTCGTTTTGGACCCATAGAAGTCATTCAACAGACTTCGCTGACCACTTTGGAGGAAATACCAGAAGTTGGTTAGAAAAACTGTTTTGAAGACTGAAAAAAACTGTTAGAGTATTTGTTGTGAAAGGCTATTGCATTGAAGAAAACAAAATAAATTTGGATTGATGAACAAATACATTCTGTCTTATTTAAAAGGTCCCCTTATTTTTTAATCATAGTAGTATAAATTGGGAAAAGTTCACCTGAGTAGGAGATTCCGAAACTAGTTAGGAGCCCTTACTGATGCGTGGTATTATTTGTACATAATTAAGAATACTTGGTATATTAATTCTGGTAATTACAAAAAAAACTTTGCTTTGATAATTTAATCCTTATTAAAAACAAATTCAAAATACCTTTACTGATATAGCGTTTCAGATAATTATTTTAATACTTAACGTCATGGAAAACGAAGGAGCACGATTCAAAACCTTAAATAATTAAAATTTGCCGGTTGGAGTTCATTGTAGTGGGAAGAAAATCTGCCTAATGCTATGACGTTTCAGAGAAAGAACATACATCAATTAACAAAGTATAAATAAAAATTCGTGGGAGACTTTTAACGAAGAAAAAGTAGAAAAAATAATGAAAGAGAGTTACGTATTCCGCTCACATGAGAACCTCGATGTCAGCATCACCTCAAGAGTAGAGTTACATATTTCGTTCGCATGAGAACCACGATGTCAGCATCACCTTGGGAGTCATCACGCCACCAGATGGTCCCGTGAGAAACGCAACCTAAACGTATTTTTAAGTATAAATATTACCTCCAAATTTAATATTGTCAATTCTTAGTTAAGCTGTTGAGTTTAAAAGACCTATTTTGTAAACCATTTTCGAAATAAAGTTTTTAAAAACAAAGTCTGCCGAAAAAGTTCTTTAAGTGGCGCAGTCGGTAGGATTGCACAAGTGTTTCACGAACGAGCCAATTGAGGACGACACCAAGAGACACAACAGTTGGAGCCAATCCAGCAGTGCGATCAACAGAACCAGAAGCAGACAGCAGCACAGCCGAGAATTCGGGAAGGAAGAAGCAGATCAACAAAGGTTAGTGCCAATTCCTTTTACCCTCCTGACCCTCTGATTAAGGTACTCAGTTGGAATAGTTAGGGAAGTGTATTTCACACAAAAAACCAGTGTATTGAACACATTAGGGTTAGAAATTAGGTTAAGAAAGAGGAACAAAAATATATGACAGAAATTGACGATTTAGTAGCATCATTAGCATTAGCATTTAACGATAACGATTCTAAAATGCAGAAACAAAGTAAACAAACCCCCATTGACTGGGATTTATTCAAATCTAGATTAGAAAATATTAAACCTTTTAATGGTGACAGTAACGTTTTAAATAAATTTGTTACCAAATGCGATAAACTCGTAAATATATATAGGCAATTACAAAGTGAGGAATTAGATGCCCACATTTTCGATTGTATTCAGGAAAAATTAATCGAGAAAGCAGAAGTAATGGTTGGGAATAGAACAGAGCTGACAAATTGGGACGCTCTGAAAGCCGCGTTACAACAATGTTTTTCTGATAGACGCAATACGGACAATTTAGTCCAAGAATTAACACGAGCCAGACCATTCGAAGGTGAACACTTAATAAGTTTCGGAACCAGACTTCAACTTCTTCGAAGTAATGTTGCTCAGAGAATTAGTAACGATTTAAATTTGAGTGAACAACAGAAAATTTGCCACATTACTTACTATGAGAAAACGGCGTTAAATACATTCATAGCAGGTTGTACGGGAACCCTGAAAAATAACATGCATTTGAAAAAACTCGACACATTGGAAGATGCAATGGCTTATGTCGTTGAATTTGAAAATTTCGAAAAATTATATGGAAACCTAAACGCAACTGAAAAATACAGTAATAATCAATTTGCACCGAAACCAACAAATTTTTCAAATTATCCAAAATTCTCAAACAATCAAAATTATTCTAATCAAAACCCTTTCAATCAAAATCAATTTAATCAGAATGCTTTTAACCGAAACCCAAATTTTAATCAACAACAATATTCGACGATGGCAAAACCATTTCAATGGCCATCACAACCAATAAATGTGCAGCCCAGACAATTCGCACCTCAAAAATTCTTTACAAACCGGGAAGTTTTTGGACCTCCAAAAAATGTGTTTAAGCCCAAGAATATTCCACCTAGTCAAATGAGTAAACCAACACCCATGTCGATTAGTGTACGAAACAGTAACGGATTTAGCAGACAGCCAATCCGTAATCAATTCAACCATTTCCAAAACACATACCCCAATCAAAAACCGAATTTTACTTTCGAAGAACTTCACAACAACGAGTGTGAAGGATATCCGGTTGAAGATTATCAAGATTACTCGTACTACGAACCGAATGAAGAAACTCACCTTGATTATCATGTGAATAACTATGGTGAAGATGAACAACAAAAAAACGAAGAATTTTCAGAGAATGAAAACCTTAAGGAAATTGGAAATTTTACGGAACAAGCCCAGAACGAAGGCCAACCTTGACGGAAATAAACATTTCCTCTAATAACGCTTTACCATATATCGAAATTGGCTATCCTAAAATTAAACTCTTAATAGATACCGGGAGCTCAAGATCAATTTTAAGACCAACTGTCGCAGAAAAATGTTATCCAAACTGTATCTATCGAGCGAATAACATCATCAAAACAGCAATAGGTAGTGAAAACACACAATTTCAGGCAAAAATTCCAGCATTTTCAGAATTTAAACTAGATTATGAGATAGATTTTATTCTTTTTGATTTTCACGACTATTTTGATGGAGTAATCGGTCTAACAGATTTAATTAATATGGGATTGAATATAGATCTTTTAAATAAAAAACTAATTGGACAACAAATCGAAATTCCTTTTAAATACCGAAGACCTTCCGAAACAAATTTTTCTATTACCATAAATCCCAAAGAAAAAACTTTAAAGAAAATTCCAGTTAATATACGAGAAGGAGAAATCATCACCAACAGCGAAAAAATAGATGAATTGAACTTTCCATCCATTCTCTCTTATGCTCACGATGGTTATGCTATAATCGAAATTCATAACCCAACAAATAACTATATAACATTGACTCTCACTGAACCATTTCCTTGTCAATTATTTAAACCGCAAGAATTCGAATGTATGACTTTCGAACAAGTAAATCATAAATGTTCTCAACAAATACCAAGCAAAAAGGCACAGTTAAATCATCTAATACGCACCGAACATATGAACAAAGAAGAAGGAAAAGCAATTACGGCATTGTGCAGAGAATTTGAAGATATATTTTACCAACCAGGAGACAAATTAACATTTACATCGAAAATTAAACACGAAATAAAAACCACAGATAATATACCAGTGTACACAAAGACATACAGATACCCATACATTCACAAGAATGAAGTGTGCAAACAAATCAGCGAAATGTTAGAAAAGGGAATAATACGACCATCATCCAGTCCATGGTCATCACCGATATGGATCGTCCCTAAGAAGATGGACGCTTCGGAAAGACAAAAATGGAGAGTAGTAGTTGATTATAGAAAAATCAATGAAAAGACAATTTCGGACCGCTACCCTATTCCAAATATAACCGATATATTGGACAAATTAGGACGAGCCCAGTACTTTTCAACATTGGACCTAGCGTCTGGTTTTCACCAGATTGAGGTAGAAAAAGACTCCATAGAAAAAACGGCGTTCACAGTTGAAAATGGACATTATGAATTTTTAAGGATGCCATTCGGTCTGAAAAATGCTCCATCTACGTTCCAAAGAATAATGGACGAAGTCTTAAAAGAGCTACAGAACAAGATTTGTATGGTATTTATGGACGACATAATAGTAGTGAGCACAGGCTTAACGGAACATATTCAGAACCTTAAACTCATCTTTAAGAAATTGCGAGAAGCTAATTTAAAAATACAAATTGACAAGTGTGAATTTCTACGAAAGGAAGTTGAATTTCTAGGTCATATTGTGACACCTGAAGGAGTCCGACCTAATAAAAAGAAAATAGTTGCTATACAAAAATATCCCATTCCAAGAACGCAAAAGGAAATCAAAGCATTTTTAGGCTTGTTAGGCTATTACCGTAGGTTTATTAAGAATTTTGCCAAAATCACTAAACCGATGACTCTATGTTTAAAGAAAGGAAATAAAGTCGAACACACACAAGAATTCGTAGAATGTTTTAACACCTGTAAGAATCTATTAATTTCAGAACCAGTCTTAGCATATCCGGATTTCTCTAAAACCTTCGAACTGACTACGGATGCATCGAATTATGCAATTTCGGGAATTTTATCTCAAGATGGTCACCCAATTTGCTATGCATCCAGAACTCTAAACCCCGCCGAAATCAATTATTCAACAACAGAAAAAGAATTATTGGCTATTGTGTGGAGTTGTAAATATTACAGACCCTATTTATATGGCGCAAAATTTGTGATATACACCGATCACAAACCTTTACAATGGTTAATGTCGCTAAAAGAACCAAATTCTCGTTTAGTACGATGGCGACTAAAATTAGCAGAATTTGAATACGAAATTAGACATAAAAAAGGGAAAAACAACCAAGCAGCTGATGCTCTATCCAGGAATGTAGCAGAAGTCAATGCAGCAGAAACCGAATCAGTTTGTAATAATGCAGGCGACGCTGATGATATAATAAAAGAATTTCTATTAACACCTAGCGAATTACCAAACGTAGATCAAGTTACAATTGATGAAGTTATTCCACCGAAAATAAATATTATTTCGGACATTCAAATTAAACCACCAACTATTCATGAGAATAATAAAGAAGGAGTTGAAACAGTACACTCTTCAGCTGAAGATCCCATTTGCGGAATGCCAATAACTGAAAGAGCCATAAACATGTATAAAAATCAAATAATTGTCACAAGTGGAGATATAACCAAATTTCAACTAAGACAAGAACGAGTGTTCGAAAACAGCAGATTTTACTTAACTATTTCAAGTAGAGATCCAACATTCAGTATAGTCACATTCCTTAAAGAATATGTAAAACCGAAACAATTATACGCTATATACTTTAATAACCAAGAATGCGCACGACAGTTTGCAATCACTTTGCAAAACCTTTTTAAAAACTCATCTTACAAGATATTACAATGCTCAACGTTCTTAGAAGATATACGAACAAGAGATGAGCAACAGGAAAAACTTACTCTACACCACACCACCAAAACATGCCACAGAGGTATGAATGAAATGAAAGCAGCATTCAGTACAAGATTTTATTGGCCAAAGATGTCAGATGATATTGAAAATTTCATTAATAATTGCGAGATATGCCAAAGAAACAAATATGATCGAAATCCACCCGTAATTAAATTTAATTTAACACCTACAGCATCAAGACCTTTCGAGCACATACACGTGGATACTTTTAGAATAAATTACGACGCCTTTGTAACAATTTTAGATTCATTCTCAAGATATGGACAAGCCTACCCACTCCGTAGTATTACAGGTACCGAAGTAGTAGAAAATTTGTATACATTCGTAACACATCACGGTCTTCCATTAAAAATAACCGCAGATCAAGGAACAGAATTCAAAAATAAAGACCTCGAAGATTTCTGTAAATTGTATAGAATTGAACTACACTATACAACCGCGAAAAACAGTAATTCGAACTCACCCGTTGAACGTTTTCATTCGACCATAATTGAAAGTTTTCGTTGTTTACGAGAAGAAAACAAAGACATGACAATACAGCAGTTGATGAGAAGAGCTGTAATGGGTTATAATAATTCAATACAAAGCGTGACCAAACTTACGCCCTTCGAAATAACAACAGGACACGTAAACACTATAAACCCTTTTGATCTAAACGACAACGCTATTATATCTAGCTATGTACAATCACATAAAGAAACATCGAACAAGCTATATGAGAAAGTAAAGAGAATAAATGAAGAAACCAAACAAAATGTAATATTGAAAATAAACGAAACTAGACAAGAACCTCCTGACTTTCAAGATCAAAAGATCGCCTACGTGAAAACGAAATATAGAAGCAAAGACAAACCAAAATTTAAAAAGGTACCAATAATTGATGAAACTGATACCAAAATAATAACAGACAAAACTTCATATCATAAAAGTACCCTCAGAAAACCTAAACCTAATGGAGGAAAATCTTTTCAGGATGAAGCAGGAAACAGCGACGATCCTGTTATACCTGGTCCTGCAGATCCACCTGACAAACGGGTCTGACATTCAAATCACCACGCTGGAGAACCCCATATTACCTATCCAACTGGGAAATTCCAGACTTATTTATAATAGACATACATTTATTCATTACGTAGATTTAAGACATTTAATCGATAAACTAAGTAATATTAAGGCTTATTTTCTTAAACTCAAGGAAAGTTTATTACCAGTAAATGCATCGAATAATATCTCTTATCATGCACTAGCGCAAAACCTACTCCTCAGAACCGAATACTTAATAGAAATTGCAACAAATAAAATCGAAAATTTACACCCTCACATTAGAAATAAACGAGGTTTTATTGATGGAATTGGAAAGATTAATAAATGGTTATTCGGAACCCTAGATTCAGATGACGGTAAACGATATGATGAAGCAATAGCAATTTTAGAGTCCAATCAGAAAACCATAGTTGACGAATTAAAATTACAGATTTCATTATCAAAAAATCTAATCGATAATTACAACGAAACTGTGGCAACTCTAAGTAAAAATCAAGAGTCACTGCAATCAAGTTTATATACATTACTCTCACCAGTTCAACAAACTATCAATAACATACAAGATTATCTAAGTTTCCAAGGAATTACAACGCAATTAAATTTAGATTGTCAAAATCTAATAATGTTTCTTGATAATTTGGAAGACGCTATTATGTTTGCCAAAGTAAACGCTCTACATAGCAGCATACTGTCAAGTTTAGAATTAAAAAATATGTTAAACTATTTAAAGAATATCTATAACAATTCGGAAATTCCAACATTCAAAAATTTATTGTCATACTATCAATTTTTTGGAATTCAAGTAGAATTTTTAGAAAGCAAAGTAATATTTGCCATACATGTACCGATACTGAGGCCTGAAACCCTTACCTTCTATCACATCTACCCAATTATCCAAAATCGAACCATCTTTATACCAAAATACCCTTATTTGGCACAAACCCCTATGAGAAGACAATTTATTGCTAATTCATGTCCAATTATCGAGAAAATACATTTCTGCATGGAAGAATTCCTACCCGATGACCAATGTGTGAACAGTCTAATAGCAGGACATCAAACTGGAAATTGTCCGACAATCGAAATTAATATTGAGGAACCAGTGACAGAGCAGATTACCAGAGAACTAGTTTTAATCTTACCCACCAAACCAGAAACAATGATTGCCAAATGCAACACCGATCAATATTTCGAAATATCGAAATCTTCACTAATTAAAATCCCAGAAGATTGCGAAGTTCAAATTAAGGAAAAGAAATTTCTAAATGACTTAAAGATTCAGAGAGGAAAACCAATTATCCTACCCGAAATAAAATGGTCAAAGTTAGATGGAACGAAAACTTCGATTACCTCGAACATTACCAAAATCAATATTGACGAAATATACCATCTGAAGAATATGGCAAATCAATTGAAGCCGATAAACCTCGATAACACTAATCATCGACAAACCACAAATTATATTGTTTTAGGTATTTGCATTGTCCTAACCATACTTGTAGTGATGATGCAAAGGGAAAAGTTGTATCCCTATTGGCAAGCTGTCAGAAGAAGGTCCAAGAAAAGCCACCCCCAGAGTAAAGTGGATTCGGAAAAACGTACCGTTGTTTTCGAATCTTAAGGAGGGAGGAGTTACGTATTCCGCTCACATGAGAACCTCGATGTCAGCATCACCTCAAGAGTAGAGTTACATATTTCGTTCGCATGAGAACCACGATGTCAGCATCACCTTGGGAGTCATCACGCCACCAGATGGTCCCGTGAGAAACGCAACCTAAACGTATTTTTAAGTATAAATATTACCTCCAAATTTAATATTGTCAATTCTTAGTTAAGCTGTTGAGTTTAAAAGACCTATTTTGTAAACCATTTTCGAAATAAAGTTTTTTAAAAACAAAGTCTGCCGAAAAAGTTCTTTAAGTAGAGTGAAGGTTTTTACATTTCGGAACGTTTGAAATAACAGAGAGAAAAAAGATTAGATTTAAATATAAAAATATATGAATGTATACGGGTACGAGGGTTGCTATTTATGTATCCGGAATAATAAATAAAAACAAATATTTATCGTTGAAAATAGTTTTATTGTGTTTCAAAATATTCTCCGTGTTTATCGATACATTTTTGCATACGTTTGAACTAATTTTCATAGCACTTTTTCCATTCGCATTGAGGTATCTCCAAAATATGCATTTTGAATGCATCAACCGCTTCTTCTGGTGTCGAAAATTGTTGACCACGTAGTTTATTATTCACGGAAGGAAACAAAAACAAATCATTGGGTACCAAATTAGGACTATACAGCGGATGGCCCATTAATTGGATGTTTTGACCGGTTAAATATTGAGATGTTCGGTCCGATATTTGCGTCCCTGTTTATTTTTTCTTAATTCTTCAAAGACTTCTATCAAACAAATGATTGTGTACCTGTAGTGGCACTGTAGTCACATGCCTATTTATCTTAAAAAAGAGACGACGATTTGCTTCGAAGTACTTCTTACGCGAACAACTTTTGTTGGATTTGGCACATTTTGAAAGGCCCATACAGCAGTCGACTGATGTTTACTTCATACGTATAGATCCAATATTCGTCAGCTGTGTAGATGTTACACACGATTTTTGACGCACCACCATTGCATTCTGTGAGCATTTCTTTACTCCAATCGACACTAGCCCTTTTTGAATGATTCTCCAATTATGCGGAATCCTACGCGCACAAATCTTTTTCACGGCTAAATATTCATATAAAATCTTGTATATGCTTATCATACTAATGCCCAGAGATGTCTCGATCTCACGTTCATATGACGATCTTGCTTTATCAGTTCGCGCACAGGATCGATGCTTTTTGGCTAACAACCAATATTAGCACGATATTGCCACGATTAAATTCACTAAACGAGTGATATAAAGTAGTTTTAGATGGTGCTTAATCGCCAAAAGTCAAAGTGAATTGATCGATGCACTCTTGTTGAGATAATCCACGTCGAATGTCGTAGTAAATCATCGTATGAAAATTCTCACGAGTTTATTTCATTTTTTGACTGAGATGAAATTTTCAAGTCGCTAAACAACAACATTCTGAGTACGTATACAGAAGATATGGGCAAAACTTATTAAATAACAGTTGGAACTGTTACTGTTATATTAAAATAACTGTTAAAAATAACAGATTACTGTTATTTTAAAAATATTGTCACATTTCGCTTACATTTGCTCTTGCAATAGATATTTTACAAATATATTTACGCGCTATATACCTTCCTTTCCTATAAAATGTTAAATCAAATGCATTGTACAAAATACAATCCTACAATAAAGCCACAATGCAAAAATCGTTAAATAATAGATATAACTATTTCATTTTAGTAAAAACTGTGTTTTAAATGCAAGATTATGATAATCTGATCAGTGAACAAAATTACAAAAATGGAAGTTTATTGCGATTTTTTAATATTCCTATTTCCTATATAGGAGGGTTGATTAATAAGTACCCGTGTTTGAAATAGAGACGTAATTTTTTACCGTATTCACCTTTTGGGTCTATACGCTTTTCCAAGCGTTTCTCCAACTTTTTTATACTGTCTAAAAAATACGATTTTTTAAACTCTCTAAAATACGCTTTTGTTTCGGCTGTCTCGGAGAATGTTATCACCTGTTTATTTGAGCTGATTTTTTTTCCTGCGAACCAGGTTTTCAAGTTAGGGAACAGATAAAAGTCGCTGGGTGCCATGTCGGGCGAGTAAGGTGGGCGAGGAACCAATTAGTAGCGTAGTTTCGTATTACGTAGCAATTCGTAGCGTGCAATTTTGGTCGCGACAATTAAAGATGAGTGTGCCGGTGATATGTGAATGTGCCAGATGAATTTGTCGGCGTTATCGTGATGGAAGAGCACTTTTTTCTTGGCCAAATGGAGTCGTGTCTCCTTCAATTTCTTATCGAATCTGTCCAACAACTCATTGTAGTACTGCCCTGAGGTATCCATGAGGATTATTCCTTTCCCAAAAACTCGTGGCCATAACCTTTATAAATATATATATATATATATATATATATATATATATATATATATATATATATATATATATATATATATATATATATATATATATATATATATATATATATATATATATATATATATATATATATATATATATATATACATATATATATATATATATATATATATATATATATATATATATATATATATATATATATATATACATATATATACATATACATATATATACATATATATATATATATATATATATATATATATATATATATATATATATATATATATATATATATATATATATCATCGATGCAGCTGAAGGGGCTACCGAATAAGCAAATAGCTCAGTTGACTAATATCGTCAACGCTATGTACAGACTCCAACACTTCCCGGCGTCATGGAAGCACGCCCAAATAATAGTAATCCCTAAAAAAGGGAAAAACCCTCACGAGCCAAGCAGCTACAGGCCAATCAGCTTGCTTAGCGCTCTCGACAAGCTCGCGGAAAGAGCGATATTACACGCTCTGAACGACGTCCTTGCGGAGAAGAAGATTCTGCCGGACGAACACTTTGGTTTCCGCAAGGGTCACGCCGCTGTTCATCAGTCGGTGAGACTGGCTGTAGAGATCAGACAGGGGTACGACAGAAGGCGCCATACGGGAGCTGTCTTTTTAGACCTCTCGCAAGCATTTGACAGAGTCTGGCATCTCGGACTTATAGTCAAGATGCTCAGATTAGGTATACCAACCGACCTAGTCAAATTATTGGCATCATTTCTGACTGGGCGCACCTTCCAAGTGCTCATCGATGGTGTCGGTGGTGCATCGGTGGTCCAGCGAATCGAAGCGGGTGTACCACAAGGGTCACCACTTGCCCCCGTAATTTTCAATGTTTACATGGCGGCTTTTCCTAAGATCCCGCATGTTAAAACAGCTTTTTATGCTGACGACACGGCTTTCTATACGTCAGCCCACGGACCTGCGGTGATAACATCTAGGCTCCAGAAGCTGATGTTGAAAGCCGGAAGATGGTTAGGTTAGGTTAGGTTAGACTTTCGATCAACCGCAGCAAAACCCAGGCCGTCTTCTTCACAAGAAGACGACCCCTAATTCCACAGCCGATCAGAATACACGGTGTCCCTGTAAAGTGGACCAAATCGGCACACTATCTCAGCCTTGCGTATGACAAGGCCTTGACATGGACATTGCATATCAAAAATGCGAAAGGAAAAGCGTACGGAATGGCTCCGCACGCTATATTCACTAATCAACAGAAGAAGTAAGCTTTCGCTGAACAACCAGATTACCTTGTATAAAACCATGGTCCGGTCAGCTCTTATATATGGACACCAGGCCTGGTTCCCTTATTTACCAATTTCTTCGATTAAAAGCTTCAGTCTTTTCAAGCTCGTGTGCTTCGCACAATAATCAATGCTCCTTGGTTTGTGAGGAATTCACAAATACATAGGGAGACTGACACTCCAACACAAGAATTTTTGTCCAGTCTAATGGACAAATTCCTAGCGACGGCGACAATCCGCTGATTAGAGCAACGGCAGCTTCATTGCCGGCCGTTGCCACAGAATGACCCCTCACTTCGATCATCACATCCTTGCCCGAAGAACGGCAACTAACCCCGCTGGATAAGCGACTATGTCGTGACATCCGGTACCAAAAAATAGAATACAAGTCAGGGCCTTCGGGTCAACTTAACCTCCAGGATAGTGGTAGTAGTAGTACCGATCTCTCTCAGACAGTCACGAACCTCGCGACAGTAAGCACCGAAGATGCCAAATGAGATTTTGGCGAAACGTCTGCAACCTCTCGACAGGGACCAACTCGACAACCGGATGTACTCCCGGAAAAAAACCCAATACATGTTTTTCCATCCGTGAAACAGTACGCACAAACATAGGTTAGGTTAGGTTTGGTTAGGTTAGGTTAGGTTAGGTTAGGTTAGGTTAGGTTAGGTTAGGTTAGGTTAGGTTAGGTTATGTTAGGTTAGGTTAGGTTAGGTTAGGTTAGGTTTGGTTAGGTTTGGTTAGGTTTGGTTAGGTTTGGTTAGGTTAGGTTAGGTTTGGTTAGGTATATATATATATATATATATATATATATATATATATATATATATATATATATATATATATATATATATATATAGCCTTCGGATCAGATTCACCCAATCTATTGTTTTAGTTATCCACTGTCTCTTGGTCTCTGGCGTGTAATAATGTATCCAGGTTTCATCAACGGTGACGACTCGATGTAAAAAAGCCTATGGATTTCGCTTAAAGCGGTCCAAACACTGCTTTGTCTTTGTTAGTCGTACCCGCTTGTTGTCCACCGTTAGCAATCGCGGCACCCATCGGGCCGACACTTTCCTCACACCTATCTTATCGTTTAAAATCTTGATTGCCGTTCCGTACGAGACACCTGTGGTCTCAGCTACTTCGCGCACTTTCGTTCGGCGATCAGCGAGAATCAAGTCATGGAACTTTTCGACGATTTCCTCGGTAACCACGTCTGACGGGCGTCCTGGCCGTTCTGTACCGAAAACAGTTGTACGACCATACTTAAACTCGTTAAACCAATATCTCACGATTGTCATAGATGACGAAGTGTCCCACAGACAGCATCCAACTTCACTTTTATTTCTTCGCATGTTTTTTCATCCAAACATAAAAAAATGAATTAGTTAGATTCTGTTCTTTTTCCATTTTATCGAGAAATACACAACACGAATGATACAACTGGCTGTCAAAGAAAAAACTAACCTATGAATTTATCTGAAATTAATAAATTCAAAATACCCAAACCAATAAACAATGTTTTAGTCATACATAATAATAATCATTTAGCAATATCGTATTTTTTCCGAAATTATTCAGAAGTTAAACAAACCACTCTAACTCTGGCGCCTTTGAAGAAACTAGGAATATTTTTATTGAAATTTATTGGAACAATTAACATTTTTCCGAAAGGCAACGAAATATCTTGACCTGGTTATACAAATGTCGGCCATTAAAATGTTATAAATGTATAAATGTGAAATGTACGGACCATAGATGCTCGTATCTAATGTTGTCTAGTCATTTTATAGTTTAAATGTTGGCAATCGACTATGCGGGGGATTCCCCTTATTCCTCTGCATGTAGAGTCGAAATATTATTATAATTGGTTGTTTTTAAGTGTTTATTAATGATATAAAACTGCACTTATTTCTTAAGTTTCTTCTCGAAACAACTACTCACTCAAATTTATCAATAACACTGCCCAATGTCGACTTGCTAAATGCGGCCACAGCGAACAACGACAAAACTACGACCTATAGTTTTTTCTTTACTTGGGATTTTCGCCACGATCTAAAACTCAAAAAATATCAAAATTATCTGTTCTTATGTAAATAAAGAATCACTGGGTAAAAACAAAAAACCAAACGGAGGCAAATTTCTCAGTGATTCTTTTTTGTAATAAATTTGCCTAACAAACAAAATTTTAAAAATATAAAAATGTTCTAAAAAAATATACAAACTTATAATCCCGTTTTCACAACGAATCTAAAAATAAATGTTATTAATTTCTATAAATTCTGAAAAGATAAAAAGTAAATATATTTGTGTGTATGGCAATGATACTTACATTGACAATTAGTTTTTAATGACAGTACTACCAAATATACTTCCAAATATATATATATATATATATATATATATATATATATATATATATATATATATATATATATATATATATATATCCACTTCTGAATCCTGCTTGTTCAGAAGTGGATTCAGTACAATGGATCACATCCAGGTTGTACAGAAGGTCATAGAAAGGCACAACGAATACACCATGCCACTGTGCTTGGCTTTTATCGACTACGAAAAAGCATTTGATTCCATCTCAAAGCATGCGATAATGGATGCACTGCTTAGCCAAGGTGTAGAGAGAGCCTAGGCTACAGCCACAATTCACCTTGATGATCTTGAAGTGGGAATTAATATAGAACGAGGTGTACGGCAGGGTGACGCAATATCGCCTATTCTTTTCTCGGCTGGCCTTGAAGAAGTATTCCGTAAACTGGATTGGGAACAGGATGGGGTAAAGATCAATGGTGCAAACTTAAACCATCTTAGATTTGCAGATGATATTATACTCATTTCACAAGACCCAGAGGAGCTGCAAAGACGCATACAAGAACTGCAAAGGGCTGGCGAACCATTTGGCTTGAAAATAAACTTGAAAAAGAGTCAGGTTATGTTCAATAACTTCGCTCAGGACAGAAGAATTTCAGTTTTAGGAAGGGATTTAGAGATTGTGGACAGCTTTGTATATCTTGGGCAGAGGATTTCCATGGAGGGGAATACCGCCCGGGAGGTGGAACGGCGTGTTAAATGTGGCTGGCAGGCATTTGGTAGGCTCAACATAGTGTTTAAGAGCAGACTCCCACTTTGCCTGAAAAGAAAAGTATTCGATCAGTGCGTTCTACCCGTTATGACATACGGAAATGAAACCTGGACACTCACATCGCAATCAATTCAAAAACTTCGGGTGGCACAGAGGGGAATGGAAAGATGTATGCTTGGCATTACAAGACGAGACAGAAAGTTCTGCGCATGGATCAGGGAACAAACAAAAGTCTGTGACATCATTGGAAGAGTAAAACAGTTGAAATGGAGATGGGCAGGCCATATAGCGAGGCGATGGGACGACAGATGGACCAAGGCAATCCTGGAGTGGATACCGCTTGATCGTAAACGTCCGCGACGAAGACCGAAAGCACGATGGACTGATGACATCGTTAAGTATATTGGATCCGAGTGGCAGAGGAAAGCCCAGGACCGTGAAGGTTGGAAGCATGCTGAAGAGGCCTTCATCCTGTAGTGGATCGATACGGGCTGATGATGATGATGATGATGATGATATATATATATATATATATATATATATATATATATATATATATATATATATATATATATACCGAACACGCCACAATCATTCAGACATTACTACGACCTATATTCAAAGACCACGACTGTAATTTTCTATCGGTTATTAAAAGCGCTACCTGTTATTTATCTGATCAGGAGTTATTTATTTTATCGTTTAGAAGCGAAGACGCGGCAATAGTATCTACGAAACTCCTGTTACCTGTTATTTCTTCATATCGATAATAGTTGATAAATGTTAATATGGAATAATAGTTATAAAATAAGAGATCGTTAAATAACGACCCACCTCTAGCATACAGTCAACAATGTCAAACTTTACGATGCATATGTTAGATGACGCTTAGCAACATTATTGTTGCCAATTCCGGATACGTAAATAGCGATCCTCTATACAGTGTAGCTGAAAAAAATGCTTAATTTACATTAATTACAATAAAACTAAAAAAAAACAGCTGGAACATAAGGAACAACCCAATAATTTAATTTCACTGTTTTTTATTTCCATCATCACTACTTTTCTCTGATGCCGTATATATAAATTAATGGAACGTCTTTACTGTAAGAAAAATACTGTAAGACTATCCAGACTACTATCCAGACGTTCGTTTCAAAATGGAAGATTAATTTAAAGATTCTAATTTTAAAAACCAGCCGTCAAAATTTGATTTATTTAGTTACCTTATTCTGTTAACATGGCGAAATATTGCAGATTTTATTGCATTTATATTTTTCAAGTTATACCAAGCTGTGAAGCGTAATTTATTTTTGTTACGCAAATCGATTAAAAAACGATTCAAACTTTGTTGGAACTCAACATATAAAGAGACGTTACTGATCCATAAGTCGATACGTTTGTTTTTGATTTAAGATTTAATATAAATGTATAACAATTCTTCTATTGCAACCTTTGGTATGAAACACTAAACTTGAAGAGATTTACCACTAAACACCAAAACACTTTTTTTGAACTGCTCGACGTACGTTTCGCTAACCATGTTAGCATCATCAAGAGATGATTTAATCTAATTCTAAAACTAAACTATGTTCTATTTATATGAAAAACCCTACCTAACGAAGCGTGTAAAAATCATGAACCGTGAAGTTTACTAAGCCTTACATTAATAATTGAAAAAGTTGACTGAACGGGATAGGTCCTATATCTCGGTTCATAATTTTCTTACGTTTTTCTATTTGAATGCTTTCATATGCATCCAAAGCCCTATTATTATTAACACTTTTAATTAGTCTTAAATTAAAAATATCTATACTGTGGTCGTGTTCGATTGCATGTTGGGCAACACAAGATTTTTCATTTCTCCCATATCTAATGTGGGCAGTATGTTCTTTATATATTGTCAATATGGATTTTTTGTTTATCTAATATACCTTCGATCACAGTCTTGACAACTAATTTCGTAAATCCCCGACTTTCCATGTTGCTCTACTTTATCCTTTGGATTACCCAGAACTTCTCTTAATTTATTATATGGTTTATATACAACCTTAATGTCCACTTTTTTCAAAATTTTGTCTAGCCCTCTTGTTAGTTGGGCATCAAATGGCATTACCATGAATTTCTTTGTGTTCTGATCCTTTTGCAGAGTCGAAGATTCTTTCAATAATTTTCTGAACTTATGTGTTCTAATTAATTAGAACAGGTATTAGTAATTTAAGACTAATTAAAACTCTTAATAATAATAGGGCTTTGGATACATATGAAAGCATTCAAATAGAAAAATGTAAGAAGATCATGGACCGAGATAAAGGACCTATCCCGTTCAGACAACTTTTTCAATTATTAATGTAAGGCTTAGTAAGCTTCACGGTTCATGATTTTTACACGCTTTGTTAGATAGGGTTTTTCATATAAATAGAACATAGTTTAGTTTTAGAGTTAAATTAAATCATCTCCTGATGATGTTAACATGGTTAGCGAAAAGTGCGTCGAGCAGTTAAAAAAGTGATTTGGTGTTTAGTGGTAAATCTCTTCAAGTTTAATAAATGTATAAGTTTAAAAAGATTAATTTTGGAAATGGTGATTATTTGATTATATTTTGGAAGCATTTTATCGTCCTTGTTTTTATAAGAAAATAATTAAGGGAATCCATTTTCAAGGTCATTATCAACAGTGACCATACAACCTTACATGGTCCCGACTATCTTCAGATTTTGTCCCCATTGAATCGGCGCGTGTGCTCTCTGATATGTCTTCTTATAGTTTTGCAGAGCTCAGTGTACTCGACCCTGCCAAAAGGACTACCTGCATTTCTCATTGCCCGCCGTTTCTTCATTAAATTAATGGTCTCACTGGAGATTTTTATTTGTTTGAGACATTTTTCTTCTGATGCTATTAAAGCAGCCGTTTGAAGTACATTGTTGGCGATTTCTTCATATTGAACTGATATTTCCACCTCCTCTGGATCTTGTAACGCAACAAACCGGTTTGAGAAAGCAATCTCAAAATCGCTTCCGTTCTCCAGCAGTTTTCCAGAATCCACCTTGCCTATGTTGGTTCTATTGGTTGGTATGGTTCTATTCCGGGCTTGTATTGTCCAATTTGGTCAATCTGTCTTTTTCGCATCATCTGTTATGCCACCTTTTCAAGGTAGACTTGATCTTTCTCCACTTCTTGAATCTAAAGATTCTGTTGTAAAGCCATTTTTGCGAGGTTGTTGTAGTCATATCTTATGACATGGCCTGCCCACCTGAATCAAATTTTATTAACGTTATTTCTTTGTTAGAAAGTATCAAAACACTGGAATATGGGTATAATATTGCCCTTATTTAAAAAAGGAGATATCAAAGAATGTAAAAACCACAGAGGGATCACACTAACAAGTTGAATTGGAAATATATTTAACAGAATAATAGAGATTATGCTGAGAGAAAAATTAGAAATAACATTAGAGAAACCACAGCATAGTTTTAGAAAAGGTAGGCGCGCACAAGATCTGATATTTATAATTAGACAAATAGGAGAAAACTATTAAGAAAATAAACCGAAATTCAAATTTGTTTCATTCACCTCAAAAAAGCATTTGATTGAATAAAAAGAAGGAATGTCTGGAAAAGTCTAAAGAGAAGGCCTTATACAACAACAACAAGAGTAAAGTAAGAACGCATAACGATGAATCCACAGAGTTTGAGGCAGGAATAGATCTGAGCAGTGGCGGCTCGTGAGGAGGACGTTGGGGCGCCGCCCCTCCAGCATTTATCACAGTAAACAATTTTTCAGAGCAAATCACCATAAGTTATTTGCGTTCAGTTTCTTTCCTTTACCTCATTTTCCTGGTTCACCTCCTATATAGGGCTTCGAAACAGCACGAAAAGTAATAAGGAGAAAGGGGAAAGCAAAAAAATTCTGCAGCAGCACTATTTTTTTCTACGCCCTCCCACTTTAAAAACTCACGAGCCGCCACTGCAATTGGATCAAAGAGCAAACAGATTATTTTTCTCAAAAAATTATCTTTTCATATGAAGCACTTTTTGAAATTAATGGCTATGTTAATGAACAAAATTGTCGCATTTGAGGTGAGGAAAATCAGCGATTGGTTCATGGGAAACCTTTACATCCTAACACGAGTTGCTGTTTAACGATGATGTTAATTGGGTTTTTGAATAAAAAATAATTATCGGTTTATTTTAAGACTTTATTATAAATAATATTAATAATCTTGTTACAATTAATTATAAATGAATTAAAATGTACAAAATTTGAAATAAAATCACGTGACTACGAACGCGTCGCGATTGGCTGCTATGTTTGTAACGTCAGAATAACAGTGTTTTCACATCAGTACTGTCAACGGTTTCTATTCGTATATATACTGTCAAAACTATTGTTGCGTAACTGTCAAAATTATTGTTGCGTAAGTACAAAATAAAATATTATTGATTACTAATTTAGTTCAGTAATGTGTGACAAATGGTTCATAAAAGCTAATGCTGGTAATATACCTGCTGTGGATATTTTTATGGTCACAGATTAAAAAAAAACATTCTCTTAAATTCAGCTGAAGTTCGAGGTGCTAAGGCATCGATGTAAGTTTTTTAAAAAATAATAATGTAAATGTAAATAAGAAACAAAATATTTGTATTAAATATAATTAAACTATTTGTAGGGTGTCACGAGAAAGTTACGGTAACAAGGCTATAGGTTTTGTTCAACTTAAATGCAAAAATGATATTTGCACGGTAAAAGGACGTGTATGTTGAGAACATAAAGTTCGGAGTAAAGCTTATACATTAGACATTACTTAAAGCTTATACAGTTACCTTGATTAATAATGAGAAATTAAGAAAAGTCTAAGAAACCCAAAATGTCACGATTGTGCAGCTTCAGCAGAATACTCAAACAAAAAAAAAATATAATATTATAAATAGTAGTATTTTGTATATATTTGATGACAGGTGGTTGTAAACATGTATTAGCACTACTTATGTGAACACATCGGAGAAGTGAAGATCCAACACCCACTGAAGAAAACTGTTAAATATTGAGTAACCAAAAGATATTTTCTAGTTTTGTAATTATTTTTTGAGCAAAAAAAACAATATAAATCATGATTAGAAAAACAAAACATATACATACTGTTTAAATCACTGATTTTATTTCAATAAAAAATACACTGTTAAATATACATAAAACTTCACCCATCTAGGATAATATGGATAATATATTACAGTAGATTATAATAAATAAATAAATAAATAAATACACACTTTATTTAGCATATGCAGCTAATAGTAACAAAACAAAATCAATATACAAAAAAATAAAAGTAAGAAAAATTCTAAAAAATCTTAACAAAAGAAAATACAATCAAAAGGCAATAACCAACATTGTTCAAATGATGAAACACTTTATTGCTTCAAATAATAATTTAACAGTCTATTAAATACATGCACATTAGGAGCGCTCCCTATGTGGGCTGGCAAAACATTGAAGAGACAAACACCTTCCCAAAACAATGTCTTCTGGAGAGCAGTAGTTCTCACAATTGGTACATCATAATTGTTCTTAGAACGGACATCGTAAGAATGCATATTTACTCTTTGTACCAAAAAAGTATTCAAATAATGGGGCAACAAATTATGTTTTATTTTATATATCAATCGAATGCTAGCCCCTTCATTGGCCCGCGCAACTGAAAACCAATCCAATGACCGCTACATTACCTCTATCGGTGTATACCTATTACAGTTCAATAGTACACGCATAGCCTTGTTCTGCTGTATTTGAAGTCTACCAATACTCTCCTTATTACATGATATCAGCACAGACATACAATAGGAAAATGGGGTAAAACTATAGTATTATATACAAGCCTCTTGGACCATGGTGATAAATGCGACGATATACGACTAAAGCTTTTCCCAATCTTTCTACATAGATAACTGACATGATTACAAAATGTTAGCTGAGGATCCAACAGTACTCCTAAGTATTTAATTTCATTTTCAATTTCGATATCACAATTATTTATATTTATTTTTAATCCTAACTCATTAAATCTTTTACAGTTTGCTTTAGACCCTATCACCATGCACCTTGTTTTCAGTTCGTTTAGTTTAAGTTTATTTTTGCATAGCCATCTAAATAGTATTGCCAGTTCACTATTCAATGTTTCAACCATCTCAGGCAAATTATACCCAGACACAGATATGAGAGTATCATCTGCAAAAAGACTAATAAAACATTTATCCAATATTGTAGAAATATAGTTGATATATATCAAAAACAGCAACGGGCCCAAAACACTACCCTGAGGAACTCCCCACGCACTTTCCGTCTTTGCCGACACTTTTCCCTCAACCCTCGTCCTATGATGTCTGTCTGTTAAGTAACTCTTGATCCATTCTAATAAGGCTTTCGATCTTACACCATAACTTAATAATTTTTTACACAGTATATCCCGGTCAATAATTTCGAATGCTCGCTTTAAATCTATAAATACACTAAGCACAGTTTTTCCGACCTTTATATCGCTCCTCCATGTTGCACAGAAATACTGAATAGCCGTCTCATAAGAATGTTTTGTCCTAAACCCTGATTGAGCAGAAAATAACAATTTATTGGTTTCAAAATAAGTTTTCAACTCTGTACATACTATAGTCTCAATGATTTTATCAACAACAGGTAATAAATTAATTGGTCTAAAGTCACTTGGTATACTAGGCTTTGGTATTTTTGGAATTGGTACAATAATGCTGGTTTTTAAGTCCTCAGGAAATGTATTCATTTCAAAACTTGTATTAATTAAGTACAATAAAGGATAACCGATGACACAATTTTTTTTTTCATTAACCTTATCGTAATTTCATTGTCGCTCGTACTTCGGCTTTTTAAACTAAACACAACTTTTCTTAATTTGTTTAGAGTAACATGTTTAAACTCGTGAGTCTTGCATACTTTGACATCACTGCTCCAGTCCTGCTCTTCGATACTCTGTTCTACTTCATTCAAACTATCGACGTAAAAGTTATTGAAGTTCTCCTCCGTAGGTCCGTAGTGAGCATCAAAGTCGATTCGCGAAAAATCGGCACGCCCCTTACCATTGCCCAGCAAATCCTTTATTGTTCTCCACATCTTCCTCCCGTCCCCCTACAAGCATCGATATTATTATTAAGGTACTTTTTCCTCTCAAGTCGCATTATGGACATAAATTCTCCAATCATGTTCATTCTTTGTGAAAGAAAACTTTCTATACGCTCTGTCCCTCTCAACCTGAGCATTTCTTAGCTCTTTGCTCATCCAAGGGAACTTTCTAGGTTGTACTAATTTTAAGGGAGCAGCCATATCAATAGCATCATGTAGAGTTTGCATAAAATCAACATATAATTTACTAACGTCAATGGAATTGTAGTCCCAATCATTCCCCATCAACTCAGTAATCAGCCTCGAGACTGCTTGCTCATTCAGATTCCGAGCATACGTATGTTGAGGTGTTTCACATACAATACCCTGAAGTTTAAACTCGGTACCAATAATCTCATGATCGCTTATCATCGGAAAATCTCTAATAAGCTCCACAGCTCCAAAATCATTGGTAATTATGTGATCAATCAGTGTTTGTGAGATACCACTATTGTTGGTTTCTCTAGTAACAATCTGTGTGAAACCTGCTCCACTGATAATGTCTTTCAACCTTCTAGACTCACTGCTGTTCTTCAATAAATCGATATTTATATCACCCAGAAGAAAGGTTTTATTTCTTTGAAATTCATTGTCACTTAGATTGTCTTCCAAATAGTTTAAAAAGTCACCTACAGAGGCACTAGGCGATCTATAGCAGGCCGCTACCAAGAAAAACAGCTTATTTATCTGTATCTTAACTGTTACGACCCAGTAACTGGTTAGAACTGTTTCGACAGAAACCACCCAATATTTCAGGCCAGATTTAATATAAATAATAGCACACCCCCGTATGACGACTATCCGAATAACAGTTATGTTAATTTCGTTCTCTTCTACATCTCGTGTTACATGAGTTTCAGTAACACACAAGATCCATGGGTTTCTATCTTCTACAAACTACCTCAGCTGCAACATGTGGGTCGTCATTCCCTGTATATTAATATGCAATATATCTATATTGCTAGTGGACGCACTGAAGCAATCAAGTGGTTGCTATGCATACTTAGTTCTGTTCTTCATTCTTTCAACAGCTCGTTTATAACATTCGCAATTTTTATCAAACACTGTGTGTGATCATATTTAATATGTGGTATCTTCAGGACATCATGCGCAAATTTACAATTAGTACACTCCTTTGCATTTGAATTACATTCTGAACTTTTATGATGTTTGTTACATAAAGAACAAACATCTTGTTGACTGCACTTTGCCGCTTTATGTCCATACCTCCAACACTTGTAACATCGCAGCACTCCCAAATATTCATAGACTGGAAAACTGTCCCAGTCAAAGAAAACTCTCTTACTACTCAACATGCACTTATAGATCTCTGCCGACACCTCCAGTATTATATTACACAGTTTATTTCCTTTAGGAATATATTTTCGAACTACTTCAATATTCAGATCTGTATTTTTAAGAAAACTCTGATTTTTTATGCGCTCTAAAAAGTCTTCATTAGTTACAATATATTTATCTTGAACGCCAACCACAATTATTCTGGGGTTAATATATTTAGGTATTTCTACCTCATAATTATCGGATAATTCTTCTATTGCTGTTATTTGCAGTTTCTTTAGAGAATCGTCATCCTTACACTGAATCATAACGGATCCCTGACCTATCGATTTTTATTTGTTTATTTCTACCGATAAATTGGACGGATTAATTTTTTCCGTGATCGCATTCCTCGTCGTAGTACTATTTTGTTGCTTATTTTTCGGTCTAATTATTAACGGAGGATTTTTTTTTTACAATATCTGTCCATGATTTTCCTTGTGGAGTCGAGATGTCATTAGGTTGCGAATTATTTAATAATGTCTCTGTATTCACCTCAGTATGTTGTTCCAACCTTTTTAATCTATTACTAAGGTCAACACTCACTTCAAATGCTGACAGACATCCATCACATACCCAAAACAAATTTTTACAGTCATTTATGGCTTTAGATATTGGCTCTTTGATGTTAACGCAATGTAAATGATATTTATTATCACACACTTTGCACGCCACGAATTTTACTCGCCCGACAATATTGTCATTGCACCCGGTACTTGCGTGTGTACCCGGCCCTGCCATGGCGGCGACTGCTATAAACTACATTAATAATCAATTCAGAATAAAACAATTACTACCCAAAATTATATACATATTTGTTCGATTGTATTCATTGAAGTGTGTAATACTTTTAAAACCTATAAAAACTAAACTCTATAAACACTATCACTATCTACACTAAACTCTATCTAACAATATTTTTAAAAAACCCACCCATACTACATTATTGCTTTAATTAAGGTTTTCACTATTTTTAAAACCCTGGCGATATTTCACCTTACTGAAATAGGGAAAACAGCTTTGCTAGTCCTTAATTTAACTAGTTTGTGTTAATCCAACTAATCATACAAATGTCTGTACTATTCGACCATCTACAAATTAGATTATCCTGTAAAACTTTCATAAGCATAAGACTCTTCATATACGATTACCTTCCAAATCGGTAGTCGAATTTTGTTATTTTCTGTGCTTGTCTAATTCTGGAATATTATTATTCCTATCCTACAAAATTGACAATCCTGTAGGGTTTTTTTATTGTTACTACCCTCTGTTGTGTTGCTACATCTAGATTCTTTGCGACACACAGGAATATTCCTTGTGATAAATTTGCATGTTAATTTGTTATCCCTACTAAATATTATAAATAAAAGTTATAAAAACGATTGCAAAAAACAAAAGGAACCCTAATCTGATTTCATTCTGAACTTACCTTTGAGCCTCCATATCTTAAGTAAAGAGATATGATAATAACGTCGAAAACTGCACCGAAAGCCTAAAATACAAATTAAAAGCCCAATGTTTTCAAATCGATCGCAAACCAAAAAAAAGCAGTCAAAGATATAGGTTAAACCCATAGGGCGATGACTAAGATGGATAAATTGTTTTATTTGCCCGAAACTCCGATTGTTTCGAAACGTCTGTTCAGAAAGAGGACGAATTGCCGCGAGCCGAACCGATTGGCCTTCAGTACATTGTGTGGGGTCACAAATTACTCCGATTGTTTTCGGGAATTGTCGGCGTGTCATCGGTACTTGGTTTAAAAATATATTTTCAATTTGATATAACTTTTTAATTATGAGGAATCAAATAAAAATATAAATTGTTTTGTTGTATATGATCTTTCCATTTATGACAAAAAAAATTTTGTTCATAAGCCCAATTGGCCACCAAGATCATGTGATTTGATACCGTTGCACTATTTTCTTGGTGGTTATATGAAAAGCCAGGTCTATGAGAACAATCCACAATTGATTCCTAAACTTTTACTAAAATATAATACTATCACTATTACTAAATCTTCCTGTTTAAAATTCCATCTTTCGGTGCATTATACTCGCTTCGGCTCAATCAATTCTGTATTTAGCGGAGAATAGCAAATTTAATTCACAATTAAGCTGATACCTACAACCTCTGAATCAATAATTTGTCGAGATTTAACGCAAATTATATTTCAAACAGTCTGTGGAAAGAACAATAGAGGATATTTACATGGCAATATTCCTGGAGTGTCTTGTATACAGACTTTACATTAAAATTGTTGATTTGTTATTGAAAAAATTACTTGGAAAATACGAGGGATGTATAAGTACCTCGCCTTGACAAGAAAAAAATATTTTTATTTGTAAAATTTATTTTATTTTTCAACGTTATTTCGATACACTTAGTTCAACGTTTTTCTATCTTTTGTATCCCCTCTAAAAATAGGATTGCTTCAAAATAAGTGTTTGTTGACTGTTCGTGACTGTTCTTTGATCTCTGGTGTGCTGTGATGAATTCACGTTTCCTCAACAGTTATGAACTGACGCCAGTGGCGTAACTATACCCTCTGAAGCCCGTGGCAAATTCATTGGATGGGGCCCTCTCAGTAAAAATCGTCACGATATACTTTAATTTTAATAAATCACTTATATAGGAGGGCACATACTTCGTCTGTTGGTGGTTAGACTCATTAGGGTACCGACATATGCTCTCTCGCCAAAAATAGGGAGTCCCCCTCCACAATCAAACAACCTATATTTTCGCCGACTTCTCGTCGGATGGGGCTCTCGGTTAAGCAACTATTTCTCACTATGGCAAAGACGCAAGTTGTGCGTTCCACATAAGATTGTGGAACCCAACGGTCGGGAGTGTATAACTCCTGACCATTGTTGTCTCGTTGGACGCAGTCCAAAGAAGTCAAAAAACTCCATATATATATATCAACAAATTCTAGAGCTTTTTTAATAGTTCAGTTTCAGTTGATTAATAATAATATCCAATACTCGATAAAATATGTTCACTTTGAACAAACTTTCCGGATCTTGGAGACGATCATCTTCGCAAAGTTCGTCAAAATGGCGTTTCACCTTCCTCTGACGAATTTTAGAAAATTCAGGGTTGATGGACCATTTTTCTGCTACACTATTTGCTTCTTATTTAAAATTTTTAAATTCATGTCTATACCTTTTCAATTCTTCCAGGCAAATTTTCAAACGTTTTAAAGCATTTGAAAGATCGGTTGCTTTAGACTGAAGTGCTTTAGAGGCTGTATCGATAGTTTAGTAGAATTTTGCAATGGAAAATCAATAACATAATTAAAATTGTAGTTCTCGATCTTGTTCTTGAGTGAAATAGCTTTATTCCTTTAATCTGATTTGCAATTTAACATAATTGGTTTCGTTAGCGCTTTTTGGACTTCAACAAACCGAATTTTTAAAGCAAAAATAGCATCATAACGTCCTGCCCATCTAGTAGGATTCAATGTTTTTAATGTTATCGAAGTTGAAGACTCCCTTTCTTTATCAGATATAAAACTTGATAAGATATTCCATCTTTGGATACCATGCACAAAAAAAATCATACATTTGTTGAACTGTTTCAAAAAAATGTTGCATATCAATAACCTCTCTTACTGCATAATTAAGTACCAGATTTAAGTTATGAGCAGCATAGTGAACATATACCGCATTTGGCTTGATATATTTTATGAGTTTTTGAACGAGTTCGTGTTAGCACCATCATATCCTTGTCCTCGACACTTATTTAAAGGTATATTTTTGTCATTTATGGATTTAATAATTTGGTTGGACATTGCTACATTGGACCTTGTTTGATCCTTAACTTCATGAAATCCTAAAAATGACTCTTTAATTACGAGCGTCTTTGGGATTCCATTTTCGTTTTTCTCGATCATTCAATGACGGTAAAGTTTACAGGTTTGATCTGTCTTTGAAATATCTTAAGTCGTATCGAATATGATAGAGTAATATGGTGAGGCATTTATTTTATTTATGAGTGCATTTTCTATTTTTAGAACCAGAACAGAAATGAGCTCATTTTGTATTTTTGGACTTAAGTATTTTATCTGGCCCTTTGGTTTACTTAACAATTCTTGTAACATATGCTCTATTTTGCTGATAACTCAACAATACTCAAAAAGTTTTCTCAAGAACTTGGATCATTGCTATCTGCCTTTTTTATGTGGCCACGAAAGGCTAAATTGCACGTTGAAAGTGTCAGAGTAACATCAAGGAGTCTATAGAGTACTTGGAGCCAAAGAGATTTTTCTTATTTGATGATGGACTATTGTTCTTCATCTAATGTTCCATGTAGCCACCATTGCTGATACGTAAGACAAGAATCCAGGTGAATTTTCGATGTCTCTTTCTATAGCGTCTACAATATGTTTCCAGTCGTCATAGTCTTCCATCTAAACATTTTGTATTTTTTCAGATGTCCGATTTGCGAATAACCAACATGGTTCACAATACGCTTTCTGAAGTATTAAGGAATAGGATAGCCATATACTACGTTCAAGTTTCACGCCAGACTTTGAAATAATATAGTAATGTTTTTTTAGGAAATATCTATTATCACTGTCTTTTAAGAAAAGGCCCTTAGATTTACAATGTCCGTTTTCGATCAGAAACCATTTCACTTGCTCATTTAGTTCTTTAAATTTACCCTTATCAGTAACATATGATTCACTTTGATTATTGCTTGTACCTTGTTGTGGTTGTTCTGGATCTGGATATACACTGGTGTCGGGTGCTTCATCTGCTATACTGTTACTTTTAGTTATGTCCAATTCTTCACTTTCGGAGCACTGCTCACTCGCTTTTTCATCAACAAAGTCATCATTCTTAAAGTACTGACTAATTTTAGGTAACTTTTTATTTTTTTCCTCAGACTCCCTCTTTCTACTTCCTTTTTCGCTCCCACTTAGATATTCTCTAGAACTAGACATGTTGATATCTGACTTTCACAATTAACTTTACTTTGCCTCCATTTTCAGATGCAGATGCAATAAACCAAAAGCTACGAAAAATCAAAGATACAAATGACCAATTGTCATAACAATCAAATGGAGAATGCGTAGTAGAGCCCTCCGTACTTAAAAAATAAAAATCCGGGATTCCTCTAACATCGTGCGTCGCTAGACCTCGTCGGGACCCCCGTCGTGCCGGGGGGCCGTGGCATTTTGCCAGTCCTGCCACTCTGTACTTACGCCACTGGCCGACGCCAAAAATCAATCCGATTTGGTTTTAACACCACCAAACATTGTTTTGAAGTTCACACACGTGTGTGTTTTCGGTTGTGAACAATCGCGTCATCCATCATGCGAAAAGTTTTTTCATATCCAAATGAGTTGTTAAAATATTCTGCACCCGTTCCCCATTCATATTATGTCCATAGTCTCGGCAAGCTCATACACTTTTACTCCTCGACCGTTTATCACGATATCGTGGATTTTTTCAATCATTTCTGAAGTGGTAACCTGGTTTATGCGACCTAGACGATCTGCATCAAAAATACTTATACGGCCACGTATAATAATTATGTAGTTTAATACAGAAGTATACGATATTGCTTTGTCATAAATCAAAATAATTCCAGATTTAAGTATGCGTCTTCTTTTGTTCTGAATGGTTCTCAACAGGCGACGTAATGTCTGACAATACAGTTTGCAATGATCGTAATCCCTGGCTCTATAAACTCCACGAGCAACACACGTTTCTGATCTCAGAAAACGGTAGCTATAGTCTTCGTCTTACTGAAAGTTTGCCTCAACTTTTTGGGCTTGTTTGGATTATTCTTCCGATTCTGGATTTTCAGAAAGAGTCTACGTTTCATCCCCTGACACGACGGATTTCAAAAATTCTTCCTTCTTATCAGCGTAACGTGTGAGAAAGGATAAGGCTGATGTTATGCGCTGTGCGTTGCGTTACGATCGTGTAGAGAGCTGACCTTGAAATCTTCGGAAAATCCACAGACAAAGCTTTGTCTCTCTCGAACCAACAAGATCTTCACGAGCGCCAGATTTCCGTCTTGGTCCACCTGCATCATGAACACCACTTCAGGCTTCTTTAAATTTCCTACACCATTCACGCCCAACACCAGCACTCATACAGTTTGCACCATAAACGCCACTCATCTCGCGATGGGCAATTTTTTTCTGCTGCGCTAGTTATTCTCTTCTGCCTGTAGAAAACGAATGACCGTTCGCCACTTGCACTTGGCAGGAGAATCAATAATGCTGGCCATGTTTAAGTGCCTACAGGTCAGCTCCAACTGATGTGTTAAGCTTCGCCTTGGCAGACGTTATGGATGGGTGGTTGCGCAGGAGCACACCGCGTAGATCCACTTTCTTATACTCTCTGATCACTTAGTAGAGCAACTGGAGGTTGAAAAAAATAGCCCTTATACTTTTATAAATTGAAGTAATTGCCCACGCTTTGGCATGAAACGATTTAGTTGTGTAGTAGCTGTGTTGTAAATCTGGAATTTATAAATGTAATAAAAAAGAATATATAAATGTTTTGGCAATATAGATATTTTCATAAATTGAACTGACTTTGGTTGGTGAATTTGATTGAACTTTTCTTTTTTAACAAGTCCGGTCTCTGGCTGATAAGAAGGCGCTCGGCCTTGCACGAGCTCGGGCAAAAATCCGCTTTTTTGAGCGACTAACGCTAGGGGCGCCCAGAAACCGCTTCGACAAACAGAATTGTCACAAAAGTCCATAATGGTCTATTAAATCATGGTCGATTGAAGATATGCGAGCTAATTGATATTATACCATGTGTGGTGGTTCATAATTCTTAAGTTTTTCTTAAAAAAAAAGTTTATTTGGGAGAAAAGTAAAAAATGCTTTAACGAAAGTATACGCTACCGCTAGTTGCACATTTTTCTCATCTCTCTGACAATTTGTGGATGTTCTCGGAGAGAAACCGTGTCTTCCGTCGAAAACCGAAATCTTTTGAGGTGATCCAGTCATCATGCCATTTTTCGAGATCTACATAATTGTTGAAGTGTTTCATGGAAAGTGCGTAAGATATCGATGAAAGCAAGCGGTAGTCAGAAGGGGCCAAATCTGGTGAGTACGGCGGGTGGGTAAGAGTACCCAGTCAAGTGCAGAAATGGTGTCTATAACCGCTTTCACTGTGTGTGATGGGGCTCTGTCGTGCCGCCAAATAATTTTTCCGTTTCTCGTAGCTCATTCAGGTCGCTTTTCGATCAATGCATGGTTCAAATAATGGTTCAATAATTATTTGGTGACGGTAGCGAACAGTATTAACTGTTTCACCTGGTTTCAGAAGATCATGGTACAAGACACCCTTCTGATCCCACCAAATGCAAAACATTGCCTTCTTTCTAAAGCGATTCGATGTTGATGGTGTTCCCATAATTTTCTACATTTTAGTTTCTCGAAATATATCTATTTTTCGTCTCCAGTCACGACCCGATGCAAAAAAGTATTTCTTTCATGCCGAGAAAGCAAAACTTCGCACACCGTTTTTCCCTTTTCGATCTGTCTGTCGTTCAGCTGATGTGGAACCCATTTCCCTGCCTTCTGGATCTTTCTCATGGCCTTCAGATGATCACAAATGGTTCGGCGACCAACATTTAAGCTCTCTGCCATTCGTTGTTGAGTTTGCATATCGTCTTCCTCCAACAATATTTGCAATTCAGCGTCTTAATTTTTTTTTCGGTTCATCTGGATTATTTGTCTTTAAATCGAAATCACCACTTTTGAATCATTTAAACCAACGCCCACAATCGTCTTGCGTTGGGGCATTGTCACCGTAAGTTTTCACAAATATACGACGACTTTCACTGGCGTTTTTATTTTAATGGAACAAGGAAAGTAGCGCACGTTGCAGCAAATGTTCTTTATTTGGCTCGAAACTCGATATATTTACCACACGAAAAAAATATGACGCTAACTCGAAATCGTTTAAAAATCAATAGCATTTTGAAAGGTACTGCCAAAGAAATAAAATGACATAAGAGATTAGACTGTGGACCGGCCATTGTTTCTAGCATCATCTCTTTAAAAAAATCAGCATTATTAACAACCAGATCTTATTAGAACACTTTGATAGAACGTGTGTTTTTCGACATTTTATAAGAGTAAATGAAATATACGAGGTGTGGTTATTAAATAACAAGACTGTCGCTGCTACAGAAGAAGTACCAATAGCTGTTTAGCGTGAAGCCGTATCTTTCGAATGCAGTCCTCTCGCTTCTGTAAACAAATCCGTATAACCGTAGCTTTCGTTCGCATTAGAGTTTTTTTTGTTTCGCCGGAAAAATGTTAAATGTAACAACAGAGCAATCGGTAATCTGGTTCGATCTGACCGTCGGTTAAGTATTCGTGCGATTGTTGAAACTGTAACAATTTTAACATTCAAATATATATGCCAAAATGGTCCTGAAAATTCTCACGTTCGAACAACAAGGAGCTCGCAAAAATCTTTCAATTGACACTTTGAATGTCATTGAAAATGACCCAAACTTATTGGAAAGGCTAATAACATGTGATGAACCGTGGTTTTTTACTTATGATCCTGAAACGAAGCGCCAATCCATGCACTACAAGAGCGCAAATTCACCGAGAACCAAAAAAAACTCGAATGAGCAAATCAAAATTTAAAGCAATGATGATTGTTTTTTCCGATATTGATGGGATTGTGTACCTTTACTGAGTTCCTGGAGGTCAAACTATTAATCAACATTACTACCTTTACGTTCTTGCTGAACTCCGTGAAAGAATAAAAAACGACCCGAATTGTGGAAGGAGAACTCATGGGTTCTCCATCAAGCCGACACAAAAAGACTTCCAGCTCTGTTTGGAACAATGCAAGATTCGTATGGAGCATTGTAAGGATAGAGGAGAGGTGTATATTGAAGGTGATAATAAGTAAATATGTATGAAAGCAAAATAAAATGTTTTACAGCGTCAATCTCGTTATTTAATAGTCACACCTCGTATATATGTGCGTGCCAGGAATGGATCAGTAATCCATATAGTGGGTACCAGCAAGCGAAGGTATACCAATGAAGGCGAAAACGGTTGCATCTACAGAAAATGTCATTCCAATGGTTTTTTGACAATATCGTGTTGTGATGCTCGTAAACTACTTGGTAAAAGGTAGGATCATCATCGTGGGGTATTACGCTTTACTACTGAACCAACTGAACACTCATTTCATCATAATATTATGCCAGGAAACACGTCTCAGGCTGATGCTGCAATGCTTTCAGATGCACCATATCCGCAAGATTTAGCTCCCAGCGATTACTTCCTCTTTCTAGACTAGATTTCAAATGATGAGGTTATAGTTGAGACAATCGCTTATTTTGTATATTTGAGCAAATCGCATTATACTGAGGATATTAAAAAGTTGGGTTGCTATTGTTCTAAATGTATTGAATTGACTATGTTGTAAACTCAAAAACCTTCTTTATCAGACAGAGAAATTGTCGAACGACCTTTGTATACCGGTAGTAAATTCGAAGTATCGCGAAATGGATCTGGCCCGTGTTTTATATCGGAGCCGGAAATAATAAGAATTGCGGTATCATCATCCACGACATCTTATAGTTTTCCTATATTTTACATTCTATATGCGATAATTGGTGCATTTTATACCGGTTAATTCTCGTTCGGTATCCAGGACGACGGCAGGTCAGGTTCGATCTGCGCACAGTCGCAGCCGACGCTTTCCCGAAACGCTCTACGGCAATCCGCTGCCACTATTCCGTCGCCGGGTTACGTTTCCATCAAGTCGTCTTCCTCCTTCCACCACCGCAACGTCGTTCTGATCTAAAATTTTCGTTCTGTCGTGACCCCCCCACTATGCTTTGATTCCTCGTCTTCATGTGATATTTCTTCTACATCTTCTGACTTTTTCTTTGACATGTGAGTATTCTACATGATTTAACGTTTTTTTTTCGTCTTTTTTTTTGTCAGTATTTGCACGTCTTTTGTCTTAAAGTTATTGGAAGAAAGTTTTAAATATTATAGGAATATGTACTGTCATGTAGTCTATCTCAAGTCTATCTCAACTTTATTATAATCGGAAAATAACTCTTTTATTTTTCTATTGAAGAATAAGCAATAGGAATTGTGCAAATAAAACGTTGTAGAACCTTATTAAAATTTGATACATTTGATAAGTTTACCTTTCCCTTTCTAAAAGATTGTTTTGAAGCAAGAAATATAAGATGTATAAACATACTGGGTGGCTATTATGTATGAAATTTTATACACAAACCCCTGGAAGTATTTGCGACTTTTTCCTTATATTTTTTTCTTCTGGTCGCATATATGGAATTCAAGACTAAATTGATTTTATTTAACTGATAACTATACCTGGAGTGGTTCGAAAGGACATTTTTTTCTGAATTTAACAATATAAATACTAAATGGTTCTTTAAATTGATTTAAAAAATGGCTGAAAGGTGTTTCGGTCTGTTTTGGGGTAAATATATGAAACTATGCTAAATATATAAAACTATAGCTATGAAACTACGGATGGCAGATGACTACAGTATTTGATTACACTTAACAACTGTTAACATCAATTTGTTGAATTTCAAATTTGGTTCAATTTTTATATGAAATTAATATATATTTAACTGAAAGAGAAAGAATTGAAATATTAACAATTGTTGGATATGGTAACAGAAAACCTACTTGTGCTGAAGTTTGTCGAGTATTTAATGAAATATATCCGAACAAAAATATCACTAAGTCGAGAGTTTCAAAAACGGTGAAAAGATTCAATGATACAGGTAACATAAAAGTCATCCAAAATTAGGAAAATAAAAAATAAAACCAAATGAAGAAAATTTGTTGATACTTTTAATTGTTTTTCTGCAACAATTAGCTTTAAATCATAACAAATGTAGACGCTCAGTCTACACAAACAACAAATATTTTTATCCTTCCAAAATACAATTACTACAAGAATTAAACGAAGATGATTTTGATCGAAAAGTTGAGTTTTGCGAAGTTACGATACAAAAAAAAATTCCACCCCAAATTTTGTTCCAAATGTTATTTTCACGGATGAAGCAACATTCTGTATAAATGATCATTTTAACAGGCACAATTGTAGATACTGGGGTGATACTAATTCGCACTGGATGAAGCAGGTTCATACACATTTAGTGGCAACAATACTAGAGAATCTTTTTCCATTGATAGCAAATTTACAGCAGATAAATATTTAGATCTGCTGGAAGAAAATATCATCCCTCAATTTTTGCATTTGTTTTCAAATTTAATTAATCAAAACCAGGAAATATGGTTACCGCGAGATGGTGTACCAGCACACTATGGCATTAACGTTAGACATTGTTGTAACTACTTTCCCAAACCGATGGATCGCTCAACGAGAAGCTACCGGCTAACCAGCAAGGTCACCAGACTTAGACCATCCGATTTTTTTGGAGCTATTTAAAAAGTTGGTTTTATGTTGATAGACCAGAAAATCTCAAATTACGAATTCGGCAAGAAATTGCCGATATACCTCTTATCTGGCGGGAACACGCAATTCAAAGCTTCGTCTGACGTATCCATTACTGCCAGGGAGTTAATGATGGACACTTTGAACACCTCTTGTAAATAGTTATTTATTTGAAAAAATTATTTTTTTTTAAAAGAAACCGAAACACCTTTAGCCATTTTTTAAAATCTATTTGAAAAAAACCATACAATATTTACCCGGCTGAATTAAAAAAAATGCTCTTTCCAAAATGCCAAATTCTAGTACTGCTGTCATTTATAAAGAATCGAGATTATATAACAAGAAAAGAAAATGAAATGAAATAATTAATATCCTGATTTTTTGGTTTTTGGTTTATGGTATTCTTTAATTAATTATTTTTTGTCGTTGTATTTTCAATGATTTGAATGTTGAATGTAATATTGAATTATTTGGTTGTTTTACATAGATGAAGTTATGAATGTATATTACTATGGTCAAAAAGTAAGATGGCATTTGTTCGCGCGCTTTACCTATCCATACACCCATTTGTTTTTTAAGTTGGTATGACTGTCCTTGACATCTCACACGTTTATATCAATTCGTATGTTAAGATATAAATATCCTATAGTGCATTTTTGTAATTGATAAAAATTCTGTTTTTTCTTAATGGATACGTTTACCGAACAAAAACAATCTGGATTAAATTTTGTCTAAAACACGAAGTTTCTTGTCCTGATGTATTAAACAATTTAATAGAGTGTTACGGAGAGGAAGCTATATCAAAAAAAGTGGTACACGGACTATATTGATGGTAGAGATCAAGTTAAAGATCAACCTCGTTCAGGAAGACCATCCACGTTAACTTTTTTTTATTATCTAATTCTGTCGAATAGACATTACAAATTGTGACTAGATTAAATATATCTAACAATATTTTTCTATTATCTAAACTAAAAACTAAAACTTATCTTAATCATAGTCTGTTTAGTAGATACATGTCCAGCCACGTGCTCCACAATACACTAATCACCATTTACATGTGATTGACATGTCAAAAAAAAGTAGTACACGGGCTATATTGATGGTAGAGATCAAGTTAAAGATCAACCTCGTTCAGGAAGACCATCCACATTAACTTTTTTTTATTCTCTAATTCTGTCGAATAGACATTACAAATTGTGACTAGATTAAATATATCTAACTAACAATATTTTTCTATTATCTAAACTAAAAACTAAAACTTATCTTAATCATAGTCTGTTTAGTAGATACATATCCAGCGACGTGCTCCACAATACACTAATCACCATTTACATGTGATTGACATGTAAAAAAAAAGTGGTACACGGACTATATTGTTGGTAGAGATCAAGTTAAAGATCAACCTCGTTCAGGAAGACCACCCACATTAACTTTTTTTTATTCTCTAATTCTGTCGAATAGACATTACAAATTGTGACTAGATTAAATATATCTAACTAACAATATTTTTCTATTATCTAAACTAAAAACTAAAACTTATCTTAATCATAGTCTGTTTAGTAGATACATGTCCAGCGACGTGCTCCACAATACACTAATCACTATTTACATGTGATTGACATGTCAAAAAAAGTGGTACACGGACTATATTGATGGTAGAGATCAAGTTAAAGATCAACCTCGTTCAGGAAGACCATCCACGTTAACTTTTTTTTATTCTCTAATTCTGTCGAATAGACATTACAAATTGTGACTAGATTAAATATATCTAACTAACAATATTTTTCTATTATCTAAACTAAAAACTAAAACTTATCTTAATCATAGTCTGTTTAGTAGATACATGTCCAGCGACGTGCTCCACAATACACTAATCACCATTTACATGTGATTGACATGTCAAAAAAGTGGTACACGGACTATATTGATGGTAGAGATCAAGTTAAAGATCAACCTCATTCAGGAAGATCATCCACATTAACTTTTTTTTATTCTCTAATTCTGTCGAATAGACATTACAAATTGTGACTAGATTAAATATATCTAACTAACAATATTTTTCTATTATCTAAACTAAAAACTAAAACTTATCTTAATCATAGTCTGTTTAGTAGATACATGTCCAGCGACGTGCTCCACAATACACTAATCACCATTTACATGTGATTGACATGTCAAAAAAAGTGGTACACGGACTATATTGATGGTAGAGATCAAGTTAAAGATCAACCTCGTTCAGGAAGACCATCCACATTAACTTTTTTTTATTCTCTAATTCTGTCGAATAGACATTACAAATTGTGACTAGATTAAATATATCTAACTAACAATATTTTTCTATTATCTAAACTAAAAACTAAAACGTATCTTAATCATAGTCTGTTTAGTAGATACATGTCCAGCGACGTGCTCCACAATACACTAATCACCCTTTACATGTGATTGACACACGCACAAAGTAAATTCCGGCCACCTTTCATTGTCACTACACTAATCCGAACGGTTTCAATCTCTTCAACCGCCGAATAAGTCCGTTTTTGTCGAGTAACGAGATCACTTCTACATTTTTATAGCTTTCCAGATTCTTCTGGTGTTTGCTTGCAAATTTCTTGATCTTATCTTCGACCATAGGCACTTTCAGGTCTCGATGGATGTCTTCATTTCGGGACATTGACAATACTGCAAAGTACTTTATTTTGGAACGTCTGAATGACTTTTATATTAGATTTCTTGGGGTATCCCCAAAGCTGGATGCCATAAGTCCATATAGAGACCATATGGACAACACAGAGTTGCGCTCTAGCAAGCAATACATTTTTCTGAATTTGAGACCTCGTTGCTCAGGTTATGCCCAGTTAATTTGCTTCGTTGCCATGTGGGATTCTTTTCTGGTTGACTATCTATCACTGGTACATAGTTATATAACCAGTTGGTGAAACTAACATGGGTCGACTTCGCCTCATTTAATTTAATGCGCCATTTCTTTGTCCAATTGGTGACATTGTTGACAGCTGTTTGGAGTTTGTTTATAGCTGAATGAATTTCATTTCCAATAGCGAGTAAAGAGCTATTATCGGCGAATGTTGCCGTTACTACTCCACTGCTCTGTGAGAGTTATTATCTTGTATTATCTTATTATCTTATATCGCTGGTGTACAGCAAATAAAGAACAGGTCCGACAACGTTGCCTTGTAGCAAATATCTTGCCTTGTAGCACATATCTTTTTAAGATCTGAATATTCTTCATCCTGCTTGACTCTCTAAGTGCAGTCAGTGATGTATGTGCAGTCAGTTATGTATGAATGAAGAATTTGGCACATTTGAGGTGGTAGATATTTTTCCAGCTTGTATTCGAGGCCCTGATGCCACACTCGGTCGAATTCTTGAGCCACATCGAGGAATATCGTTACACAGATATTTTTCTCTTCTAGTGCTCTCTCGATTACATCACTGATTCTATGTACTTGATCTATTGTCGAGTGCTTTTTGCGGAAACCAAACTGATGCATTGGAATAAGATGCTTATATCCACTATAGATTAGATAATGGGGTTGAAGCGTTGTAGGATCAACGTTTCAAACAACTTGGATATAATCAGCAACAAGGACATAGGGCGGTATGATGTGTTGTCTTCAGGTGTTTTGCCAGGTTTTAGGATCATTATAGCTTCAGCAATGGTCCATTGCACTGGCACGTACCTGATCTGTAATGCAGCATTGAAAAGATGAGCCAGTTTCATAATAACTTTATGTGGTAACTCCCTAAACATTTACACTGTTATTAGATCATAACCTGGGGCTTTCTTTGGATTGAGATGTTTGCCAATGGTTGTGACAATCTCTGCTGTAGTGATTGGTTTAATTGTCATGCCATCTCTATTGCTAATATCCGGGATTTCTTCCAAGCCAGTCGGTGGATGAGGCTGGAAAGTATTTTCTAGATATTCAGAGAATATTTCTGCTTTTTCTTCATCTCGCTGCGCCCAGTTACCATCGCTTTTGCGGATTGGCGGGTCATGGTTCTTTGGCTTGTTCAAAGATTTGGTCGCTTTCCACAGCGAGTAGTCAGAGCTTCCGTGATTTGTTAACTTACTTAGGTAGTTTTTAAAACTTTCATTCTGGATGGTTGTGATTTCATCTTTTGCCTATGTAAGTTTACGTGGTTTATTTATCAGTCTGTTGTCATCCGGTGATCGAGATTGCGGCCATGTTTTCCGAGCTTTTCTTTTTTCGTGTATCTCGATCGCGATTTCCTTGATGTAGTTCAATCCTGGTGTTTTTGGCTTCAGTTTGGGTGTATTATTGTACGCAGCTTGCTGCAGGTCAACCACTAGATTTTCGACTTTATAGTCTAGCTGCTCTTTCATCTTCAGGGTTATATTTAGCTCAATTCACTGTTCAAACTCTGTTCGAAACCCCTTCCCAATCAGTTTTCCCGTTAGTAAAATACGGCCACTGAGCACAATTGCTGAGTGGTCAAATGTCAAGTCAAAGCTTTCTTCAATACTGACACTTGATGATGAAATATTGCGCCGCACGAAGAAATCGACTAAGCTTTGCACTTTATTTCTATCCGTATGCCAGTACGTTGGTTTGCCTGTTGATTGGAAGTGGCAGGTCATTTTCTTTGCAGCTGCGTACAGTTGCCTTCCTTTTGGTGTAATCTTAGCAGAACCCCAGTAGTGTTTGGCATTGAAGTCGCCTCCGATAATGAAGCAATCTCCTAATGACCTAAAGAAGCAATCAATTCTTCTATTGGAACCATTGGTGTGAAACACTAAACTTGAAGAGATTTACCACTAAACACCAAATCACTTTTTTTGAACCTTTCGACGCACGTTTCGCTAACCATGTTAGCATCATCAGGTGATGATTTAATCTGCTTTTTTTTGTTTGTTTGGTAGATTTTTAAATTTCTTTGTGCCACTTTGCCAAGTTGTATGTGGGAGAATCGATGGCTGATACAATTGGTCTCACTGATTTTTCTGGTTTATGAATTTTTGGTAGAGCATACAATCTTGGTACTTTTGGATTAGAAACCTATATTTTGCTTTTTAAAGAATGATAAATAAGGCTGTTATAAGATTTCAATGTATCTCTGACTTCGTTAATCATGTTTGACAATGGATTCCTAGGTAATCGTTTATAAGGACCGTCTTGAATTAATGTTTTAGAAGGCTCCGCTAAGTATTTAATACCAGTTCCAATACCGGCTACCATATCCTCCAAAGTACTGCGGGATGCCGGTAAAGCAAAATTGAGGCCTTTATTTAAAAGCTCGAGTTCTGGATTGTCAAACGTCTGAATTGAAAGATTTTCTACTATGTTGATGCTTTTTTCTGGAATATGTTCTTTCGACTGCTCAATTTTGAGTTTTTAAAATTTTTTATTTAAAGATAACATTTTTTTAATAAATTTGCTATTTACTGTTGTGAACATATTCCTTTGAAAATTGCACCAATATTTATGTACTACATTAGTACACACTACATGTACTACATGTAGTACTACATTAGTACTACATTAGTTAATTTAAAAATTAATTTCTTGAAAAGATTGTACGCCTGAATTTCAAGCATACTCCTTTTACTGTATAAATGTTTGATTTCTAAGCCAAGCCATTTCTGTTTTGTAAAATTTGTTATTTTGTCACATATTTTGGAATATTTTGAAATATTAACTTTAATAAAATTAGGAAATATTTTATTAACCGGGCATGACTTAAGACACCAAATATCTACTCCAATAAGCCTAATTTAAGTAGTGTACTTACGATAAAGATTTAGTTCCACTGACCGTGTAGCCATCATAGATCAATTCTTCTATTGGAACCGTATTTCAGGAGATGATTTAATCCAGATTAAATCATCTTCTAATGATGCTAACATGGTTAGCGAAACGTGCGTCGAGAAGTTAAAAAAAAGTGATTTGGTGTTTAGTAGTAAATATCTTCAAGTTTACTGAAGAAGCACGTAAAATGTTCCTCCTCTGGTGACTTTCCTGCTGGGCAATATATTGCAGCAGTTGTGATGTTTTTAGATTTTATCTGGATTGTCACAGCTGTCACTTGTCTCTCAGAGGTATCATATTCAACATTTATGTAGTGCATTATGTTTTCTTTGATTATCAATGCTGATCCGCCTTTTCTTGGTAGGTCTGAGCGGCCAGTGTGATAGACTTTTATCTTCTTATTTTACAGTAATTTATTTTGGTCATGTGTGTCTCTGAGATTAGAGCTACATCAATTCTATCATTCCATAAGAATGTTTCGAGCTCATGAGATCTTTGTATTAACCCATTGCTATTCCAGGCTACTATTCTGATTAAATTATCCATTACTTCTTCCTATTAGCAACAGCTCCCTTATTGAGGGCTTCCTAGTTTATCTAGTCCATCGAGCATCATTTTGTTGGTCCTAACTTTATGTAAAATTCCACATTAACTAATAAAAAAAACCATTACCAAAATTAATAATCTTGTATTGAGTAATCACCGATTATAAATATGAGATATTGTAGATGGTATAGTAGATTATCATTTGATTAATTCAATCAATTTTGAAGAACAATTTAGTCTTGTCTAGAGCTTTTTCTCGCCCTTTTTTTATATTATTTTTTCAAAAACATCATCGAGTGAAAGTGTAAAATGCTTTGCTGATAATACAGCTTACAAACGCCATTACTTCTACCATTTGTGAATGTGATATATAGGGATATTATTTCGTTGATCTGCATGTGCCACTTAGACGGTCAATCTTGAATTGCTTCAAGATTCATCTGTAATCGATGAGGTACTAATAATGATTATGTTTTGATGGACTGATAACATAGCTGTATCGTCGGCATATGTTACTGTAATGACATCGTATGAAGTGGAAATATCTACAGTATATATGATGTAGAGAACAGGCTCAAGAACGTTACATTAGAGAACGCCGGATCTAATATGATAAAGAGAGATTGTTTCATCTTGATACTGAACAAGATAATGTCTGTCTTGTAAATAGGAATTGAGGATTGTGAAATAGTTTTATGTATTTTTTTTTTATTTTGTAAACCAGATCGCCGTTGCAGACCTTATCGAAGGCCTGTGTATTGTCTAGGAGAGCTTCAGCACTATATTTATTTTCTTTCAGATATTGATGGATATAATTGAACACACGGTTAATTTGTTCGATAGTTGTATGCTGGGATATTAGTGTTAACTCTGTTCTCTGTATAAATAGTTTTAACTCTATTCTTGCTAATAATAATATTTCTAAGATCTTTACCATTATTGGGAGACTGGCGGTTTTGTAGGATGGAACTGCTGATGAGATGCTGTCTTGGGATGATGAGTTTCTGAAATATATAATGACTAGTAACGAGGCATGTATCTATATTTATGATCCAGAAAGAGCTCAACCATCAATCAAAAATCGTGCTAAAGATGAATCAAAGCCAAAAAAACATCTCAGGGTCGGTCAAAATCAGTTAAATATTTTTCTTCGATTCCGTAGTATTGTCCACAAGAGTTTCTTCCAATGAGTCAGGTAGTTAATAATTAACATTATTTGAGCACTACGCTTTGTTTGTGTGAGTATATTTGAGAAAAAGTCCAGATTTGTGGCAATTTACGGCTTTTTGTGTCACGATAATGCCCCATCGTACAGCGCAACAATTATTCTTCAATATTTCGCTAAAAATCAAGCAAATATTGTTCAACAAGCACCATATTCACCAGATATACAGTGCGATTTTTTTCTGTTCCCTCGATCCTAGAACAAACTTTTTCGTAGATGCCAGTTTGAGTTAATAGAAGCCATTCAAGAGAGCAGCTTTTAAGGAAATACCAGAAGTATAATGTAAAAACTTTTTCGAAGTGAGAGGGGATTGCATTCGAAGATACAAAATAAATGTTCATAAATAAATTATTTGCATTTTATTTAAAAAATTGCCTTATATTTAAATCATCGTTGTCAGCAAATATTGTTCAACAAGCACCATATTCACCAGATATGGCACAGAGCGATTTTTTTCTGTTTCCTCGATCCTAGAACAAACTTTTTCGTAGATGCCAGTTTGAGTTAATAGAAGCCATTCAAGAGAGCAGCTTTTAAGGAAATACCAGAAGTATAATGTAAAAACTTTTTCGAAGTGAGAGGGGATTGCATTCGAAGATACAAAATAAATGTTCATAAATAAATTATTTGCATTTTATTTAAAAAATTGCCTTATATTTAAATCATCGTTGTCAGAAATTGTGTTTGGTATTGAACAAATAATACTAATTGCATTTTCGATAGCTTTTTCCTTGCTGCTGATAGACTGAAAACATTTATTCGTTTGGATCTCTATTTATATGGATTTTCGGAAAACTGAAATAAAGTTTTAATGATCTATAAGATAAGCTTTTTATTTTTTCACGATTTGATTTTTTAACACAAAGCCTTGAATCTAAGGGCGTTGAATCACAATGAAGCGAATAAAAGAAGTTTGTTATTAACATAATATATTTCGTAATCTAAGATTTATTCATAAATAGATTAAGTAAAAATTAATTAGAGTAGAAACTGGGTTATAATTAATTAGAGACAAAAGATTTCACCAAAAATAACCCAAATATTTACCCAGACAGTAAACTAAAACTTTGATACCATAAAGCATTATTCTGAAGGTTAGATTCCATTATTTATCATGTTCTTGAGATTTCGCTAATGGATGGAAAATATTTATTTTATTGAAGATATTTAAATATTTCTTCAGATAAAATTTTGGACATTTTTTTTGAACTTCTATCAGTCTCACTGATGAATACGTTGTTTTTCTTGCTGATTTTATACCATTTGGAATTTTAGCAGTTTGTTATTCTAAAACTATTTTTAACAAATTACAAAATGGAGCAAGGCTTTTCATATACTTTTATATATACATATATACTTTTAATGCAGTTGAGTTAATAGATAAACTATCACTTACTGGTGATCACTTCCTTCATTATCTTGTTCTTTATCAGTTTCCCCAGATTTTGTATCAGGTTTAAGTCGAGTAATTGCATTGCCAAGGCAGAAAGTGAATCCACAACGTGGGGTATTATACGAAAGAATATAGCTCTACAGGCATAGAAGGTTTAAATAACACAGAAACTAATTCCACCGGACCATTCCAAACCTCGTGTATTTGTTAATTGGATCAAAAAACAAACATATAATTTTTCAAATAACTTCAGATCATGCCAAATAAAATCCTGTTTATGACTACTAACGTACCCTGGTTTATTAGAAACAACTGGAATCCCTCCACTTTCACGGTATCCTTATAAAGAATATACCAGACTCTCTCTCCTACAAACGGGGTTAAAATCTGGTTACACTCTAGGTCAACTAGAGGCCCCCAACACTTCAATTTCAAGCTTCGCTTCGGGAATAACTGCAGAAATAAAAGTAATGGCCCAAGGGTCCACTTAAAAATCTGGTTAAAGAAAACTGAAATTGGATAGAAGAAATCTATTTTGCAATCTCAGTTAACTCACGTCCCTCAACTTAGTTAAAAAGGTTGATTTGTCGCCCCTTAGGATCTAAACCAGTTAATCAAGGAATCTACCGTTTACTTAATTTAAACTTATCAAATTCGTTTAAATTAATCATTTAATTACTTAAGTTCAAATAAAAAATTTGCTTCGCATCAATTTATTCTGATTTTTTAAATTTTGAATAGATTAAAGGGACATTCAAAATGCTAATATATATATATATATATATATATATATATATATATATATATATATATATATATATATATATATATATATATATATATATATATATATATATATATATACTATGTATATACTATTAGTCCGGGAGTACATCCGATTGTTTGTGTCCGGTTTGTTGGGAACGTGCAGACGTTTCGCCAAGGTCACACTTGGCGAAACGTCTCTACTAGTGTCATAGAGACCTCCAAAAATAAAAAGTGCCCACCTCAGTGTCGTAATCTTATTAGACACTAGTAGGAGCCTCCGGGCTAACTAAAAAACTTGGGTGAAGATGTCGAATCCACAGCTTTCAGTCTTCAGACAAGCATTGAGAATGCCAAGTGTGACCTTGGCGAAATGTCTGCACGTTCCCAACAAACCGGACACAAACGATCAGATGTACTCCCGGACTAATAGTCTAGCGTATTCTTCCATCCGCGAAACACTACGAACTAACTGTATATATATATATATATATATATATATATATATATATATATATATATATATATATATATATATATATATATATATATATATATATATATATATATATATATAATATTACTAAATATATAAATAATATTACTATTGTTTGGTGGTGTTCAGTCGAGTGTGACTGAATCACTGTTGCGATTGGGACTACTTTTAATATATTTTATATTTACTTAAGGACTGCTTCAATAAAACCAGGTTGCCATTACTATTCGTCGGCAATCCCGAATCGCTGTTTTAACGTCGACTCTTGGTTCGTTATTATTTTTGGTTAAGTTGCCCTTCCTTTCGTACCGCGTCAGACAGCGATGCGAAGTTGCCGCCTTTACTTTATTTTCTGATATATACAACATTGAAATAACTATAATATATAAATACAAATCTTAACAACTATATTGCTAGCGAGGTCTGGAGATCGGCGAAATTATTACGGTGCAGACATATATGTGTATGTTTCTCTCACTACTACTTTGAGTCGTATGCGCATGTCTGAGAATTGAATATTTTTGTGTCACCGCGACATTTGCGACATTTGCGCACAACGGATAGTAGAAGCGGTAGTAGAAAAAGACACAGAAACAAACGTTTGCTGTACCACTTGGTCCGTGACACCTCCACTTACAGATATTAACAATATCGTAGTATTATATATATATGCCTTAACTCATGTACAAATATAGTAAAAAAATTGGGTGTTAGTCTCATTAAATGTTTTGATTTCATGTAATTAATTAGCGACGAAAGATTTCATCAAACATTACTTAAATATTTACGCAGACAGTAACCTAAAACTTTAATACTGGAAAAACATATTCAGAATGCTAGATCTCATTATGTTGCATGTTTCTTGATAGTTCGCTAGTGGCTACAAAATATTTATTTTATTAGAAATAATCTGGAACCGATAAAGGCTTAACGATTAACGATCTGACGGTTGGACACGTTGTTTTTCTGTTATTTTTTTGCGATTTACATTTTTGAGATAAACCTTTGGATGTCAAGAGTGTTGTACGAACGAGTGTTGTACGTACGTTGTACGAAACAAAGTTTTCCAATAAGAGTGTCAGAACTGTGAAACGTAAATCACTTATAGGGTGCCATGTTCAGAAATTATTAATACAACCGTTAAAATCAAAAATACTCTTTTCTGACGAAGCCAACTTCTGTCTTAATGGATATGTAAATAAGCATAACTGAAGGATGATTCGGGCCGAAGAAAATCATCAGATTTTTTTTGATGCAGTTTGGTGCTGTTTCTGGGCCGAACGGGTGACAGGGCCTTATTTTTTTGAAGACGATGATGGAAACCTTGTTACTGTTAATGGTGGTCACTATAGGAGTATGTTACAGAATATCATTGGCCTGAAGTGATAAGTGAAGATATAAACAATATTTTATTGCAAGAAAAGCCTTCTGGATTCAATATTTTGCGAGTATTGTCAACTGGCTCAGATCATACATATTCACGTTCTTGGATTACACAAGTCGACATGATTTTTGTCACATCGATGAAAATGGTCTTTTTATGTTTCATTTAGCTTCTTATTAAAACACCTCTTCACTAAACTGGCCTAGCACGTCGCATTTTCAAGTATCTGCTTCCCCTTTATATCATGGAGTCTATTTCTATTTTCTGATGGTATTGGCAATAGTGCCTTCGGTTGGTCGATTATTTCGACCCTAAGTAGCTCTAAGTGTACGAAAAACTTGCTTCACAGAGCGCTGATTTTCGTGAAACAGCTCTACATTTTGGAGTCGCTGTTCCGATGTATGTATTTTCATGATACTATGGTATTCAATACTGAGTCTGTAAAAAAAACCTTTATTATATAACAGCTCTAGAGACCTTATAGGCCCTTGGTTTGATTGACTATTTGTCACTACAAGGAGAAAAAATTTTACGAAAAATTACGATGGTTACATCGTAATCCAGGACCAAACTTATATCTTTACCTTCATAATTTTACATTTTAAAATTTACTATTTACACACAAATTTTATAAATTATTATTAAATATAAATTTCAATAGTAAATAACAATCTGTATCTGTAGAAGCATGTATGTTTCTTTATTCATAGCTTTTCTTTTTCAGCCAATAATTTTCACCACCTGTAAATCTTTCTCCACCTCCCCGCCTCTTCGCTACATCTTGACCTGCCTCTCCTCCTCTTGCCTTTTCTGCTACTTCCAGTTTTTTTTTTGGATTCGATCCGCCTGCATTCAAAAAATATATCCTAGCCATCTCAATATTTGGAATTTTCATAACTTCAATGACGCCTGATTTCTTCAAAAGCTCTTTCAACACCTGGTTTGTCCATCTCTCCCATCTGTCTTCAACTCTTTTATCTCCAAATATCTTTTTCTCCCATGCTTCCAATATTGTCTCCCATTTTCTTCTCTGCCGCTCCCAGCGCCCATACCTCGCTTGCATAATAGCTTTTGTAGCTATTGGCCTTATAACTTCTAGATTCTTATATTTAGATCGATCGCTTTTATAGAGCGGAGACTTCGGTTTTCAGTCATTATCCAATCTTGTATTTCTATTATTACGCTTCATGTACTATAAAATACAGTGCCCAGATATCTGTTGTTATTGTTAAATATCCACCTATCTTATATTCCTTGCTACGTCATATACTTCGTTTTTTCTGGTTTATTAGTAATCCGTATTGATGTGCTGTTTTCTCTAACCTTGTAGAGATTGTTTGTAGCTCCAACTTAATTAGAGTCAATCGTTATAATTGCAATGTAATCACCAAATGTCTAACATTGTTTCCGTCTATATTATAACACATCGGGCAATAAATCTCCGGTCTGACAAATAAAAAACACTTTTTTTGTAAATGTTGACTTTATTCATCAATATATTCTCCTTGAAGAGCAATACAAGCATTCCAACACTTTTCTTACATTTCTACACCTTTTTTATGGAACGATTTCTCTTTTCCTTGAAGTTCTGGCAATTACCTCTTTAAAAAAGGAATAAAACATTTTTTTTTTACGTTTTACGAAACTATAGTCACACAAATTTTGTTTACAAATAAAAGTGATAGATAACAAAGTAACAATTTGTTTTATTCCTTTTTAAAAAAATTAACTATCACAAAATAACTGACAAATCAATGAATAATTACCTCTTTATTGAAGGAAAATTTATTTTTAGAGGTTTTGATATTTGAGAACAGGAAATAGTTGTGGAGCCAGATCTAGAGAATACGGTGGATGAGGGTGCAACTCATGCAATTTAGCCATTGTTGCCAACGGTTTGTGATACGGTACATTGTCTTGATGAAACACGCCGTTTTTTTTTATTTATTTGGAAACTTTTTTTTGTGCTTTCGTCCTTCAAACGCACTAATAACGCTACTTAATGTTCGCTATTGATAGTTTTACCTCCCCTGAGATAATCGATGAACAATATCCTATGCGCATCTCAAAACTATAGAGGTTGTAGATATAGATGGTTGTGTTTTTGGTTGCTTTGGACAGCTTTTACCGGCTACTATCCACTCAGCTAAGTGCTGATTTGAATTCGAAGTGAAGTGATGGATCCATGTTTTATCCATTGTCACATACCCCATGAAGAATTCCTTTTTATATCGCTTAAACAGCTCTAAACATTGCTCAGAATTATTAATACGTTGTTGTTTTTGGTCAGCTGTGAGTAACCGCGATACCCATTTCGATAGCAATTTACTCATTCCCAAATGTTCATGCAAAATGGTGTATACACTTCCTTTCGATATCCTTATGATATCAGCTTTTTGCTTCAACGGTATTTTTCTTCATTAAAAAGCAATGCTTTATTTTGCAATGCTTTCATTGTTTTGAAAATAACGAAAGTAGCGTCACTTAACGCACAACAACTTAAAAACTAGTAGACAAATTGTCTGTTTGACATATGACGTTTGAAGCTTGGCACACTAAGTGACGCCATCTATATGTCAGACCGGGGATTTATTGACCGATATGTTATTAGTTCAGAGCTAATGTTATCCGCTTGTCTTGTAACTTTCTCTAATACAAAGTTGAACAACATGGGTGTCGGCAGACCTCCATATTTTTCATGGTGTTCCATTTTCAATTCTTCTACATTTCGGAGTGAATTGAATCATCTCCTGATGATGCTAACATGGTTATCAAAACGCGCATCAACGAGTTTAAAAAGTGATTTGGTGTTTAGTGATAAATCTCTTCGAGTATAGTATTCAGTTTTCTTTGTTTTAGAATTCAAAATATGTTTTTCAATACGCCCTTATACATAGCCTATCCTTTTAATCCTATTAATTTTAAAGTTTTATCAGTTTTAGCTTTTGATTTTATTAAAAAATCCTCGGATAATCCGATATAAAACAGAAATATTGCGATAATGAAATTAAAATATATTAAACAAATGCATTTGTATTTATGACATATAATTTTATATTTAGTTCATATTCGATTCGAAATATTAATTTCCGAAATTAGCAGACTTGAAAATTAATTAAAATATTTGCTGCCGGCGTTATATCGTATTCGCGTTACGTTTCCAAGTGTAAAATCGTCACTGTTTCGATTGAAATTCGTTTTGATTTAATTAATAGTTTGTACGAGACTGATTTCATGTCCAACCAGCGTACAGAATTTCTAACAAAATATCTCGCAAACTTCGCTATTGTGCGATAAGTTTTATTATTTCGGTAAACGTTCTAGTTCCGCATTGCATACGACAATGTCTTGTGTTTGGTTAGGTGGGAATTTTGTTTTAACTTCCTTGCTTTGTTCCATTTGTTTATAAAATGATGCTAAAATGAGATTGTTTTGTGTATATTGGGTTGTCCGGAAAGCTCGTAAGGATTTTTTTAACGAGAAAGGGCAAACATAAATAGTTACTTATAAATATGTTAAAGCTTATAATATACATATAATTCTTATAAGAATAATATAAATCATAATTAGAAAAACAAAACATATACATACTGTTTAAATCACTAATTTTATTTCAATAAAAAATACGCTGTTAAATATATATAATAAAACTTCCCCCAACTAGGATAATATGGATAATATATTACAGAAGATAAATATATATAAACACTACCCAAAATCATAAACATATTTGTTTGATTATATAATAGTTTGATTGCTTTTATTGAATGTTGCAATACTTTAAAACCCATACCGGTTCTTCAAACCACCATACTAAACTCTATTAACAATATTTTCAAAAAAAAAAAATCCACCCATACTACATTATTGCAAAATAAAGTAAAAAATCGATCATTATTTTTTAGTTAAACAACCAATTCAGCCCGTAAAATCCATCTCACGATATCACCAGCAGCATACTGAAGGAAATACGGCCCAATTACACCTCCTGACCAGAATGCACCCCAATAGTGACTCATTTAGGATGTGAAGATTTCTCATAAATCAATCGTGGACTATTTACTATACAGTGGCTTTAGTTCGTGTGTTATTTGAACCTTATATGCCTTCAGAGCTAAGTCCTTTTCAAAAATACGCCATGTTGTGGATTCACTTAGTTCAATTTGTAACGGACATTTCTGTGTCTTCAGCAACACTTTCTTCTTCTCTTCTTTTATCTTTCGCCGTATCATTTTCTTGAAATTTTTCTGAAAACAATTCGATTAATAGTTCAAGTCTTCTATTGGAACCTTTGGTGTGAAACACTAAACTTGAAGAGATTTAAAAAGGAATAAAACAATTTTTTTTAGTTTAGTAAGTAATACTACATAATTTAGTAGGTAATACTACAAAATAAAGTTTAGTAAGTAATAAAACAGGTTTAGTTTGAAAGTAGATTTTGAGAATGTAAACTACAGTCACACAAATTTTGTTTAAAAATAAAAGTGATATATAACAAAGTAAAAAAAATGTTTTATTCCTTTTTAAAAAATGAACTATCACAAAGTATCAATCAACTATCGCAAAGTATCAAAGTATCAATCAATAATTTGAAGAGATTTACCAATAAACATCAAATCACTTTTTTGAACTGCTCGACAGACGTTTCGCTAACCATGTTAGCTTCATCAGGAGATGATTTAATCTAATTCTAAAACTAAACTATGTTCTATTTATATGAAAAACCCTATCTAACGAAGCGTGTAAAAATCATAAACCGTGAAGTTTACTAAGCTTACATTAATAATTGAAAAAGTTGACTGAACGGGATAGGTCCTTTATCTAGGTTCATGATTTTCTTACATTTTTCTATTTGAATGCTTTCATATGCATCCAAAACCCTATTATTATTTTTAACAGTTTTAATTAGTCTTAAATGTCTAATATCTATACTGTGGTCGTGCTCGATTGCATGTTGGGCAACACAAAATTTTTCATTTCTCCCATATCTAATGTGGCCAATATGCTCTTTATATCTTGTCAATATGGATTTTTTTTTGCCTAATATACCTTCGATCACAGTCTTGAAAACTATTTTCGTAAATCCCCGACTTTTCATGTTGTTCTACTTTATCCTTTGGATTACCCAGAACTTCTCTTAATTTATTATATAGTTTGTACACAACCTTAATGTCCATTTTATTCAATAATTTTCTGAACTTATGTTTTCTAATTATTTTATCTACAATTATAACCATTCACTTCAGATACCTCCCTAATTAATTTTAATTCTTTGTTATAATTATCTTTATTTAAAGGAAAATTAATTATTCTATTTACCATAAAATTTGAATTGTTAGGAATGTATCTCGAGGTGGTGCTGTTTTTTTCTGAAAATATCAAAATCTAATCAAATCGAACCTTCACGGTTCATGATTTTTACACTCTTCATTAGGTAGGGTTTTTCATATAAATAGAACATAGTTTAGTTTTAGTTAAATCATCTCCTGATTATGCTAACATGGTTAGCGAAACGTGCGTCGAGTAGTTAAAAAAAATGATTTGGTTTTAGTGGTAAATTTCTTCAAGTTTAGTCGATTAATAGTGCCTTCAGATGGACGATTTGCACAGTAAATATCACGGAATTTTTTTAGTAAAAATATTATTTACTAAACGCCCATTTTCATAAAATAATTCAACAATTTTCACGCCTTGTATTGTATACAACTCTATTTTTAAAATACCATACAGGGTTAGTCCAATAAAGATTACGTCTGCTTTATTCCTGCCAAGGGAAAGGGGTGGACGATGGTTTTTGTAAGTGATATCGGAGGTGTTTCAAGTCAGGCAATCTAGGAAATCTAGCTCAGTTGTCTCCGAAACTGTGGAGTGCGTAGATTGCGCAAGAAGTGAATGAGTGTTTTAAGTTGCGTCGAGATTGAAGATGAAAGAAAACATCGAGCAGCGATGTACCATCAAATTTTGCATAACCAAATCCGCGACGGAGACTTTTCACATGATTCGTGAGGCTTACAAGGACGAAGCCATGTCCAGAACACGTTTTGTGTGGTTCTGTGTAAGTGGTATAGGAGATTTAAAGGAGGTCGGGAAAACGCTGAAAACGAACAACGCTGTGAATGTCCGAACCGATGAAAATGTGGCGAAATTTCGAGAATATGCTGAATTCTGATTGTTTGATGAGGTTAAGCGTTTGTTTGATGGTACAGGAACTGAATTTACAAGAAATTAACTGTGCATTCAATTGTAACCGATGATTTGACATTCGATTGACACCGATGATTTGCATTCAATTGTGACAAATGTGCGCGAATTTGGTGCTGAAGGTTTTGAGAGCAAAAGCAACACCGTGTGACGATTTTCCGTGAAATGTTGGAACGTTTGAAGACCGATCTAACAGAGCGATACACACGACCGGTGACAAAACTTGGATCTTCGAATATGATCCGGAGACCAAAAGGCAAAGTGCTTCAAACAAACGTATCTCCTCGACCAAAAAAGCTCACATGAGCAAGCCAATCCTGAGGAACCGCTGCGTCCGAATAGAGATCGCAGATTCCTGGATACAATTAGGGTTGATTTTCCTGGGGCATTGTTTATCAAGCCAATATTTTGCTTCAACAGTGTTTTTCTTCATTAAAAAGCAGTGCTTAATTAACACACGAAATTTCCTTTTTTTCCGTTGTAAATAACAAAAGTAGCATAACTTAAAGCGCTTCAACTCAAAAACTAGTAGACAGATTGTCATGAAATTTTGACACATGACATTGGCAGGTTGGTACAATCGACCACTGATAAGAATTTTTTATAAGTGACCTCATTTATATGTCACACCGGGAACTTTTTGGATGATGTGTTAGTGGTAAATTTCTTCGAGTTTAATGTTTCATACCAAAGGTTCCAACAGAAGAATTGATCTACTGCTTTACAGTTAAGCATCTTCCTATGGGTTAATCGTGTATGCTTTTGCTTTTTGTATTCCTGTTTAAAATCTATAAACATCTGGAGTAAAAAATTGTGATCGTTGAGCATCTTCTTCTAAACCCTACCTGATATTTATCCATTCATTATTCAGTATATGTTTTCTGTCTTGACGATGACGACGATGCTTGATGATGTCTTGACTTCTGTCTTGATGATGACGGCCTGACTGACGATGTTTATTAGAACTTTTTTTAACTTTCATATTTTTTTTAACGAGTGTGGTCCTTTTAGGTTACTATTAAGGATTCACTGATGTTGCTTATTGTTTATAGTTAACAAATTATAATCAAATGGATGTAAAAAAAACATATAACTCAGTAATCGATAAAAAGTACTTCATCTACATGACAATTTGTCACAAGGATGAGAAAAAAATCTAAAATTCATAAAAATTACCCTTGAAAGAAAACAACTACAAAAAAAATAAATGACGATTATTTTGGAAATACCAAAATGCAGTTTTTAATGAATAATATAGTTTCAATTAGAAATAACTCTTCTCTATTACAAACTACAGTTTATTTTATTGTTTCTATGTCTGATAATCATTGTGGTTTCTGTTTGTTTTGAAAGCTTTGATCGGCCATGTTATTAAACCAACAAATATATTGGAAAATGTGTATTATTGTACGTAGCGAAAACGTTCGTCTAAATAAACAAAATTTTGGTAGCTCATTAAAATTAATTTATTACTTGATAAAACGATGTTCTCTTTTTATGTTTTTGACTCTGAAAATTAATCACGAAATCCCTACAAATTTCGAAACAATGATGATCGTATTCAAATTTAAATTAATGCTGAAAGACATCCAACTTTGCTCCCGCCATTTACTTTTTGAAAATTTTACAACAGGAACATTTCGACAGAAATTAGATCCAAAATTTAATCCAATTGGGATCTGGGAGCCACAAACGGTAACAAATTGTGGATTGTAAAATGAGAGTTCTTTTCTGGTTCGTTCCCCATCCTCTCCAACAGATCTGACTGCGTAAAATGGCACCGGCTAAGAATAGGTCACTGTCTGTTCTCTCACGGCCACCTGATGAACAGGGACATGCTCCCGACGTGCCGCAGATGCGATGCTCCAATTGCTAGTGATTAACTAACTGCCCTGGAGTGCGATTCTCCTGGAGTGCGATTAACTAACTGTCCTCAAAGCCTCCAATCATCTTGGTGGGGGTCTAGAGGAGATTCTGTCGGTAAACAATTTTGGACACCTGAAAAACTTTCTTAAATCACTGAACATTTTTCACAAGATTTGAAACTAAACTCATACTATACTCATATCCTCCTTACTAATTACTCTTTTATTTCTATACCATTTTTTTCATATACCACCTTTGTTTATACTCATATATGGTTCTTGTACGTTCTCTAACCAGAATGGCCGCGAAATGACCAAAGATATCGAGTCGGCCTTACCTTCTCCTCTATTTTTCAAAATTCAAGGCTTCATTGTAAAAAACTGGTTATACATTTATAATTCAAAGTATTATCCAACATTGGTCACTACTTTCTCCCATCTTTCAGACACTTTCAGACCGTGTGCCATCAATCAAAACAGGTAATAGTCAGAGGGAGCAATGTCTGGAGAATACGGCGGGTGGAGTAGGGCTTCCCATTTCAATGTTTCCAAGTATGCTCAGTCCTTCCTGTGCAGTCCTTCAACTCATTTTAAAATTCCCAAATGTAGAAAAACGTCTGTTACCCATCACCCCAAATAATGCGGATAAAAATTCCGTCCTCTCGCCATAATTTTTACATTGTTGGTCGTACATTTGCCTTCAGCAACCGTGCGCAACGTCATCTTATCTCGTCGATGCAACATGCTGCTTTGTTGGTTCCCAGAATTCGCGGGTTTATCTGTTTTTTAAATCATACGATTTGGACGTAAGTTCTCTGCGACCGAGTGTATTGGTAATTAGTTTTAAACGCTGGTTTGACAGGTACGGAGCGTTGCATATGTCTCGCGTCGCGTATTTCGTTCGTCTCGCGAATACTTATTTTGATTTGGGATTTTCTACGTGTATACTCACTGAGTAGTACATTAAAAAAAATAATCAAATTTTAATTGCCAACATGAAGGTGTCTGATTTAAAACAGTTAATAATGACTAATTTAAATTTGGAGAAGAAAATTAAATTAAAATCTAACAGTCGTCCCACGCCCGTGTTGAATTTAAGTCAAGTTCAAAAAGAATGTAAAAATAGGGCAAGTTTTAGGCAAAAATCTCTTCGAGTCTAATGGTTCAGACAAGCCCAATACAGGAACAACTTGAAGCTTATTAGGGAGGTCTATGTCCAGAAATGAACCAATGACACCTAAAGTAAGAATAAAAATATTAGTATTACATCACACTCACTCGAAACCAGATTAAATCGAAAAGCTAACTGTTCAAATACAGTTTTCCTATGAAAAATCGGTTCCCTCTAAACTATTAAAAAAGAACTATGTTATAGTTTTGTTGAAAATAATTTTTAGTTAGTGTAGATATAACGTAACTACTATTGAATGTAGTTAAAATAAAGAAAGTTAAGAAAATTCGGTGGTGTAAATAACTTTCACCCCACTGTATTTGTTGTTCAGTTCAATACAATAGCTCAGAGTTTACCCCGCTCTATAAATGATGTCGGTCAAGCAGCCAAACTCTTAATATTGTTCTCTCTAAACGCTTTTTTAAATAATTAATCTAAATTGAATTGAAGAATTGTGAATAAAGATCTAAAAATATGTCATAAAAAGTTTTTCCAAATAGAAGGATTATAGCTTAGGGCGTTGAAAGCATTTAAATAAACTTTTTGTTTCTTCCTCTCTCTCAATTTTAGCTTTGATACGACCACTCAATTGTTTTTCTTTTAATTTAAAATACTTGGCTAATTGAAAAGTTCGTGAAACGACACCTATAGAGTAGTAAAAGAACTATATAATCTAATGCATTTTAAAGTTATGTCCTTCATACGAACATAAGTGAAGTTTCAAGTCCATTTGTCAATTAATTCGTGCAAAACAGTAGCTTAAAGTTAACGTATCAGTGTTATTTTTTAAAATGAAAAATATTGAAAATTGTGTAGTGATTAAATTCTTTGTAAGAAAAAGTTTAAAAGCAATGAAAATTCATAATGAAATGTCAATTAGGGGAATCTGCTCCTTTAAAAACAATGGTTTGTTAGTGGGCAAGTGACTTTCAACGTGGTCGTTCAAGCCTAGATGATCATCCTCGTTCTGAACTTTGTTGTTCTCTCTAAACGCTTTTTTAAAGAATTAATCCAAATATATAATTGAAGAATTGTAAATAAAGAACTAAAAATATGTCATAAAAAGTTTTTCCAAATAGAAGGATTATAGCTTAGGGCGTTGAAAGCATTTAAATAAACTTTTTGTTTCTTCCTCTCTCAATTTTAGCTTTGATACGACCACTCAATTGTTTTTCTTTTAATTTAAAATACGTGGCTAATTGAAAAGTTCGTGAAACGACACCTATGGAGTAGTAAAAGAACTATATAATCTAATGCATTTTGAAGTTTTGTCCTTCATACGAACATAAGTGAAGTTTCAAGTCGATTTGTCAATTAATTCGTGCAAAACAGTAGCTTAAAGTTAACGTATCAGTGTTATTTTTTAAAATGAAAAATATTGAAAATTGTGTAGTGATTAAATTCTTTGTAAGAAAAAGTTTAAAAGCAATGAAAATTCATAATGAAATGTCAATTAGGGGAATCTGCTCCTTTAAAAACAATGGTTTGTTAGTGGGCAAGTGACTTTCAACGTGGTCGTTCAAGCCTAGATGATCATCCTCGTTCTGAACTTTGTTGTTCTCTCTAAACGCTTTTTTAAAGAATTAATCCAAATATATAATTGAAGAATTGTAAATAAAGAACTAAAAATATGTCATAAAAAGTTTTTCCAAATAGAAGGATTATAGCTTAGGGCGTTGAAAGCATTTAAATAAACTTTTTGTTTCTTCCTCTCTCAATTTTAGCTTTGATACGACCACTCAATTGTTTTTCTTTTAATTTAAAATACGTGGCTAATTGAAAAGTTCGTGAAACGACACCTATAGAGTAGTAAAAGAACTATATAATCTAATGCATTTTGAAGTTTTGTCCTTCATACGAACATAAGTGAAGTTTCAAGTCGATTTGTCAATTAATTCGTGCAAAACAGTAGCTTAAAGTTAACGTATCAGTGTTATTTTTTAAAATGAAAAATATTGAAAATTGTGTAGTGATTAAATTCTTTGTAAGAAAAAGTTTAAAAGCAATGAAAATTCATAATGAAATGTCAATTAGGGGAATCTGCTCCTTTAAAAACAATGGTTTGTTAGTGGGCAAGTGACTTTCAACGTGGTCGTTCAAGCCTAGATGATCATCCTCGTTCTGAACTTTGTTGTTCTCTCTAAACGCTTTTTTAAAGAATTAATCCAAATATATAATTGAAGAATTGTAAATAAAGAACTAAAAATATGTCATAAAAAGTTTTTCCAAATAGAAGGATTATAGCTTAGGGCGTTGAAAGCATTTAAATAAACTTTTTGTTTCTTCCTCTCTCAATTTTAGCTTTGATACGACCACTCAATTGTTTTTCTTTTAATTTAAAATACGTGGCTAATTGAAAAGTTCGTGAAACGACACCTATAGAGTAGTAAAAGAACTATATAATCTAATGCATTTTGAAGTTTTGTCCTTCATACGAACATAAGTGAAGTTTCAAGTCGATTTGTCAATTAATTCGTGCAAAACAGTAGCTTAAAGTTAACGTATCAGTGTTATTTTTTAAAATGAAAAATATTGAAAATTGTGTAGTGATTAAATTCTTTGTAAGAAAAAGTTTAAAAGCAATGAAAATTCATAATGAAATGGCAAATGTATTAGGGGAGTCTGCTCCTTCAAAAACAATAGTTTGTTAGTGGGCAGGTGAGTTTCCACATGGTCGTTCAAGCCTAGATGATCATCCTCGTTCTGAACTTTGTTGTTCTCTCTAAACGCTTTTTTAAAGAATTAATCCAAATATATAATTGAAGAATTGTAAATAAAGAACTAAAAATATGTCATAAAAAGTTTTTCCAAATAGAAGGATTATAGCTTAGGGCGTTGAAAGCATTTAAATAAACTTTTTGTTTCTTCCTCTCTCAATTTTAGCTTTGATACGACCACTCAATTGTTTTTCTTTTAATTTAAAATACGTGGCTAATTGAAAAGTTCGTGAAACGACACCTATAGAGTAGTAAAAGAACTATATAATCTAATGCATTTTAAAGTTATGTCCTTCATACGAACATAAGTGAAGTTTCAAGTCCATTTGTCAATTAATTCGTGCAAAACAGTAGCTTAAAGTTAACGTATCAGTGTTATTTTTTAAAATGAAAAATATTGAAAATTGTGTAGTGATTAAATTCTTTGTAAGAAAAAGTTTAAAAGCAATGAAAATTCATAATGAAATGTCAATTAGGGGAATCTGCTCCTTTAAAAACAATGGTTTGTTAGTGGGCAAGTGACTTTCAACGTGGTCGTTCAAGCCTAGATGATCATCCTCGTTCTGAACTTTGTTGTTCTCTCTAAACGCTTTTTTAAAGAATTAATCCAAATATATAATTGAAGAATTGTAAATAAAGAACTAAAAATATGTCATAAAAAGTTTTTCCAAATAGAAGGATTATAGCTTAGGGCGTTGAAAGCATTTAAATAAACTTTTTGTTTCTTCCTCTCTCAATTTTAGCTTTGATACGACCACTCAATTGTTTTTCTTTTAATTTAAAATACGTGGCTAATTGAAAAGTTCGTGAAACGACACCTATAGAGTAGTAAAAGAACTATATAATCTAATGCATTTTAAAGTTATGTCCTTCATACGAACATAAGTGAAGTTTCAAGTCCATTTGTCAATTAATTCGTGCAAAACAGTAGCTTAAAGTTAACGTATCAGTGTTATTTTTTAAAATGAAAAATATTGAAAATTGTGTAGTGATTAAATTCTTTGTAAGAAAAAGTTTAAAAGCAATGAAAATTCATAATGAAATGGCAAATGTATTAGGGGAGTCTGCTCCTTCAAAAACAATAGTTTGTTAGTGGGCAGGTGAGTTTCCACATGGTCGTTCAAGCCTAGATGATCATCCTCGTTCTGAACTTTGTTGTTCTCTCTAAACGCTTTTTTAAAGAATTAATCCAAATATATAATTGAAGAATTGTAAATAAAGAACTAAAAATATGTCATAAAAAGTTTTTCCAAATAGAAGGATTATAGCTTAGGGCGTTGAAAGCATTTAAATAAACTTTTTGTTTCTTCCTCTCTCAATTTTAGCTTTGATACGACCACTCAATTGTTTTTCTTTTAATTTAAAATACGTGGCTAATTGAAAAGTTCGTGAAACGACACCTATAGAGTAGTAAAAGAACTATATAATCTAATGCATTTTGAAGTTTTGTCCTTCATACGAACATAAGTGAAGTTTCAAGTCGATTTGTCAATTAATTCGTGCAAAACAGTAGCTTAAAGTTAACGTATCAGTGTTATTTTTTAAAATGAAAAATATTGAAAATTGTGTAGTGATTAAATTCTTTGTAAGAAAAAGTTTAAAAGCAATGAAAATTCATAATGAAATGTCAATTAGGGGAATCTGCTCCTTTAAAAACAATGGTTTGTTAGTGGGCAAGTGACTTTCAACGTGGTCGTTCAAGCCTAGATGATCATCCTCGTTCTGAACTTTGTTGTTCTCTCTAAACGCTTTTTTAAAGAATTAATCCAAATATATAATTGAAGAATTGTAAATAAAGAACTAAAAATATGTCATAAAAAGTTTTTCCAAATAGAAGGATTATAGCTTAGGGCGTTGAAAGCATTTAAATAAACTTTTTGTTTCTTCCTCTCTCAATTTTAGCTTTGATACGACCACTCAATTGTTTTTCTTTTAATTTAAAATACGTGGCTAATTGAAAAGTTCGTGAAACGACACCTATAGAGTAGTAAAAGAACTATATAATCTAATGCATTTTGAAGTTTTGTCCTTCATACGAACATAAGTGAAGTTTCAAGTCGATTTGTCAATTAATTCGTGCAAAACAGTAGCTTAAAGTTAACGTATCAGTGTTATTTTTTAAAATGAAAAATATTGAAAATTGTGTAGTGATTAAATTCTTTGTAAGAAAAAGTTTAAAAGCAATGAAAATTCATAATGAAATGGCAAATGTATTAGGGGAGTCTGCTCCTTCAAAAACAATAGTTTGTTAGTGGGCAGGTGAGTTTCCACATGGTCGTTCAAGCCTAGATGATCATCCTCGTTCTGAACTTTGTTGTTCTCTCTAAACGCTTTTTTAAAGAATTAATCCAAATTTATAATTGAAGAATTGTAAATAAAGAACTAAAAATATGTCATAAAAAGTTTTTCCAAATAGAAGGATTATAGCTTAGGGCGTTGAAAGCATTTAAATAAACTTTTTGTTTCTTCCTCTCTCAATTTTAGCTTTGATACGACCACTCAATTGTTTTTCTTTTAATTTAAAATACGTGGCTAATTGAAAAGTTCGTGAAACGACACCTATAGAGTAGTAAAAGAACTATATAATCTAATGCATTTTGAAGTTTTGTCCTTCATACGAACATAAGTGAAGTTTCAAGTCGATTTGTCAATTAATTCGTGCAAAACAGTAGCTTAAAGTTAACGTATCAGTGTTATTTTTTAAAATGAAAAATATTGAAAATTGTGTAGTGATTAAATTCTTTGTAAGAAAAAGTTTAAAAGCAATGAAAATTCATAATGAAATGGCAAATGTATTAGGGGAGTCTGCTCCTTCAAAAACAATAGTTTGTTAGTGGGCAGGTGAGTTTCCACATGGTCGTTCAAGCCTAGATGATCATCCTCGTTCTGAACTTTGTTGTTCTCTCTAAACGCTTTTTTAAAGAATTAATCCAAATATATAATTGAAGAATTGTAAATAAAGAACTAAAAATATGTCATAAAAAGTTTTTCCAAATAGAAGGATTATAGCTTAGGGCGTTGAAAGCATTTAAATAAACTTTTTGTTTCTTCCTCTCTCAATTTTAGCTTTGATACGACCACTCAATTGTTTTTCTTTTAATTTAAAATACGTGGCTAATTGAAAAGTTCGTGAAACGACACCTATAGAGTAGTAAAAGAACTATATAATCTAATGCATTTTGAAGTTTTGTCCTTCATACGAACATAAGTGAAGTTTCAAGTCGATTTGTCAATTAATTCGTGCAAAACAGTAGCTTAAAGTTAACGTATCAGTGTTATTTTTTAAAATGAAAAATATTGAAAATTGTGTAGTGATTAAATTCTTTGTAAGAAAAAGTTTAAAAGCAATGAAAATTCATAATGAAATGGCAAATGTATTAGGGGAGTCTGCTCCTTCAAAAACAATAGTTTGTTAGTGGGCAGGTGAGTTTCCACATGGTCGTTCAAGCCTAGATGATCATCCTCGTTCTGAACTTTGTTGTTCTCTCTAAACGCTTTTTTAAAGAATTAATCCAAATATATAATTGAAGAATTGTAAATAAAGAACTAAAAATATGTCATAAAAAGTTTTTCCAAATAGAAGGATTATAGCTTAGGGCGTTGAAAGCATTTAAATAAACTTTTTGTTTCTTCCTCTCTCAATTTTAGCTTTGATACGACCACTCAATTGTTTTTCTTTTAATTTAAAATACGTGGCTAATTGAAAAGTTCGTGAAACGACACCTATAGAGTAGTAAAAGAACTATATAATCTAATGCATTTTGAAGTTTTGTCCTTCATACGAACATAAGTGAAGTTTCAAGTCGATTTGTCAATTAATTCGTGCAAAACAGTAGCTTAAAGTTAACGTATCAGTGTTATTTTTTAAAATGAAAAATATTGAAAATTGTGTAGTGATTAAATTCTTTGTAAGAAAAAGTTTAAAAGCAATGAAAATTCATAATGAAATGGCAAATGTATTAGGGGAGTCTGCTCCTTCAAAAACAATAGTTTGTTAGTGGGCAGGTGAGTTTCCACATGGTCGTTCAAGCCTAGATGATCATCCTCGTTCTGAACTTTGTTGTTCTCTCTAAACGCTTTTTTAAAGAATTAATCCAAATATATAATTGAAGAATTGTAAATAAAGAACTAAAAATATGTCATAAAAAGTTTTTCCAAATAGAAGGATTATAGCTTAGGGCGTTGAAAGCATTTAAATAAACTTTTTGTTTCTTCCTCTCTCTCAATTTTATCTTTGATAGGACCACTCAATTGTTTTTCTTTTAATTTAAAATACTTGGCTAATTGAAAAGTTCGTGAAACGACACCTATAGAGTAGTAAAAGAACTATATAATCTAATGCATTTTAAAGTTATGTCCTTCATACGAACATAAGTGAAGTTTCAAGTCCATTTGTCAATTAATTCGTGCAAAACAGTAGCTTAAAGTTAACGTATCAGTGTTATTTTTTAAAATGAAAAATATTGAAAATTGTGTAGTGATTAAATTCTTTGTAAGAAAAAGTTTAAAAGCAATGAAAATTCATAATGAAATGGCAAATGTATTAGGGGAGTCTGCTCCTTCAAAAACAATAGTTTGTTAGTGGGCAGGTGAGTTTCCACATGGTCGTTCAAGCCTAGATGATCATCCTCGTTCTGAACTTTGTTGTTCTCTCTAAACGCTTTTTTAAAGAATTAATCCAAATATATAATTGAAGAATTGTAAATAAAGAACTAAAAATATGTCATAAAAAGTTTTTCCAAATAGAAGGATTATAGCTTAGGGCGTTGAAAGCATTTAAATAAACTTTTTGTTTCTTCCTCTCTCTCAATTTTAGCTTTGATACGACCACTCAATTGTTTTTCTTTTAATTTAAAATACTTGGCTAATTGAAAAGTTCGTGAAACGACACCTATAGAGTAGTAAAAGAACTATATAATCTAATGCATTTTAAAGTTATGTCCTTCATACGAACATAAGTGAAGTTTCAAGTCCATTTGTCAATTAATTCGTGCAAAACAGTAGCTTAAAGTTAACGTATCAGTGTTATTTTTTAAAATGAAAAATATTGAAAATTGTGTAGTGATTAAATTCTTTGTAAGAAAAAGTTTAAAAGCAATGAAAATTCATAATGAAATGGCAAATGTATTAGGGGAGTCTGCTCCTTCAAAAACAATAGTTTGTTAGTGGGCAGGTGAGTTTCCACATGGTCGTTCAAGCCTAGATGATCATCCTCGTTCTGAACTTTGTTGTTCTCTCTAAACGCTTTTTTAAAGAATTAATCCAAATATATAATTGAAGAATTGTAAATAAAGAACTAAAAATATGTCATAAAAAGTTTTTCCAAATAGAAGGATTATAGCTTAGGGCGTTGAAAGCATTTAAATAAACTTTTTGTTTCTTCCTCTCTCTCAATTTTAGCTTTGATACGACCACTCAATTGTTTTTCTTTTAATTTAAAATACTTGGCTAATTGAAAAGTTCGTGAAACGACACCTATAGAGTAGTAAAAGAACTATATAATCTAATGCATTTTAAAGTTATGTCCTTCATACGAACATAAGTGAAGTTTCAAGTCCATTTGTCAATTAATTCGTGCAAAACAGTAGCTTAAAGTTAACGTATCAGTGTTATTTTTTAAAATGAAAAATATTGAAAATTGTGTAGTGATTAAATTCTTTGTAAGAAAAAGTTTAAAAGCAATGAAAATTCATAATGAAATGGCAAATGTATTAGGGGAGTCTGCTCCTTCAAAAACAATAGTTTGTTAGTGGGCAGGTGAGTTTCCACATGGTCGTTCAAGCCTAGATGATCATCCTCGTTCTGAACTTTGTTGTTCTCTCTAAACGCTTTTTTAAAGAATTAATCCAAATATATAATTGAAGAATTGTAAATAAAGAACTAAAAATATGTCATAAAAAGTTTTTCCAAATAGAAGGATTATAGCTTAGGGCGTTGAAAGCATTTAAATAAACTTTTTGTTTCTTCCTCTCTCTCAATTTTAGCTTTGATACGACCACTCAATTGTTTTTCTTTTAATTTAAAATACTTGGCTAATTGAAAAGTTCGTGAAACGACACCTATAGAGTAGTAAAAGAACTATATAATCTAATGCATTTTAAAGTTATGTCCTTCATACGAACATAAGTGAAGTTTCAAGTCCATTTGTCAATTAATTCGTGCAAAACAGTAGCTTAAAGTTAACGTATCAGTGTTATTTTTTAAAATGAAAAATATTGAAAATTGTGTAGTGATTAAATTCTTTGTAAGAAAAAGTTTAAAAGCAATGAAAATTCATAATGAAATGGCAAATGTATTAGGGGAGTCTGCTCCTTCAAAAACAATAGTTTGTTAGTGGGCAGGTGAGTTTCCACATGGTCGTTCAAGCCTAGATGATCATCCTCGTTCTGAACTTTGTTGTTCTCTCTAAACGCTTTTTTAAAGAATTAATCCAAATATATAATTGAAGAATTGTAAATAAAGAACTAAAAATATGTCATAAAAAGTTTTTCCAAATAGAAGGATTATAGCTTAGGGCGTTGAAAGCATTTAAATAAACTTTTTGTTTCTTCCTCTCTCTCAATTTTAGCTTTGATACGACCACTCAATTGTTTTTCTTTTAATTTAAAATACTTGGCTAATTGAAAAGTTCGTGAAACGACACCTATAGAGTAGTAAAAGAACTATATAATCTAATGCATTTTGAAGTTTTGTCCTTCATACGAACATAAGTGAAGTTTCAAGTCGATTTGTCAATTAATTCGTGCAAAACAGTAGCTTAAAGTTAACGTATCAGTGTTATTTTTTAAAATGAAAAATATTGAAAATTGTGTAGTGATTAAATTCTTTGTAAGAAAAAGTTTAAAAGCAATGAAAATTCATAATGAAATGGCAAATGTATTAGGGGAGTCTGCTCCTTCAAAAACAATAGTTTGTTAGTGGGCAGGTGAGTTTCCACATGGTCGTTCAAGCCTAGATGATCATCCTCGTTCTGAACTTTGTTGTTCTCTCTAAACGCTTTTTTAAAGAATTAATCCAAATATATAATTGAAGAATTGTAAATAAAGAACTAAAAATATGTCATAAAAAGTTTTTCCAAATAGAAGGATTATAGCTTAGGGCGTTGAAAGCATTTAAATAAACTTTTTGTTTCTTCCTCTCTCTCAATTTTAGCTTTGATACGACCACTCAATTGTTTTTCTTTTAATTTAAAATACTTGGCTAATTGAAAAGTTCGTGAAACGACACCTATAGAGTAGTAAAAGAACTATATAATCTAATGCATTTTAAAGTTATGTCCTTCATACGAACATAAGTGAAGTTTCAAGTCCATTTGTCAATTAATTCGTGCAAAACAGTAGCTTAAAGTTAACGTATCAGTGTTATTTTTTAAAATGAAAAATATTGAAAATTGTGTAGTGATTAAATTCTTTGTAAGAAAAAGTTTAAAAGCAATGAAAATTCATAATGAAATGGCAAATGTATTAGGGGAGTCTGCTCCTTCAAAAACAATAGTTTGTTAGTGGGCAGGTGAGTTTCCACATGGTCGTTCAAGCCTAGATGATCATCCTCGTTCTGAACTTTGTTGTTCTCTCTAAACGCTTTTTTAAAGAATTAATCCAAATATATAATTGAAGAATTGTAAATAAAGAACTAAAAATATGTCATAAAAAGTTTTTCCAAATAGAAGGATTATAGCTTAGGGCGTTGAAAGCATTTAAATAAACTTTTTGTTTCTTCCTCTCTCTCAATTTTAGCTTTGATACGACCACTCAATTGTTTTTCTTTTAATTTAAAATACTTGGCTAATTGAAAAGTTCGTGAAACGACACCTATAGAGTAGTAAAAGAACTATATAATCTAATGCATTTTAAAGTTATGTCCTTCATACGAACATAAGTGAAGTTTCAAGTCCATTTGTCAATTAATTCGTGCAAAACAGTAGCTTAAAGTTAACGTATCAGTGTTATTTTTTAAAATGAAAAATATTGAAAATTGTGTAGTGATTAAATTCTTTGTAAGAAAAAGTTTAAAAGCAATGAAAATTCATAATGAAATGGCAAATGTATTAGGGGAGTCTGCTCCTTCAAAAACAATAGTTTGTTAGTGGGCAGGTGAGTTTCCACATGGTCGTTCAAGCCTAGATGATCATCCTCGTTCTGAACTTTGTTGTTCTCTCTAAACGCTTTTTTAAAGAATTAATCCAAATATATAATTGAAGAATTGTAAATAAAGAACTAAAAATATGTCATAAAAAGTTTTTCCAAATAGAAGGATTATAGCTTAGGGCGTTGAAAGCATTTAAATAAACTTTTTGTTTCTTCCTCTCTCAATTTTAGCTTTGATACGACCACTCAATTGTTTTTCTTTTAATTTAAAATACTTGGCTAATTGAAAAGTTCGTGAAAGGACACCTATAGAGTAGTAAAAGAACTATATAATCTAATGCATTTTGAAGTTTTGTCCTTCATACGAACATAAGTGAAGTTTCAAGTCGATTTGTCAATTAATTCGTGCAAAACAGTAGCTTAAAGTTAACGTATCAGTGTTATTTTTTAAAATGAAAAATATTGAAAATTGTGTAGTGATTAAATTCTTTGTAAGAAAAAGTTTAAAAGCAATGAAAATTCATAATGAAATGTCAATTAGGGGAGTCTGCTCCTTCAAAAACAATGGTTTGTTAGTGGGCAGGTGAGTTTCAACGTGGTCGTTCAAGCCTAGATGATCATCCTCGTTCTGAACTTTGTTGTTCTCTCTAAACGCTTTTTTAAAGAATTAATCCAAATATATAATTGAAGAATTGTAAATAAAGAACTAAAAATATGTCATAAAAAGTTTTTCCAAATAGAAGGATTATAGCTTAGGGCGTTGAAAGCATTTAAATAAACTTTTTGTTTCTTCCTCTCTCTCAATTTTATCTTTGATAGGACCACTCAATTGTTTTTCTTTTAATTTAAAATACTTGGCTAATTGAAAAGTTCGTGAAACGACACCTATAGAGTAGTAAAAGAACTATATAATCTAATGCATTTTAAAGTTATGTCCTTCATACGAACATAAGTGAAGTTTCAAGTCCATTTGTCAATTAATTCGTGCAAAACAGTAGCTTAAAGTTAACGTATCAGTGTTATTTTTTAAAATGAAAAATATTGAAAATTGTGTAGTGATTAAATTCTTTGTAAGAAAAAGTTTAAAAGCAATGAAAATTCATAATGAAATGGCAAATGTATTAGGGGAGTCTGCTCCTTTAAAAACAATAGTTTGTTAGTGGGCAGGTGAGTTTCCACATGGTCGTTCAAGCCTAGATGATCATCCTCGTTCTGAACTTTGTTGTTCTCTCTAAACGCTTTTTTAAAGAATTAATCCAAATATATAATTGAAGAATTGTAAATAAAGAACTAAAAATATGTCATAAAAAGTTTTTCCAAATAGAAGGATTATAGCTTAGGGCGTTGAAAGCATTTAAATAAACTTTTTGTTTCTTCCTCTCTCTCAATTTTAGCTTTGATACGACCACTCAATTGTTTTTCTTTTAATTTAAAATACTTGGCTAATTGAAAAGTTCGTGAAACGACACCTATAGAGTAGTAAAAGAACTATATAATCTAATGCATTTTAAAGTTATGTCCTTCATACGAACATAAGTGAAGTTTCAAGTCCATTTGTCAATTAATTCGTGCAAAACAGTAGCTTAAAGTTAACGTATCAGTGTTATTTTTTAAAATGAAAAATATTGAAAATTGTGTAGTGATTAAATTCTTTGTAAGAAAAAGTTTAAAAGCAATGAAAATTCATAATGAAATGGCAAATGTATTAGGGGAGTCTGCTCCTTCAAAAACAATAGTTTGTTAGTGGGCAGGTGAGTTTCCACATGGTCGTTCAAGCCTAGATGATCATCCTCGTTCTGAACTTTGTTGTTCTCTCTAAACGCTTTTTTAAAGAATTAATCCAAATATATAATTGAAGAATTGTAAATAAAGAACTAAAAATATGTCATAAAAAGTTTTTCCAAATAGAAGGATTATAGCTTAGGGCGTTGAAAGCATTTAAATAAACTTTTTGTTTCTTCCTCTCTCAATTTTAGCTTTGATACGACCACTCAATTGTTTTTCTTTTAATTTAAAATACTTGGCTAATTGAAAAGTTCGTGAAAGGACACCTATAGAGTAGTAAAAGAACTATATAATCTAATGCATTTTGAAGTTTTGTCCTTCATACGAACATAAGTGAAGTTTCAAGTCGATTTGTCAATTAATTCGTGCAAAACAGTAGCTTAAAGTTAACGTATCAGTGTTATTTTTTAAAATGAAAAATATTGAAAATTGTGTAGTGATTAAATTCTTTGTAAGAAAAAGTTTAAAAGCAATGAAAATTCATAATGAAATGTCAATTAGGGGAGTCTGCTCCTTCAAAAACAATGGTTTGTTAGTGGGCAGGTGAGTTTCAACGTGGTCGTTCAAGCCTAGATGATCATCCTCGTTCTGAACTTTGTTGTTCTCTCTAAACGCTTTTTTAAAGAATTAATCCAAATATATAATTGAAGAATTGTAAATAAAGAACTAAAAATATGTCATAAAAAGTTTTTCCAAATAGAAGGATTATAGCTTAGGGCGTTGAAAGCATTTAAATAAACTTTTTGTTTCTTCCTCTCTCTCAATTTTATCTTTGATAGGACCACTCAATTGTTTTTCTTTTAATTTAAAATACTTGGCTAATTGAAAAGTTCGTGAAACGACACCTATAGAGTAGTAAAAGAACTATATAATCTAATGCATTTTGAAGTTTTGTCCTTCATACGAACATAAGTGAAGTTTCAAGTCGATTTGTCAATTAATTCGTGCAAAACAGTAGCTTAAAGTTAACGTATCAGTGTTATATTTTAAAATGAAAAATATTGAAAATTGTGTAGTGATTAAATTCTTTGTAAGAAATAGTTTAAAAGCAATGACAATTCATAATGAAATGGCAAATGCATTAGGGGAATCTGCTCCTTTAAAAACAATGGTTTGTTAGTGGGCAAGTGACTTTCAACGTGGTCGTTCAAGCCTAGATGATCATCCTCGTTCTGAACTTTGTTGTTCTCTCTAAACGCTTTTTTAAAGAATTAATCCAAATATATAATTGAAGAATTGTAAATAAAGAACTAAAAATATGTCATAAAAAGTTTTTCCAAATAGAAGGATTATAGCTTAGGGCGTTGAAAGCATTTAAATAAACTTTTTGTTTCTTCCTCTCTCTCAATTTTATCTTTGATAGGACCACTCAATTGTTTTTCTTTTAATTTAAAATACTTGGCTAATTGAAAAGTTCGTGAAACGACACCTATAGAGTAGTAAAAGAACTATATAATCTAATGCATTTTAAAGTTATGTCCTTCATACGAACATAAGTGAAGTTTCAAGTCCATTTGTCAATTAATTCGTGCAAAACAGTAGCTTAAAGTTAACGTATCAGTGTTATTTTTTAAAATGAAAAATATTGAAAATTGTGTAGTGATTAAATTCTTTGTAAGAAAAAGTTTAAAAGCAATGAAAATTCATAATGAAATGGCAAATGTATTAGGGGAGTCTGCTCCTTTAAAAACAATAGTTTGTTAGTGGGCAGGTGAGTTTCCACATGGTCGTTCAAGCCTAGATGATCATCCTCGTTCTGAACTTTGTTGTTCTCTCTAAACGCTTTTTTAAAGAATTAATCCAAATATATAATTGAAGAATTGTAAATAAAGAACTAAAAATATGTCATAAAAAGTTTTTCCAAATAGAAGGATTATAGCTTAGGGCGTTGAAAGCATTTAAATAAACTTTTTGTTTCTTCCTCTCTCTCAATTTTATCTTTGATAGGACCACTCAATTGTTTTTCTTTTAATTTAAAATACTTGGCTAATTGAAAAGTTCGTGAAACGACACCTATAGAGTAGTAAAAGAACTATATAATCTAATGCATTTTAAAGTTATGTCCTTCATACGAACATAAGTGAAGTTTCAAGTCCATTTGTCAATTAATTCGTGCAAAACAGTAGCTTAAAGTTAACGTATCAGTGTTATTTTTTAAAATGAAAAATATTGAAAATTGTGTAGTGATTAAATTCTTTGTAAGAAAAAGTTTAAAAGCAATGAAAATTCATAATGAAATGGCAAATGTATTAGGGGAGTCTGCTCCTTCAAAAACAATAGTTTGTTAGTGGGCAGGTGAGTTTCCACATGGTCGTTCAAGCCTAGATGATCATCCTCGTTCTGAACTTTGTTGTTCTCTCTAAACGCTTTTTTAAAGAATTAATCCAAATATATAATTGAAGAATTGTAAATAAAGAACTAAAAATATGTCATAAAAAGTTTTTCCAAATAGAAGGATTATAGCTTAGGGCGTTGAAAGCATTTAAATAAACTTTTTGTTTCTTCCTCTCTCTCAATTTTATCTTTGATAGGACCACTCAATTGTTTTTCTTTTAATTTAAAATACTTGGCTAATTGAAAAGTTCGTGAAACGACACCTATAGAGTAGTAAAAGAACTATATAATCTAATGCATTTTGAAGTTTTGTCCTTCATACGAACATAAGTGAAGTTTCAAGTCGATTTGTCAATTAATTCGTGCAAAACAGTAGCTTAAAGTTAACGTATCAGTGTTATATTTTAAAATGAAAAATATTGAAAATTGTGTAGTGATTAAATTCTTTGTAAGAAATAGTTTAAAAGCAATGACAATTCATAATGAAATGGCAAATGCATTAGGGGAATCTGCTCCTTTAAAAACAATGGTTTGTTAGTGGGCAAGTGACTTTCAACGTGGTCGTTCAAGCCTAGATGATCATCCTCGTTCTGAACTTTGTTGTTCTCTCTAAACGCTTTTTTAAAGAATTAATCCAAATATATAATTGAAGAATTGTAAATAAAGAACTAAAAATATGTCATAAAAAGTTTTTCCAAATAGAAGGATTATAGCTTAGGGCGTTGAAAGCATTTAAATAAACTTTTTGTTTCTTCCTCTCTCTCAATTTTATCTTTGATAGGACCACTCAATTGTTTTTCTTTTAATTTAAAATACTTGGCTAATTGAAAAGTTCGTGAAACGACACCTATAGAGTAGTAAAAGAACTATATAATCTAATGCATTTTAAAGTTATGTCCTTCATACGAACATAAGTGAAGTTTCAAGTCCATTTGTCAATTAATTCGTGCAAAACAGTAGCTTAAAGTTAACGTATCAGTGTTATTTTTTAAAATGAAAAATATTGAAAATTGTGTAGTGATTAAATTCTTTGTAAGAAAAAGTTTAAAAGCAATGAAAATTCATAATGAAATGGCAAATGTATTAGGGGAGTCTGCTCCTTCAAAAACAATAGTTTGTTAGTGGGCAGGTGAGTTTCCACATGGTCGTTCAAGCCTAGATGATCATCCTCGTTCTGAACTTTGTTGTTCTCTCTAAACGCTTTTTTAAAGAATTAATCCAAATATATAATTGAAGAATTGTAAATAAAGAACTAAAAATATGTCATAAAAAGTTTTTCCAAATAGAAGGATTATAGCTTAGGGCGTTGAAAGCATTTAAATAAACTTTTTGTTTCTTCCTCTCTCTCAATTTTATCTTTGATAGGACCACTCAATTGTTTTTCTTTTAATTTAAAATACGTGGCTAATTGAAAAGTTCGTGAAACGACACCTATAGAGTAGTAAAAGAACTATATAATCTAATGCATTTTAAAGTTATGTCCTTCATACGAACATAAGTGAAGTTTCAAGTCCATTTGTCAATTAATTCGTGCAAAACAGTAGCTTAAAGTTAACGTATCAGTGTTATTTTTTAAAATGAAAAATATTGAAAATTGTGTAGTGATTAAATTCTTTGTAAGAAAAAGTTTAAAAGCAATGAAAATTCATAATGAAATGGCAAATGTATTAGGGGAGTCTGCTCCTTCAAAAACAATAGTTTGTTAGTGGGCAGGTGAGTTTCCACATGGTCGTTCAAGCCTAGATGATCATCCTCGTTCTGAACTTTGTTGTTCTCTCTAAACGCTTTTTTAAAGAATTAATCCAAATATATAATTGAAGAATTGTAAATAAAGAACTAAAAATATGTCATAAAAAGTTTTTCCAAATAGAAGGATTATAGCTTAGGGCGTTGAAAGCATTTAAATAAACTTTTTGTTTCTTCCTCTCTCTCAATTTTAGCTTTGATACGACCACTCAATTGTTTTTCTTTTAATTTAAAATACTTGGCTAATTGAAAAGTTCGTGAAACGACACCTATAGAGTAGTAAAAGAACTATATAATCTAATGCATTTTGAAGTTTTGTCCTTCATACGAACATAAGTGAAGTTTCAAGTCGATTTGTCAATTAATTCGTGCAAAACAGTAGCTTAAAGTTAACGTATCAGTGTTATTTTTTAAAATGAAAAATATTGAAAATTGTGTAGTGATTAAATTCTTTGTAAGAAAAAGTTTAAAAGCAATGAAAATTCATAATGAAATGTCAATTAGGGGAGTCTGCTCCTTCAAAAACAATGGTTTGTTAGTGGGCAGGTGAGTTTCAACGTGGTCGTTCAAGCCTAGATGATCATCCTCGTTCTGAACTTTGTTGTTCTCTCTAAACGCTTTTTTAAAGAATTAATCCAAATATATAATTGAAGAATTGTAAATAAAGAACTAAAAATATGTCATAAAAAGTTTTTCCAAATAGAAGGATTATAGCTTAGGGCGTTGAAAGCATTTAAATAAACTTTTTGTTTCTTCCTCTCTCTCAATTTTATCTTTGATAGGACCACTCAATTGTTTTTCTTTTAATTTAAAATACTTGGCTAATTGAAAAGTTCGTGAAACGACACCTATAGAGTAGTAAAAGAACTATATAATCTAATGCATTTTGAAGTTTTGTCCTTCATACGAACATAAGTGAAGTTTCAAGTCGATTTGTCAATTAATTCGTGCAAAACAGTAGCTTAAAGTTAACGTATCAGTGTTATTTTTTAAAATGAAAAATATTGAAAATTGTGTAGTGATTAAATTCTTTGTAAGAAAAAGTTTAAAAGCAATGAAAATTCATAATGAAATGTCAATTAGGGGAGTCTGCTCCTTCAAAAACAATGGTTTGTTAGTGGGCAGGTGAGTTTCAACGTGGTCGTTCAAGCCTAGATGATCATCCTCGTTCTGAACTTTGTTGTTCTCTCTAAACGCTTTTTTAAAGAATTAATCCAAATATATAATTGAAGAATTGTAAATAAAGAACTAAAAATATGTCATAAAAAGTTTTTCCAAATAGAAGGATTATAGCTTAGGGCGTTGAAAGCATTTAAATAAACTTTTTGTTTCTTCCTCTCTCAATTTTAGCTTTGATACGACCACTCAATTGTTTTTCTTTTAATTTAAAATACTTGGCTAATTGAAAAGTTCGTGAAAGGACACCTATAGAGTAGTAAAAGAACTATATAATCTAATGCATTTTGAAGTTTTGTCCTTCATACGAACATAAGTGAAGTTTCAAGTCGATTTGTCAATTAATTCGTGCAAAACAGTAGCTTAAAGTTAACGTATCAGTGTTATATTTTAAAATGAAAAATATTGAAAATTGTGTAGTGATTAAATTCTTTGTAAGAAATAGTTTAAAAGCAATGACAATTCATAATGAAATGGCAAATGCATTAGGGGAATCTGCTCCTTTAAAAACAATGGTTTGTTAGTGGGCAAGTGACTTTCAACGTGGTCGTTCAAGCCTAGATGATCATCCTCGTTCTGAACTTTGTTGTTCTCTCTAAACGCTTTTTTAAAGAATTAATCCAAATATATAATTGAAGAATTGTAAATAAAGAACTAAAAATATGTCATAAAAAGTTTTTCCAAATAGAAGGATTATAGCTTAGGGCGTTGAAAGCATTTAAATAAACTTTTTGTTTCTTCCTCTCTCTCAATTTTATCTTTGATAGGACCACTCAATTGTTTTTCTTTTAATTTAAAATACTTGGCTAATTGAAAAGTTCGTGAAACGACACCTATAGAGTAGTAAAAGAACTATATAATCTAATGCATTTTGAAGTTTTGTCCTTCATACGAACATAAGTGAAGTTTCAAGTCGATTTGTCAATTAATTCGTGCAAAACAGTAGCTTAAAGTTAACGTATCAGTGTTATATTTTAAAATGAAAAATATTGAAAATTGTGTAGTGATTAAATTCTTTGTAAGAAATAGTTTAAAAGCAATGACAATTCATAATGAAATGGCAAATGCATTAGGGGAATCTGCTCCTTTAAAAACAATGGTTTGTTAGTGGGCAAGTGACTTTCAACGTGGTCGTTCAAGCCTAGATGATCATCCTCGTTCTGAACTTTGTTGTTCTCTCTAAACGCTTTTTTAAAGAATTAATCCAAATATATAATTGAAGAATTGTAAATAAAGAACTAAAAATATGTCATAAAAAGTTTTTCCAAATAGAAGGATTATAGCTTAGGGCGTTGAAAGCATTTAAATAAACTTTTTGTTTCTTCCTCTCTCTCAATTTTATCTTTGATAGGACCACTCAATTGTTTTTCTTTTAATTTAAAATACTTGGCTAATTGAAAAGTTCGTGAAACGACACCTATAGAGTAGTAAAAGAACTATATAATCTAATGCATTTTGAAGTTTTGTCCTTCATACGAACATAAGTGAAGTTTCAAGTCGATTTGTCAATTAATTCGTGCAAAACAGTAGCTTAAAGTTAACGTATCAGTGTTATATTTTAAAATGAAAAATATTGAAAATTGTGTAGTGATTAAATTCTTTGTAAGAAATAGTTTAAAAGCAATGACAATTCATAATGAAATGGCAAATGCATTAGGGGAATCTGCTCCTTTAAAAACAATGGTTTGTTAGTGGGCAAGTGACTTTCAACGTGGTCGTTCAAGCCTAGATGATCATCCTCGTTCTGAACTTTGTTGTTCTCTCTAAACGCTTTTTTAAAGAATTAATCCAAATTTATAATTGAAGAATTGTAAATAAAGAACTAAAAATATGTCATAAAAAGTTTTTCCAAATAGAAGGATTATAGCTTAGGGCGTTGAAAGCATTTAAATAAACTTTTTGTTTCTTCCTCTCTCTCAATTTTATCTTTGATAGGACCACTCAATTGTTTTTCTTTTAATTTAAAATACTTGGCTAATTGAAAAGTTCGTGAAACGACACCTATAGAGTAGTAAAAGAACTATATAATCTAATGCATTTTGAAGTTTTGTCCTTCATACGAACATAAGTGAAGTTTCAAGTCGATTTGTCAATTAATTCGTGCAAAACAGTAGCTTAAAGTTAACGTATCAGTGTTATATTTTAAAATGAAAAATATTGAAAATTGTGTAGTGATTAAATTCTTTGTAAGAAATAGTTTAAAAGCAATGACAATTCATAATGAAATGGCAAATGCATTAGGGGAATCTGCTCCTTTAAAAACAATGGTTTGTTAGTGGGCAAGTGACTTTCAACGTGGTCGTTCAAGCCTAGATGATCATCCTCGTTCTGAACTTTGTTGTTCTCTCTAAACGCTTTTTTAAAGAATTAATCCAAATATATAATTGAAGAATTGTAAATAAAGAACTAAAAATATGTCATAAAAAGTTTTTCCAAATAGAAGGATTATAGCTTAGGGCGTTGAAAGCATTTAAATAAACTTTTTGTTTCTTCCTCTCTCTCAATTTTATCTTTGATAGGACCACTCAATTGTTTTTCTTTTAATTTAAAATACTTGGCTAATTGAAAAGTTCGTGAAACGACACCTATAGAGTAGTAAAAGAACTATATAATCTAATGCATTTTAAAGTTATGTCCTTCATACGAACATAAGTGAAGTTTCAAGTCCATTTGTCAATTAATTCGTGCAAAACAGAAGCTTAAAGTTAACGTATCAGTGTTATTTTTTAAAATGAAAAATATTGAAAATTGTGTAGTGATTAAATTCTTTGTAAGAAAAAGTTTAAAAGCAATGAAAATTCATAATGAAATGTCAATTAGGGGAGTCTGCTCCTTCAAAAACAATGGTTTGTTAGTGGGCAGGTGAGTTTCAACGTGGTCGTTCAAGCCTAGATGATCATCCTCGTTCTGAACTTTGTTGTTCTCTCTAAACGCTTTTTTAAAGAATTAATCCAAATATATAATTGAAGAATTGTAAATAAAGAACTAAAAATATGCCATAAAAAGTTTTTCCAAATAGAAGGATTATAGCTTAGGGCGCTGACAGAATTTAAATAAACTTTTTATTTCTCCCTCTCTCTCAATTTTAGCTTTGATACGACCACTCTGGAATCCGAAAGTTGATATATCGAGGAGGATAAGCTGTAATTTTGAGGATTTATTTCCTCCCTGTTTCCGAAGAATTAAACTTTTGTCGTTTATATATCTCCAGCATTAATTGTAGATAAAATTGTTTGTACAGTGGTCCGAAAAGAATAAAGAAAAATTAACATAGCTTATTTTGTTTTTATTTTTTTCTTTTTAGCAGAAATATAAATTAATGCACTCTAATTTCAAATGTTTTGTGAAATAATTAATTAATAATTGACTGTGGATTTATATCGTATCAATAAATACCAATAATATTATTGTATCTGAATTTCAAAATAAATTCGCATTCAATGGCATTATTACGTTGACATTTTCGAAGCGAGGATTTTATTGCATTAAGACAGAATCAATTTCGATGTTTCAAGTTTGAATTATTTAACATTTACTACGTATTCAAAGTCTCTCGAAGTAGGGAAAAATATTTGCCTTTATTTATTACATGGTACTTTTGTATTCGTATTTTAGGATTGGTATTAAAAAATAGAAAACTTTTTTGAGAGAAAAAAGACTTAGATCACATAGCTTAAGTAAATATTATTTAACATTTTCCTTAAATAAATAGCAACATAAGAGAAAATTAGAAGTTACAAGATGAAAGATAATGTTTTTTTTTAATATATAACTAAGTAAAAAATTGATTTATTGGGTTTAAAAATAAACTATCACAAAATAATGGACAAATCAATCAATAATAACGTAAGTCGTTAAATCATCTTCATCTTTCTTATGAACATCTATGAAGTTTTAAATCGATCTGTCAATTAATTCGTACAAAAACAGCAGCATAAAGTAGACATATTAGTGTTATTTTTTAAAATGGAATATATTGAAAATCGTCATCATATATCCCGTTTATAGCGCTATCCGCCTTTGGGTTCCTAATCGCCAGTTATTTCTATCCTCCCAGTCATCCTCCGAGAGATTCCTTGCCGACATAGCTTTTGTTATTCCATGCAACCATGTTACGGGCGGTCTTCCTCTTTTCCTCCTTTCCGTAGGCATCCACTCCAGAATCCTTTTAGGTAGTCTTTCCCTTGGCATTCGCCTCACATGTCCATACCAGCCTAGTTGTTTCCTTTCGATGTCATCAATTATTGTGTGTTCTACCCTCATTAAATTTCTGACGTCCTCATTTCTAACATGTTCAAGTCTAGATTTACCTGCCGATCTTCTCCAGAAATCCATTTCCACTGCAAGTAGGCTGTTTTTTTGCTTGTTTGTCAGCTGCCATACTTCCGAGTCATAAATCAGTGTGGGTTGTAATATAGAGTTATAGATTTTCTTTTTTGTCTGTGCTCTAATATTTTTTTGCCATAATATTGAGTTCAATGCTCCGATAACCTTCTTTCCCTTTGTTATTCTGTCTTTTATTGTTTCGTTGTTTCGGCCAGTCTTGTTGAGTCTTGAGCCCAGATATACGTATTCCTCGCAGCACTTGATATATTCGTTGTCCAGAATCAGATCTCCTGGTAGTTGTTCTTGTCCAATGTTCAAATATTGTGTCTTCTCTGTGTTAATTTGCAATCCCCATCTCCTGTATTCTTCGAATAGTTTCCGCGCCATATATTCCAGGTCTTCCTTATCCTGGGCGATCACCACCTGATCATCAGCGTAGTGTAATGTATATAGAGTTGTATCCTCTATTGTTATTCCCATGCCATTACACTTCCGTTTCCATAACCTCAGCGCTTCATCGATGTATATATTAAATAGGGTAGGTGACAAAGAACATCCCTGGCGTAAGCCTTTAGTTACGTTGAAGCCTTTTGAAAGTTTATTACCCATTTTTATTCTAGATGTTGTGTTTCTATAGAATTCCTTAATGGCATCTGTAATAGTCACATTAATATTAGATTTCTCTAGGACTTCCCATAGTTTCACAATAGGGACCGTATCGTATGCTTTTGTTAGATCTACTAGAAGTAGGTGTACATCTTGTGACCGCATTGTCTTCTTTTCAATAATTTGTGTTAGGCAGAAAATATTGTCTATTGTTGATCTACCCGCCCTAAAGCCGTTTTGTTCTTCAGATTCGTAGGGATTATATTCTTCACATATGAGATCCTTTAATATTTTTCCATAAAGTCGACTTAATGTACTCGTCACCGTTATACCTCGATAGTTGTTGCAGTTCTTTTTGTTGCCCTTTTTATGTATAGATGTAAACCAGCCTTCTTTCCAGCATTGTGGAACTGGTTCCCCATTTAAATATCGGTTGAAAATTTCTGTCAGGATCTTAAAAAGTTGCTCCGTTCCATTTTTTATTAGTTCTGCAGGGATACCTTCCGGGCCTGCGGCCCGACCATTTTTTAATAAGTATATGGCTTTCTTTGTCCTGTCCAGATCAAGAGCTATGGGTTCTCCAACAATTCGGATTTTCTTGGGAGACTTGTTCATATATTCTGTTCTTTGCTCTGTCAGAAGTGATTTATAGTGCTCCTCCCATTGTTGGGCTGTAATTGGGTTTATATTTATTTCATTTCTCGTTTGTGACCTTAGATTCTTTATAAATCTCCATGATTCACTAGATTTACGCCCATCTATATATCCATCTAATTCTTGGCATTTGTTTTCCCAAATTTGATTCTTTGCTTGAACCACAGCCTGTTTGAATATCGATGTAGCTTCTTTGTATTTCTGTCTGTCTTCTTGCCTCTTTGAACTCATCCATTTTTCATGGAGCTTTTGTTTTTTGTTCTTCATTTGTTGTAGTTGATCGTTCCACCAGTACTTCCTAGCTTTGGGATATGTTTGTTTAATTCCTAGGGATTCTTTGGCTGCTTGGTGTATTCCTTCTGTTACATTTTTAAGTAGAGATTCAGTTGAACTATTCTCGGGAACCTTTATTAATCTTCCATCAAAATCGTGCAGGGATCAAATGATTTGTAAAAAAAGGTTTAAAGGCAATGGAAATGTATAGTGAAATGGTAAATGTATTAAGAGCTTCTGCTCTTTCAAAAACAATGGCCACAAAAACAGTGGGCTGGTGGATTTCAAAGTGGTCGTATAAGCCTAAATGATGATCCTCGTTCTGAACTTCCAATAAGTGTGACGGCTCGTGAGGGAGGGCGTTAGATCGCCGCCCCTCCACTTTTATTACAGTAAACAAATTTTCAGAGCAAAACACCATATTTTATTTCCGTTCAGTTTCTTTCCTTCAACTCATTTTAAAATATTATTCAAAGTTAAAATTTCCAAATGTAGAAGAACGTCTGTCGACCCATCACACCAAATAATGCGGATAAAAATTCCATCCCCAGGAGGATCAGCATCCTCGTTCTGGACGAGAACCATATCAAGTATGGACGAATTCCATACTTGATATGGTTATGGATAACAGACAATTGACTTTGACGGAAATTGCTAAGGCCATGGGCATCTCAACTGGACGGGTGTTTCATATTTTGAAAAAGGAATTGGACTTGAGAAAGCTGTGCAAAATGGGTGTCGCATTTGTTAAATTCTGATCAAAAACGACTTCGAGTAAAACTTTCTAACCAACAATTGGATCTTTTTCGAAAGAACAAGATATGTTTTAAACGTTGTTTTGTATCTATGGATGAGAGTTGGGTTTACGGACCTAATCTGCGACAACAAACCACAAAGTGGTCAAAATCGGCCAAAAAAGATTATCTCATCAATGTTTTGGGATGCAAAAAGTATTTTATTAATTGATTACCTTCAATCCGGTAGCAGAACAGCATTACTCAAATCCTTTATATTGCAGGATGGATGCAAAATTCGTGAAAAAAGACATGGTTTAGAGAAGAAAAAAATAATTTTTATCAAGACAGTGCACCGGCTCACAGAGATGTTCTTGCAATGGTCAAATTGAAGGAGTTACATTACGAATTGCTGGAGCATCCACCATATTTACCAGATCTGGCTCCCTCTGAATTTCATTTGTTCCCAAACCTCAAGAAATTCCTACGTAGCAAGCGTTTTTCATCAAATGAAGAACTTATAGCAGCTGGAGATGAGTATTTTTAAGAACTTCCAGAAAATCACGTCAGAGATGGAATAAATGAATTGGAGAATCGCTGGAAACGATGTATTGAGCATAAGAGAGAATATTCGGAAGAATAAAGTCATTTTTTCAACTATAAATTTGTTTAATCATTTCCACTCCGCCAACGTTTCATTTAGCTCAGTATGTAAACTAATACTAATGATAAAATTTAATTCTCCAAGTAAATCAATTTAATAAGTCCGAGGGTCCATATTTCTTGAGAGTTCTTGTTTCACCATTATGCTGAAATACGTAGCTGCCACATTACAATTGAATAGGTGACATGAACAACGTTGTGACCGCCAAAATCAAAATTTTACAGGAGAAGCAAAAAACTGTCTTTGACCTAAAATTTCACCTTAATTTACCATTAATCTTAAATTTTAGCTGTACATGTCAGCCTTTAAAATCCTATGAAACCATATCTTTCTCCTTTACCCAGAAATATGAGAAAAGTGGGAAAAGAAAATTATCCAGAGGGAACAACGTTGTAACCGACTTTGAAAAATGTCGGTTACAACGTTGTTCTTTCTAGGTCTTTTCTTTTTTTATAAACTTGTTTATTAAAATGCGAAATAAATATTTATAAAAAGTCATTAAAAATAAAAACATAGCAAAAGTTCATTTCAAAAGATAATATACAAAAAGTTATAATATATTAAAAAGATAAATTAACCGTATTTTAAAAACATTGCTTATGTATTTCATTGAAACATTTTTTTAAAAACTCTGAACAATGTAGGTATGTATTTTAAAAAATAAAATAAATAAAATTATTATGTTCTGCCTGAAAAACGGTATTTAAAAGTTATTAAAATGAAATTTAAAGAAAAAGTATGTTGTTGAAATTTCATTGAATAAAAAATGTCGTAAAATTATTATTCTTATAAAAGATTGTTATAAAATTCTCTATAACGAGGAGGTATGTATTGGCACATATTAAATAAGTTTTTTTTTGCTTTTTTAATAGGTAGAGGGCCTTCATACAAATGCCTAAACTGGTTCACTTGAAAAGGAGGTTGGTGAGCTCCAGTCCTTCGCCTTCGATAATACGTAATGCAATTAACGTTCCAAGGTTGCAATTCACTATGTGATTTTCTTGCATTCAGAGTAGTGGGATCATCTGAAGTTAACTTATACCAAACGAAGTTAGTTATTTTAAAGTTACCTTTATTAATACTGTTTTCAAGAATACTAAAATCTTTGAAATCACATGATGCCATTTTGGTTACTAGAAAACCTTTTTCTGCTTGTTTTGCATTGGGAATCACTGGCACCCAATCATCTGGATGGTACACTTTACAGTACTTTTTTGAAAATCCAGAATGACTGGTAGTTAAATATTTTTGTTCAACCGTAGTAAAATACCTTTTCATTAGTAAATGCTGCAACATACTAATCAGTTTCCAATTATTATTCTGGCCTGTACATCTGTCTGAGTATATAGTTAAGTTCCTACTTTCTCCAGGTAGTAGAGATACGAAATGCGTTGTAATATATTTTAAAATGCATGACGCCACTTCTGCGGATCCTCTTTTCGCGATGAATGAATGCCAAAAATACATGTTCCCCACCTGTTCACCAGTATTATGAATCGCAAGATTATAACAAGAATACTGACACTGATTTTTATCAATTGATTTTTATCAAGTGCAATGTTTTCATTGCACTGTGACTTAGTTTTGGAGCAAAAAGTACCTGTTGGAGGTCTACGCATAAATTAACAGCTAGTGTATTGTGTATTTTACTATTTTCATTGTCGCCAGCTAGCGTTTTATAGGCACTATCAGCTCTAGAGTGATGCAGAGTGCTCCCTGTTTCTATTTTTCTACGTTCCGTTTCAGAGTTTGCATACACTAATTTTATGTAAAGCTTGTCGCAATAACTGTACGAGTCTGACCTTGGCTGACCAAACCTCCAATGTTAGAATTCACTTGTAAAGATATCACGAAACGAAATTTCTGTAATTAGTGCCAGTGATGACTATTTTTTGCTGTATAACTTATACATTTTTCTTCTATTAAGATCGGCACTTAAGCATACTTTGTTTGATTCTATCTGTGTTCTCACAGCAATTTTAGTTTCTTCAGATACCGCGTTTGGCCTATTGCCATGTTTCCCACTCTGATCGTTAGTATCGCGACCAAATTTAATTTTGTCGATAAGATATTGATTTCTCCTTGCAGAAATCTGATAAATCGCAAATCATTTTTTTGCAGACTCTAATTTTTTCTGGCCCTACCTCGGCGTAATGTTGCACTGTGCAATGTCTTCTTGAAGTAGGTTCATTAGCCCTCCTTCTGATTACTTCTGTAATGATCATGCCATTTCTTAGGTGACTTTCTGTCTGTTGTAGTCCTGTTCATAAAATTCCTTGAACATTTTTCTTTTTACATCCATTGGTATTAGGCCGCATTTGAAAACATTACAGTCGCACATTCGTTCCTGCAATATAAAAGCATAGTGTAATGCATAATAATATTATACGTACAGCTGTCTATTTAATTAAAAACTAAGGCGGTAAATAAACGGACGCATAAAAGGATGGTATTTTTATTTATTTACATTTTATCATCCATACCCACTGTTTTTAAAAACCCAGTATGTACTTAAAGAATTTTTGGAATTATCTTGCCATGATTAAACTTAACATTACTTTATAGCAGGTATTATAATGATAATAATAATAACACCTTTATAATTTGTTTTATTAATATTGATCGATTATTATTATTAAATCATTGAACTTTACTAGGTATTCAAAACAAAAACAACAGGTTACAACGTTGTTCTACTTACATTTTCAGATGGAGTTCTCCCACATACAGCAAGCTTTCTTTTACTAATGTAGGGATTTAGACTATTCCTCATATACTTTCTAAAGTTATCCTTCCACTTAAAAATATTAATTTTGCGTTTTCTTCCTTTGTTAAGCTTTTTTCAGCACTAGATGTGAGCACAACATCACTTGGAGAAGCCATTATCAATCACTATCACTGGAGGTTACAACGTTGTTCTACAAAACACAATCTTTACATTGGTCCAGTGTTGATACTAGACCAGTTAGGGACAAAATAAAATTTCCCTCGTGTTCCTTTAACATGACACAATTCCACAAAAAAAAGAAAAAAACCGTTGCCGGTTACACCGTTGTTCGTATCGCCCATTCAATTAGTACATCACATTATCCGCAGAAATCACTTCCTTGATGGAGGTAATTGGGATATCTTGCTGGATGGCTTTATTGGATACATTATGGAATGCATTAACAATGCCACGCATAACCTTATTTTGAGAACGTTGGAGTATCTCAATATTGCTATTAATAGCGGTGCCCTAAAGTTGACTTTCCAAACTCCTTATCGGCTTCAACTCCATAACGGTTTTATTCAGTAGAATTTTATTTTCAAGTCATAGATAAGACCTGCTTCCAATGAGCCAATACATTTCGTCTGAACTTAAGACATAACTACGTACGTTTGTTAAATATATGATTCTTCCTCGTAAGCCATCTGTTAATGTTCATACAAAACTACTTGTCATCATTGCCTTGTGGAAGTTGACACTGATTGATTTGAACTGAACAAGATTATTTTCGCAATGTAAATTTGACTTCGGTGGATTTAGATTCGTTAATCCTAATACGCCATGCGCATATATATACAATATTAGATTTCTTTGTATTGAATCCAATGAGACAACAGAATTTGAGTAGTGCCATTGAAGCAATTCTGATTGAAAAATGCTCCGACTGCCTAAAAAAGAGGTACGACGGTCTTAGAGTTCCAAATGCGTGGAAATCCATTATATCCAAATTGCCCATCTGAAGCCCTTCCAATCAAAGGTTTTCTCTCACTCCTCAACCAGAGCGTCCCATCCACAACCTTACTTATTAAAAAAGAGGTCGCGCCAACCACATTCTTGTCTGTCAAATCATTGTCAAATCATTCTTGTCTGTCAATTATGATTCTGTCAAATCAACTAGATTCTCTTGATAATCGCTTCAAAGTGGAAGCCGAAACGGAGAGATTCTACCCGAAAACATAGTAGGTCATATATATATATATATATATATATATATATATATATATATATATATATATATATATATATATATAAGCATTGGTTGGTTGCCCGACCGGGAGGAACCCACCCATCCCTTACATTGGAGAGCACATGTTTCGTCTGCTGGTGGTTAGATTCATCAGGGTACCTACATATGCTCTCTCGCCAAGAATAGGGAGTCCCTCTCCACAATCAAACAACTCATATTTTCGCCAACTTCTCGTCGGATGGCTTATACTTGGAGTTTTTTACTTCTTTGGACTGCGTCCAATGAGACTACAGTAGTCAGGAATTATACACCTTCGACTGTTGGGTTCCACAATCTCATGTGGAACGCACAACAACCTGCGTCTTCGCCATAATGAGCATTGATTAGTTGCTTGACCGAGAGGAAGCCCCACCCATCCCTTATATTGAAGGGCACATGTTTCGTCTGTTGGTGGTTAGACTCATCAGGGTACCTACATATGCTCTCTCGCCAAGAATAGGGAGTCCCTCTCCACAATCAAACAACCCATATTTTCGCCGACTTCTCGTCGGATGGCTTATACATGGAGTTTTTTTATTTCTTCGGACTGCGTCCAATAAGACTACAGTAGTCAGGAATTATACACCCTCGACCGTTGGGTTCCACAATCTCATGTGGAACGCACAACAACCTGCGTCTACGCCATAATGATCATTAGTTAGTTACTTGACCGGGAGGTGTCCTGATTACTGTAGTCTACTAGTAGTCTCTGTATAACTTCTGACTACTGTAGTCTCATTGGACGCAGTCCAAAGAAGTAAAAAACTCCATATATATAGAAAAAAAAACCATGTCATCGAGTTAAGTGATAATAAGAATATGTTTGAAAATGTAGAATATATATATATATATATATATATATATATATATATATATATATATATATATATATATATATATGAATGAATATATATATATATATATATATATATATATATATATATATATATATATATATATATATGAATATATATATATATATATATATATATATATATATATATATATATATATATATATATATATATATATATATATATGTATATATATATATATATACATATAGATATATATATATATATATATATATATATATATATATATATATATATATATACATATATATATATACATATATATATATATATATATATATATATATATATATATATATATATATATATATATATATATATATATATATATATATATATATATATATATATATATATATATATATATATATATATGTATATATATATATATATATATATATATATATATATATATATATATATATATATATATATATATATATATATATTTATGTTAGTTCGTAGTGTTTTGCGGATGGAAGAATACGCTAAAGTATTAGTTCGGGAGTACATCTGATCGTTTGTGTCCCGTTTGTTGGGAACGTGCAGACGTTTCGCCAAGATCACACTTGGCAATCTCAATGCTTGTCTGAAGACTCCGTCAGCACGTTCCCAACAAACGGGATACAAACGATCGGATGTACTCCCGGACAAATAGTATATATATATATATATATATATATATATATATATATATATACATAAATGTCATGAAAGTACGAACGGTTCACAGATAACCTTACTCACACCTCATTTTCTTGAATTTTTAACAAATTTTAATCAACACAATTCTAAAGGCTTCGTATTTATCATGTCTTTTTTCCGTTCGACTAATATGTGACATAATTCTAGGTCTATATCAACATCCATTACAAATAGTTGTCGTAGGGTGAATAAATTCATTGTCTGTTTCTACATTAAAATAAATTTTCCAACAATTATTAAACATTTTTATGGGTCTACTAAAATTTCCTCCTGATATATTTTTCATCCTTCCTGTTCGCAATTAAATCTCCTGAAAACTTTAATAAAGCACAACGAGCCGAATAAAAACAAAAACAAAATTGCGCAGCGAAGTTATGAAAATCACCACCACCACCAACAGCAACTCACCTGAAGTAAAAAGACCATCAAGTTTCGACCGGAAACAATGTGACTGAAGATTTTTTTTCTCTTTTTCTTTTTGGTCTTTAACGAGCGTCAATTTAATTAGTTATAAACTTTGTCGGGGCCGTTGTTCTATAATTAAACATTTACGTATTGCGGATGAAGTGTTTTAAATAACAATAACAACTTTACGGGGTTTAATAATAAACTGTCTTGGTATAAATTAATTACGGTTTTTGGGGGTTGTTTTGCAAGCTTGAATAAATACTACTAAAAAAATTTTAATTTGCTTTGTTATTAATTTAGGTTTTTGTCATTGTCATTGTTGAAGTCATTGGATATTTTTGTAACATAGATTAGCAGAACTATAATTTACCCAGGTTGCACCCATTTCTGCATCTTTCGAATTTCGTTTAAATAAAACTGCTATACACAGTATGTCGGAAAAACAACGGAAATATTTTAATTCAAAGAAAACTACTGGCCCCATCTATTGAAACAATATATAATCTGAAAGTGTTATGTCTGCTCTATAAAACGAGGTCGTTATCGTTAGAATCTATCAACGGATTTTTAAGTTAGAGCCCTTAAAGTGACAGTACCTTTTGTTACCTTGTCACAAAACTCTATGAAACAAGGAGTTGATATTAAATTTTATTTAAAAAAGTTGATGTTTATTTTGTACACGTCCGTTCGAGAAGTTTAAGCCATTCGAGGACGATCGTGATGCTTAGAAAGACGACCCAAAGTCAGACCGGCTAAATAACAAAAAGCGCGATGAGTTGGTGGAAAAAGTATCGTAAAATGAATCGCCTACGATGCGAATTCTTCGGTGAGATGGATAGCGGAGGAATTAAATACGACCAAAGATATCATTCCCGAAATTTTGAAAATGATTTAAATAAAAGGAAAGTCTGTGCTCCGTCGCTGTTATCTCTTCAATAGGCCATCAAGGAAGCCAGAAATAGCGAAACATAGTTCGCAAGGGTCTCCAGCGGAATGAATTTTCATAAATCACGAGTCTGCTGTAAAGAAAAATACGAAAAAGAAGGATCAAATAAAATAGGTTAGGTTTTAGTTTTGATCACTTCGTAATGATGCTAACTTCGTTATCGAAACGCGCCTCTAGTTGATGTGAAACACCATGATAAAGATATTACAAGGTGAACATTCGAAAGCTACCTAATTCTCTCTCGGCGTGTAGGATCGCTCGGTCTATATGTTTCAAGGAATATTAAGTGTTTTTTTTTAACCCAACCCAATAACACTCACAACCCTCCTATAACAATAATATCCATCCCTATTCAGCATCAGATTTCCCCATACATATCACCCGGGCAAAAACCGCTGCTATATAACAACCAAAATATTATTCCTTCAAAAGCTTCGGGCTGGATACGCTCATTTATCATTCGCGTCCATACGCAACAACGGTAGGGTAAGAAAAAAAAACCGAAATCCACCCTGTTGGACCTGCATATCTGCACCCGTTCCACCGTATCGATTCGGTTGCCGCGAGTACTGTTGGCGTTTCCCCATCTCTGATTAATGATCTGGCATCGTTTTAAAGTCAGTTAGAATGACGTGGAACAAAAAAGGCAAAACAAACAGTCATTGCGCGCCTGTCGCTCAGCGTTCTTCAAGTTTTTGGTGTAATTAATTTAATTTAATATAATTTTTTTAACGGAGCAGTTTTCAGCAAATGTGACAAACATACTATGTGTGGCTATGAAATAACTATACTGACGCTGCTACAGAAAAAATTCCCATACGCCAAGCGACCAACAGCTTTTTAACGTAAACCTTCTCTTTCGAATGCAGTACCTCCCGTTTTTGTAAACAAATTCGTATAACCGTAACCTTCCTTCGTATTAGAGTTGTTTGTTTCGCCAGAAAAATGTTAAGGGTAACAATAATGCAACAGATTGTTGTGAATTTCAATGCATTTCGAAAGCTGCTCAGCAATTTGTTCTATTCGATTTGAAAACGAATTGCAGTAAAAACATTATTGCAGTAAAAGATGATTTTTTAAATTTCTTACTTAAATTTAAATATTTTTTTTACTTTTTTCACAATATGTTGACGGCAAATTTCCAACATACACTGCAGTAATTCATTTTGAAATCCTCATTCATTATGTCCTAATTCATTCTGAATTCTGGAAATCCCTTTAAAAACTTTCGAGTCATTCATATGTTTTTCTGAAATGGAATTAATTTTTGTACCGTACTTTATTAATCCTAGATACACGCCCCTATTTAATGAATCATTTTTTTGAGCCATTTTTTTTTCATTTTCATTATTTGTTACATTAAATACTTTTCAAGACAAAAATATTAAAATTAAATTTACGATTAAAAAATATTTTTCGGCGTTTACTTTACATCATTTTTTTACAAACGCGAATAAAAACATGATAATAAACAAGCAAGAACTGTATCAATGTTTGTGTTCAAGATATGTTATATAGAGAATATATTTTCAGTTTGATTAAATACTTATACTGAATGCTGCACTTTTCTGTTCCCCGGTGTAACTACATCTATCAAATATGTATTACACAAGCCTGTCAGAAAACGTTTCGTGTTGATCGACCCGTTAAAACTAATTTTATCGAAGAAAATATTCGGATCGAACAATAGTTCGGATATTTCTTATGGTTTTGTCATTAAAACCGATCGATGATGAATCTTCGATACCTCGTTGTTAGCGAAAGCGTCTATTCTGGGGGGATCCTTTTAATTTCTCTTTTATAGGCTTTCGGGCATTTTTTTCGATGGAGCTTTATTTGATTTTCGGCAGATCGATCAACTTTGTGACCCAGGCGATTTCCTCAGCTTTTTGTTCGGTTTGTTTGGTTAAAATTATTTCGCTTTAATTTCGGCCAAGCCAGAAATCGTAAAATAGGAAAATGGAAAAATGGCTTCCTACAAATAAATCATTCCCTAATATATATATATATATATATATATATATATATATATATATATATATATATATATATATATATATATATATATATATATACACACACATATGTGCATATATATGAGCTGCATATGATTGCAGCCACCATTCGACATGGCCGATTTATATGGTCATGACTTTAGTCGTTTACTGCATCCGGTCTCCAGGCGTTTAGACTGAGTTCAGCTGATGACAGCTTAAATCCAGAAATCGGTCCTGGAAGACGCTGGCTGGCGCTTTGGAGGGCGGATGGGGGAACGACAAAGCTCCAACGTGGAGCGGGGGTTTATTTTCTTTGTTTTTATTATATCTCTCCCCATGAGCCCACTTAATTATCTTTTGAACAGACCTGGCACTTACCCGAGGTTAGACTGGCCACGAACGGTCTCGCACAGTTTATCTATCACGGGTGTTTACCATAGGGTGGCAGTGCTGTATGTTATTGCAGCCACCATTCGACATGGCCGATTTATATGGTCATTGCTTTAGTCGTTCCTTTTATCCACTCTCCAGGTGTTCAGCCTGAGCCCACCTGATGATGGCTTAAGGCCAGAAACCGGTCCAGGGAAACGCTGGCTGGCGCTTTGGATGGCGGATGGGGGAACGACTAAGCACCAACGTAGAGCGCGGCTGTATTTTCTTTGTTAATAATATATATATATATATATATATATATATATATATATATATATATATATATATATATATATATATATATATATATATATATATATATATATATATATATATATATATATATAAATATATATGTTAGTTCGTAGTGTTTCCCGGATGGAAGAATACGCTGCTAGACTACCAGTCCGGGAGTACATTCGATCGTTTGTGTCCCGTTTGTTGGGAACGTGCAGACGTTTCGCCAAGGTCACACTTGGCATTCTCAAGGCTTGTCTGAAGACTAATGAAGTCTTCAGACAAGCATTGTCTGAATATATATATATATATATATATATATATATATATATATATATATATATATATATATATATAAGACAAGCACAAATCACAAGTGGTGATCCGAAAACCGAGAAGGTGATAGTGAAAATGTGAGCTCGCTAGGATCATATCCGGCCGCTGTGAAATTTTGTAAAGGTCGATTTTTTAGTCATTTTCAGAGTTTTATATTTCAAGCTCTATTTAATTTAGAGACTTGAACCAAACGGCATTTTTCTTCACTAACCTTATGTTTTAGAGGAAAAAATTAATTTTTGTTTTAAACTTAAATGCGGCTTGACTGGACGCTTTTAGTGGCTGGATCACTATTTTGGCGAACTTATCCCTGTTTTTAAAACATTTTCAGAAGTAGAAGACTGAATAATAGTTCATACTCTTTGTTTAGGTATATTCTGTTAGTGCCTACTCTAATTTTCTTTGACTGCCTCAATTATTTAGATATATAACTTCGCCAAGCCAATGGGTTTTGATTTTTGGAAAATCGCTGTTTTCAGATAGACAGACAGACTAGATTAGTTTTCAGATTCAATTTTATTTAGTTTATTTTATTATTTATTTAGTATCAATGTAGGCCATAATGGACGCATTGCTTAAACAGGGGATCGACAGAGCCTATATGAACCTACCAGGACCCATCTATGAGGAAGCTACAGCTACAGTGCACATGGACGACCTTTAAATTAAAATCAACGAATAACGGGGTATACGGCAGGGTGAATCAATATCGCCTGTTCTTTTATCAGCCTGCCTTGAAGAGGTATTCCGTAATCTGGATTGGGAACAGGAGGGAATAAAAATCAATGGTGCATACCTAAGCCATCTTAGATTCGCAGATGATATCGTTCTCCTCTCACAAGACCCAGATAAGCTACAAAAACACATACAAGAACTGCAAAGGGCGGAAGAACATGTTTTGTTGTTGGAAGAACATTTAGTTTGAAAATGAAATGAATAAAAAAAAACACTTAAAGAAAAGTCAGGTAATGTTTGCCACTTTGTCTGAAGAGAAAGTTTTTTAATCAGTGCGTGCTGCCTGTTTTGATATACCGGAGTGAAACGTGAACACTCACATTATAATCAGTTCAAAAGCTTCGGGTAGCACAGAGAGGAATTGGAAGGTGTATGTTTGGCATTATAAAGGGGGACAGAAAGATCTGGATATGAATCAGAAAACAAACGAAGGTATGTGACATCACTGGAAGGATGAAAGAATTGAAATGGATGTGGGCAGGCCATATAGCAAGGCGATGCGATGACAGATGGACCTAAGCAATTCCGGAATAGATACCGTTTGATCATAAATGCCCATGAAGAAGACCGAAAACGATGGAGAATGATCATCAAGTATATTGGACCTGAATGGCAGAGGAAAGCTCAGGACCGCGCGAGTTGGAAGCATGCTGGAGAGGTCTTCATCCTGCAGTGGATCGGCAATGGCTAAATGATGATGATGACTCTTATTACAAGAGACTGAAATTTGATAATGTTTACTTTATTGGTTGACGTAGAAGATCTTTTTATACAAGGTTCATATTCAACTGTTTCTCTATCATCACTAAAATCCTTATACCACAACATCATCTCCATGCTACTTTCTTAAAATGTATACAGCATCCTAAACGATTTCTTTTTCTCACTCTATTTGCCATATTAACAATAATAATATCAAATCTTCAAAGAATAACATCAACAATACGTCTGAAAGTTCCTCCGATTGTAAAAATTTTTGCAGTGACCTCGGTGTCTATAAAAAAATAGGACACGTCCTTTAAATAAACTTTTCCCAATTGTAGCATATGCTTGCTCATATCTTAGAGTGTGGCCGAGTTGAAAGCTTTTTTGTGTTTTCATTGTCCATAAATGATAAATGGGCTTTGTGCTTGATTTTCATATACGTTTTAGAATGAGAAATATAGCCGCTATGAAATTTATCGCATCCTACATAAACCGGATCATTTAGTTTTATGATTTTAACGGCTGCAATTTTATTAGAAATGATCCATCTAATTATATTACTAATTTTAATGTTTTATCATTTATTCTTTGTTATTATCTTATTTCCATTTCCTTTAATTGAACAGCAAACTTTTAACATGAACGCGTTTTCTTACAAATGATCTATCGACTCAAATTTGGTGTATTTTTGAATTGATGACGATTTCCATGACTAACTTTAACTTGACGTGTATAATAAGACGAGCATAAAAGCAGTTTTATGTCTAGAAACCTTGCTACATAAAATAAGTGAATAAATCGTTTAATACAATGACGTGCACCCATCACTTTATGAAAATATTTTATTTATTTATAAGCACTTCAGGCCCTGAAGGCCTAGGGCATAATGTTCACAATATCGCATTTAACGATACTAGTTTTAACATTGTATATGTGGTTCCTACATTTTATTCTCCCTTCATCAGTTCCTCTGCAGCACAGTCTGGAGTGCTGCAGTCTACTCCTTTCTATTGGTTGCCTAGGGCATAATGTTCACAATATCGCATTTAACGATACTAGTTTTAACATTGCATATGTGGTTTCTACATTTTATTCTCCCTTCATCAGTTCCTCTGCAGCACAGTCTGGAGTGCTGCAGTCTACTCCTTTCTATTGGTTGCCTAGGGCATAATGTACACAATATCGCATTTAACGATACTAGTTTTAACATTGTATATGTGGTTCCTACATTTTATTCTCCCTTCATCAGTTCCTCTGCAGCACAGTCTGGAGTGCTGCAGTCTACTCCTTTCTATTGGTTGCCTAGGGCATAATGTTCACAATATCGCATTTAACGATACTAGTTTTAACATTGCATATGTGGTTTCTACATTTTATTCTCCCTTCATCAGTTCCTCTGCAGCACAGTCTGGAGTGCTGCAGTCTACTCCTTTCTATTGGTTGCCTAGGGCATAATGTTCACAATATCGCATTTAACGATACTAGTTTTAACATTGCATATGTGGTTTCTACATTTTATTCTCCCTTCATCAGTTCCTCTGCAGCACAGTCTGGAGTGCTGCAGTCTACTCCTTTCTATTGGTTGCCTAGGGCATAATGTACACAATATCGCATTTAACGATACTAGTTTTAACATTGTATATGTGGTTCCTACATTTTATTCTCCCTTCATCAGTTCCTCTGCAGCACAGTCTGGAGTGCTGCAGTCTACTCCTTTCTATTGGTTGCCTAGGGCATAATGTTCACAATATCGCATTTAACGATACTAGTTTTAACATTGTATATGTGGTTCCTACATTTTATTCTCCCTTCATCAGTTCCTCTGCAGCACAGTCTGGAGTGCTGCAGTCTACTCCTTTCTATTGGTTGCCTAGGGCATAATGTTCACAATATCGCATTTAACGATACTAGTTTTAACATTGTATATGTGGTTCCTACATTTTATTCTCCCTTCATCAGTTCCTCTGCAGCCCAGTCTGGAGTGCTGCAGTCTACTCCTTTCTATTGGTTGCCTAGGGCATAATGTTCACAACATCGCATTTAACGATACTAGTTTTAGCATTGTATATATGGTTCCTTCATTTTATTCTCCCTTCATCAGTTCCTTTGCAGCACAGTCTGGAGTGCTGCAGTCTACTCCTTTCTATTGGTTGCTATTTCCTTCCCCTCTCCCATCATTATCGTATCCAGATATTCTTGACCTTTTTCTTGTCCTGCCCTTCCTCTTCTTCCTTATTATCCTTCTTCGTAACACCAGTTTTATCATTCTCCCTCCGCCCAGTCGTTCCATGTGTCCAAGCCAAGTGTTATTATATTTGGACTTTGGTACAGTACTTTCAGCTCATTATTTGTTCTTCTTCTCAATTCCTCTTCAGTTCTTTTTTCTCCATATCTAGCTCGTAACATTTTCCTATTTCTTTCTCCTTTTCAGTTTCTCTTCATCCTTTCCGTTTAGTGTCCAAGTTTCACAGGCGTAGGTTATTATTAACGTTGTATAGATTCTTTGTTTTATGCCCCTGGACACATAGTTGGACTTCATCAGTGCCTTCTGGCTGCCATATTTTCGGTTTCCATTTGCTACCCTGGCCTGTATTTCTTTGTTCTTCGATTGTAACTCCTAGGTAGCAAAATATTTGAACTCTTTCGAAAATATATTCTTTTCAATCACTGTCTAACATGGTCATGTTTCTCTCTTTTGCGGATAGCTGTTGCATTTGTCCCATCACTATAAATTTTGACTTATTTGATTTATTTTCAAACCAAATATCTTCCCTTCTTTTTTCAACCGATCTTATGGTTCTCTTTAGCTCCTTTTTCTCTTCGGCTTTGAAAAGTATAATCAGATAAAAATATCTTTATCGCTAAAATCACTAAAATGTTTACATTTATACAATGCATTATTGACAAAGTTACCTGCTTATTTGTGTTTAATAATAGTTGTGCACTTCTTATATTTGATTTAACATTTGCTTCACTATGTGTAATGTTACTTCACATCACACCATGTAATGCTTAATTAATTTATAATAAATAATATTATAGAAAGAAGCGTTGAAAATAGAGACAATACAATGTTTGTTTTCTTCATCGATCTGAAAGCGGCGTTTAATTTTGTAGACAGACACATCATATATTAATGTCTAAGAGATCTGAAAATACCACGATACCTTATAGAATAAATCAAAAGCGCGTATAAACGAGTGAGAGGCCAAGTCCAATTAAAGGGAGAGACATCTAAGGAATCTCAGATGGACAGGGGGATCAAACAAGGCTATAGCCTAAGCTCTCTATTGTTTAATATAGTGATGGACAAAACACTGAAAAACACAAAAGAATGAACAAAAAACCTAAAGACAATAATAGAATATAAAAATAAGTGGAAAGTTAGAGTAGAGGAATTAGCATATGCGAATGACATAGTAATACTAGCGGACTCGAGCAAAAATATGTAAAAACTATTAGATAAATGGAGACAGAGAAGATGAACATGACTATCAACCCTAATAAAGCAAAGTACATGGGTATTAATCATAAAAAAAAGACAAAATAGTTATTCAAATAATGAACTATCATGTATTTATTGATTTATTTAATCAAAAAGTTCGTTGTATAGTTAGGTGTAGTACTGGCAGTTTACATTTCAGCGTAATGGTATTTTATGAATGATTTATTATATGACATGATTTCCTATCTAGAGCTAATTTTCTAGCCTCATTTTAATAAATTCCTCATTTTTCTGTCCCTTATTGAACTTCTTCTTTCCATTTCAATCTTGGAGGTCTAAATACATTTTTTCCTCATGTTTTCGCTTCATAGATTTACTTTGCTTATCTCTCTTTCTTTTATTCTGTGGATATGTCCTAGCCAGCTTAGTTATCTTCCTTCTATAGCTCTTGTTATTGGTTTCGATTCCAATTGTTCCATTCCTGTCGTATTTCTCACTCTATCCCTTCTTATAATTCCATCTATTTTGCGTAGGAATCTTATTTTTGCAGTTGCAATTCTCCTTTTATCTCTCTTTGTTATATTATACAAAGGGATATTCACAGAAAGAACCTTAACCTACGAATATTTGTGAGAGATAAAAGATGAACAACGAAATTGCAAACAGATTCAAAAAGGCAAAGATATTATACTATGCAATAAACCCAACAATCTTAACTACGAAGAGTAAACAAACTTCAAATATGCAGTATGACGCAAAAACTTTTTATATGATAAAAAAGAATTAGTTATTTTGTCAGAATTATTTATATTTATTCAAAATACATCCCTTCCGCAATATTCCGCTGGGCACATTCGTGTAGGATCGTCACGGCTTTTTAAAGTTATATAACTATGTTATAAAACATGTCTTTTAAGGCCAGTTTGAGCCTAAAAAACGAAAAATAGTCATACGAAGATAAATCAGGCGAATATGGAGGATGTTGAAGCAGATAGACTTCCAATAGTTCGATAGATAGTTCCTGCGCCAAAAATTTACGAACGATTCGGTTCTCACTCAAACGACTATCTTCTATTCATTTCAGAGTCGAATTCGCGTCATAAGCGTTCATGTCACGCACTTTTTCCACCAACTTCCAAAGCTTCAAGACCATCCTGGAACCACTTATACCACTCGAATACACATGTAGGGGATCAGCAATCATCCCCATAAACTTCTTTCATTAATTCAAATGATTCTATAAAAGTTTTACCGAGGTTGAAACAAAATTTAATATTAGTTCTTTGTTCTTTCGTGTTTTTGTGACGATGTGACAAAAGGTACTGTCACTTTTAACTTGACAATCCGTGGATCGATTCCAATGATGACGATCAAGATTTATAAAAAAGTTATAAGGCTTTCAGATTATATATTGCTTCAATAGATGACTCTAGTTGTGTTCTTTAAAGGTATAATGGTATGTTATTTTTCCGGCATATTGTGTATATCAAGCAAGTATATCATTTACAAGCGAGTCATAAACATTACTACCATTACTACCAAATTAGGAGCATACAGGATTTGATTGAATATCGCGATACTTTTTAGTCAATGTACATATTGCGAATTTTTTTAGAAATCCCATATTGAATATATACGAATGCCCTGGTCCCTGATTTCAGATAAATTTTCGTTTTCTTCAGTTTGAACAATTCTGAAGAATCAGTGACTAGTTACAAATGGTCAAAAGTTTAACTTGTCGTTGGATAATGTTTATTTATTCAAAAATAACGTTTTTCCTTCAGTGCACAAAATAAAGTAGCTTTAAATTAAAAATGAGAAACCATCAAAAAGAGTCCCGAATTTAAAATTCAGCCCGTCTCAAATAAATCTAGACACAATTATATAAATTAGAATAATTATTATTAATTTTGGGATATCAAAAATAAATGCAACTACCAAGTTAATCGAATATAAAGGAGCCGCAAAAATTACATTTCCGTAACACGTGTTTTTCGACTGAATCCATAAAAACAGCTCGAACAAACCAAAAAGAAAATTTCGAATACCCTAATGTAAGTTTTATTGAAAAACGTGCTCCTCTCAAATTCAAACTAAAATTAGTTTTTTTTGATAAGCTTTCGCTAACGTAGGATTGTGAAACGTGAAAAAAATTGTAAACAATTTAATAATGTTTAAAAGAACTTAAAATATTCAGTGGTAGATAATAGCATAAAAATCTAAATCATTTATATATATATATATATATATATATATATATATATATATATATATATATATATATATATATATATATATATATATATATAGCTTTTAACGAACCTGACCACCACAAGTTTCAATAAAAGAGATATGAACTTTTGAAAATCAAAACTTCAACTAATTTTTCGCGAATATCTCGAAAACCGCCGGAAAAAAACTTGGGCTTTTGATGAGCCGATATTTTGTCCAACTCCAAAATATAAAATTGGGGAGCATTTTGAGATATTTAGTCCGACGCGTTATTCTCGCTTCTCTGAAAAAAGAGGACGATGGATAGCTTTTTTGACTAACTTCTAAATAATTTTATAAGTCGAAACGTGCTCTTTACAAATTTGGCATTCAAACTACAAAAAAATGCCAAGTTTTTGAGATATGAGTTGTTGAAAATGCGAAAAATTTTCCAGGAATATCTCAAAAACTATTAGAGATAGTAACGTGGGCTTTTAGCGAGCCTACTCTATGTCATATCTTATAGGCGATATTTCATTGAAATATGACGTGTTTCCGTTTTCTGAATATTTGACAAGGGAGCATGATGTAGACGTTTCAACCAACTTAAAAAATTATAAATAGTTCATTTTGGGATATTTTGTAGTCCGAAACGTGCTATTTACGAATCTGGCTGCCAAACTTCAACTAAATGCCCAGTTTTCGAATTTCAGGTTTTAAAAATAAAATAAAAACAACTACAAGCAATTTTTTACGAATAACTCGAAACCAGTTAGAGATAGCGAAATCGGCTATTTCTGATCCAATTCAACATAAATCGCTAATTTAAATAATTCTAATTCTAGGTAAAATGTCTCATTTTGGGATATTTAATCATTTTGGGATTAGTAATACGGAATCTAACCGCCGAACTTCTATAAAACTTCTAGTTTCTGAAATATAAGCCCTTATCATTAAAGAAAACAGTCTGAGTCTTACGAATATCTCGAAAATCGTCATTGATGAGCTATTCACCAGCCGATTCTACGCAAAATCCTCTATTCTATATTGTACTAATTCTACGTAAAATCTCTCTTTTTATATTTTGTAGTCCGGTATGTACCTGATCTCCAGTACCAAATTTCGATAAAATGATAACAGCATGCAGTTTCTTACAATATGTCGCTGTTTTTCGCGCATCTTTAAAATCTCTAAAACCTATGGAAATAACAAACTGAGCTTATGCTCAGCTAGAATCAGGTTAGATGATAGATATAAGGGCGAAATCGGTCTCGGGAGACACTTGCTGATATTTGGATGGCGACTGAAGGGATCCACATGGAGTACGGCTTAAAGATCTGTTATTAGGACTATATATATTTATATATATGGTACGAGCAAAGATTAGGATAAACTGCCGAAAAGAACGCGAAAAAATGATAAGATCAAAAGGTGGTAAAGTGGTTTCTGGAAGCTACTGGAGAGGAGCAGAGATTTTGAAATTACTTTGTCGAACCGCTTTGCTGTGTTACAAGACCCAATGGAGATGGAAATTACAGACCAATATAAAGAAATCGCCAACAATGTGCTTAAAACGGCGGCTTCAATAGCACCAAAAGATAAATGTTTCAAAGAGTCAAAAAGTTTCAATGAGACCATTAATTTAATGAAAAAACACCGAACAATGAAGAATGCAGACCGTCCTTTTGGTAGGGTCGAGTACGTTGAACTTTGCAAAACAATAAGAAAACGTATTCGAGAGGAAATGCGCCGATTCAGCATGCAGCTAGTGCAAAAAACTCTGGAAGAAAACAGGGGAAATAACAAAGCTAAGCAGAAGCTGAGACGCAAAAGGACACAAATGTTTTCCTTAATGCGTGAGGATGGCACAATATGCAGGAAACGGACGGAAATGTTAGAGGTTGTCCGAAGATTTTATTCAAAGTTATATGGAGACCAGAATCAGAATCAGCAATGCCTACTGAAGAACAAATGCCGGATATCCTGGTGGAGGAAGTGACAAAGGCTATAGACTCTATGAAAAATGGCAAGGCTCCAAGAGAGGATAGTATAACAGTGGAGATGTTAAAAGCTGGTGGTCAGACCTTACATAAAACACTGGCAAGATTATACACAAAATGCCTCAAAAAACAAGAAGTACCCAGCTTATGGAAAAATGCAGAAGTGATTCTTTTACATAAGAAAGGAGCACGGGAAGATTTAAAGAACTACCGCCCAATAAGCCTCCTATCAGTGGTGTACAAAGTTTTCACCAAGATGATATCCAAAAGAATACTAAGAAAATTTAATGACGTACAACCAAGGGAGCAAGCAGGATTCAGAAGTGGATTCAGTACATTGGATCATATCCAGGTTCTACAACAGGTCATAGAAAAACACAACGAATACACTATGCTACTGTACTTGGCATTTATCGATTATGAAAAAGCATTTGATTCAATCTCAAAGCGGGCCATAATGGATGCATTGCGTAATCAAGGTGTAGAGAAAGCCTATGTAAACCTACTAGGATCGATATATGATGAAGCTACAGCGACAGTCCACCTTGACGATCTTGAGGTGGAAATAAATGTAGAGCGGGGTGTACGGCAGGGGGACGCAATATCGCCTCTTGTTTTCTCAGCCTGCCTGGAAGAAGTATTCCGTAAGCTGGATTGGGGACAAGATGGAATAAGGATTAATGGTACGTACTTAAATCATCTTAGATACGCAGATGATATCGTTCTTCTTTCACAAGACCCAGATGAGCTGCAAAGACGCGTATAAGAATTGCAAAGGGCTGGGGAAACATTTGGCTTGAAAATAAACCAGAAGAAGAGTCAGGTCATGTCCAATAAATTTTCTGAAGTCAAAAGGATTTCTATCTTAGGAACGGATTTGGAAGTTGTGGATCACTATATATATATCTTGGGCAAAGGGTTTTAATGGAAGGGGACACCGTCCGGGAGGTGGAGCAACGCGTTAAATGTGGCTGGCAGGCATTTGGCAGGCTCAACATAGTGTTTAAGATCAAACTACCATTTTGTCTGAAAAGGAAAGTCTTTGATCAGTGCGTTCTGCCCGCTATGACATACGGAAGTGACACCTGAACACTCACATCACAGTCAGTTCAAAAACTTCGAGTAGCACAGAGGGGAATGGAAAGATGTAGGCCTGGCATTACTAGACGGGATAGAAAGACCTTCACATGGATCAGAGAACAAACGAAAGTGAACGACATCATTGGAAGAATAAAGCAATTGAAATGGAAGTGGGCAGGCCATGTAGCGAGGCGATGGGACGAAAGATGGACCAGGGCATACCGCTTGATCGCAAACGTCCACGGAGAAGACCGAAAACACGATGGACTATTGATATTATAAAGTATATTGGACCCGAATGGCAAAGGAAAGCACAGGACCGCGAGAGTTGGAAGCATGCTGAAGAGGCCTTCATCCTGCAGTGGATTGATACGGGTTGATGATGATAATGATGATATATATATATATATATATATATATATATATATATATATATATATATATATATATATATATACAATGTCAGATTTCTTTGGACTGCGTCCAATGAGACAATAGTAGGTGAGTGTCAGTGGAACACACAACAACCTGCGTCTCCACCTTAATGAGCATTTTTTTGTTGATTAATGACTGGAGACGAGCCCCACCCATCCCTTCAACTGGAGGGCATATGTTTCGTCTCTTGGTGTTTAGACTCTTCAGGGTACCTACACGTGCTGCCCCATTAAGAATAGGGAGACCCTATCCACAGCCAACTCCCTATTCTTGATGGGGGAGCATGTGTAGGTACCCTGAAGAGTCTAAACACCAAGAGACGAAACATATGCCCTCCAGTTGAAGGGATGTGTGGGGCTCGTCTCCAGTCATTAACCAACAAAAAATGCTCATTAAGACGGAGACGCAGGTTGTTGTGTGTTCCACCAATAAGGGAAATTTATACTAAGGATTAAGATTTTAAGCAAATATGCGAAAAAGCACATTTGGAAAAAATTATTTTTTTATATTTTAATGAATAAACTAACGACAATTGTTAAAACATGTTTTAAATTAAAAATCATGTCTTACATCAGTCCTGAAGGATGTGGCAACGTCACAATATTACGACATATATAATTATTTAAAAATTGGGACAAAAATTATTTCAGTGTTTTAGTCTGCTGATTTAAATTCGACTTATAACCAAAAATATATTATATTCACGAATATCACGATATGCCTCTTGACCTACACTCTGATCTAATCTCTCTCCCTCTCTCTCTTTCTCTCTCTCTCTTTCTCTCTATCTCTGATATGCTCCAGCTCGACAAACATATGTTCAAGGTTCTCAAAGACTTTTGGATACGAGTAGTATAGTAACAAAATTTCAAGAATATTGACGGCAGCGATAAATCGGTCTTGAAGTCGAAGAATAAATTTTACGCCTTTTAAAAGAGGATTTTACCAGAAGTATTAGTAAGACTTACCAGAAGTAATATTGCGCGACAAGTCGAAATTTGGATTGTACATAGAACATTAAAAAAGCAATTTCTTTACCCTTATCAAGTAAAATAGTTCAAGCACTTTTACCCACTGATTTTTACGAAGTCAAAAATACTGTGAATTATTTATTGACCAAAACGGAAACGGAAAAAGAAACGAAGCTTCTTTCACGATAAATGAGATGATGGATATTTTGAATAGTTAATATAATAAAACAACTAATTATATCTTTCTTAACATAGCGTGAATTGTTTAAAACGTGTTGTAGTGTGAGCAATTTTTTATTAAAGCAATAATTGCTATATTGTATATAGCAATTTTGGCATTAGACGCCAACATTTTTTTTAGCAAGACAAACAAAATTTATGTGGAAATGTCTGGAGTAAAACTGTAAAAATATTATATTTCATATTCAAATAATACCCTAAAACGTCAACTGAATTCGAATAGATCGATATAAACAAAACGGAAATAGACGTTATCGTTGTTAAGGAAATCAAATCTGTTTTCATACCGGGTTTTCTACACTAACAGTGGCATTGTGAATATATGTTTTTAAAGAAAAATGGATTCACTCTGGGCAAGTCGTACCTATCCCGTCCATGACGGCAAATGTTCACAAATTCCATCTTTTCGAATGAACGTACGTGGTAATCCGGATAACTAAGTTTTCTTATGAATTTGTTTCAAGAGAACTTGTTCTACAACATTACAAGCCCGAGCATTGCATTACAATTTCGTGCTTCAAACTTTGCACAGCAAACTCTATACCTTCGATAATACGAGGTGCACTTGAATAGCCCAATAGACTATATTGCGGCAGTTTCCTAGTGAACCGCGTTTTAGATTTGTAAAATATCGATGTTTCGGCTTCCACTTTGAAGCCATTATCAAGAGAATCTAGTTGATTTGCCCCGAGGCCTCAATCTACCTACTCCACAGGGTTCACAAACTTTTCTGGGTTGTGAAAAATTTAAAAATTTGTGTTAAAAATTGGTTGTGTGAAATTTAAAACGCGGTTCTACCCGAGAACCGACTATATATATATATATATATATATATATATATATATATATATATATATATATATATATATATATATATATATATATATATATATATATATACAGGGTGTTAGGTAAACATGGGGCAAAAATGCAAGGGCAAAATGCAATTATTCCTTGTCCTTCGATATTTGTTAAAATCATTAATGTAAATAAAAGTAGGGTGTACGTCAATGAGTTTATCAAGTACAAACATTTTTTTTTTCGATCTCGATCACTTGGAACGGCTGTTTTATCTAGTAAGTGGATTTCATCGATCGCATTTGTTTACATAGATTGAATGACGTTTGGCTGTTTGGCGTGTCTTAAATAGGGAGTGAAGTCCTCTATCATAATGTATACAAACGCCGAGGTGACTGACATGCACTTCATGTATGGACTTGCTGATGACAATGTATTACAAGCTAGGCAATTCTTTAATCTTCGAAAACATTCATCGATGTCTTTGTGAAACAGGCACATTGAAACGAACTGAAGGATCAGGAAGATCACTGACTGTAAGAACGGTAGAACTGTAACAGAATGTGCTGGACATGATAGCGGAAGAGCCTGGTAGTTCTACGCGAAAAATTGTAAATACTTTGAATGTGAGTCACTGGACAGATTGGAAAATTCTTAAAGACAATTTGTTGTATCCATACCACATTCAACGCATTCAGGCACTACTACCTGTTAATTTCCCTCCACGTATTGCATTATGTCAATGGATATTGCAAACTTTACTTTGCATCCCTCTATTCCTGACACAAATTCTTTTCACCAATGAAGCCACTTTCGCAAGAAACCAATAAGGAATTTTCATAATAACTATGTGTGGGCAGATGAAAATCCATATGAGGTATGCGAAGATAGTTTTCAACATCTGTTCTCATTGAATATTTGGGTTGGAATTGTAGGTGACTATTTAATGGGACCGGTATTTCTATCACAAAGACTTACTGGCGAGGTGTATCGTAACTTTTTGGAAGCAAGTCTGCCTGAGTATCTGGAAGATGTACCATTGGCAACAAGGCATGAAATGTGGTTTATGCACGATGGTGGACCACCACATTTCAGTTTGGTTGCTCGTGATTTTTTAACAGCAACATACGGATATCGCTGGATCAGTCGAAGTGGGCCACACGCATGGCCTTCTCGATCCCCGGACTTAAACCCCCTGAATTATTTCTTCTGGGGATATCTGAAGTCATTAGTGTACGCTACTCCATTGAAGAATTTGAATGATTTGTGAAATCGGATAATTGCTGGGTGTAACTCAATTAAAAACGACCCTGGTGTGTTTGAAAGAGTTCGGCAGCCAATGACGAGAAGATTGAATGCTTGTATCAAGGCTGGAGGAAGTCATTTCGAACATTTATTGTAGATTGAGCAATTTTACATGTACTTTTTAATAATAAAGTGTTGTTAATGAAATTTACATTTAATTTTATTAATGAAATTTTGTTCACCCTATATCTTCGAAACAAAGAGGTTTTTCAAAAATCATCATACATCAAAATATTCTTAGAATAAGTCAAGGAATAACCTCTTTAATTTTTGCCGCATGTTTACTTAACACCCTATATATATATATATATATATATATATATATATATATATATATATATATATATACAATAGGATTCCAGTTTGAAGAGGGGTACTACTTTAAATATCTGGGTGTTGTAGTAAACAGAAACAATTTTAACTGTATATATTTTCCTTAGAAACGTTTATATATATATATATATATATATATATATATATATATATATATATATATATATATATATATATATATATATATCAATTATTGTAACTACACTATTATTATAACTTTTCGTTAAACTATCTGATGTTTCTTTTAATTGTTTCAGGTCTTTAATCGCCAAACACAAGCCCACACCGATATGACGGCGGCATGATCAAAACCTTCACCCTCTTTCTTCTTGTTATAACTAGCGCCACCTGTCAAAACCTCACGCAAAATGACGAGTGTAAAGTTCGCTTTCTCACGAATAGTGTCGCTCCAGCCGGACTAGGAACCAACATCAGAGACCTGGCCCAAAGAACAGCTGAGCCTTTGATCACCGACGCAGGCATCAAAGAGCTAAATATTTCGAAGACGCTGAGGGAAATCTTTGCGGAGGAACATCGCGTCGTCGGAATCCTTTTGGAGAAAGACAAGGAGAAGACGTTGGCACTGAATATTAATTCGAGATTAAAGATTTTCAAGAACAGAACGGCCGAAACTGAGTGGTTTTGGAAATCCTTCGAGACGACGGATAAACTATGGGGTCGACCATTCAAAGACTGCAAATTCTTCGCCACGAAATGGTTTCACGTGTACGTTTATCGGGAAAAAGACGTGAAAATCGCCGTTTTCCTGGAAATCGATCTGGATCAATGTAATACGGACATCGCCGAGATATTTAATGGAGCACATAAATGCGACGACACACAACTGGTATGTACACCTTCCGAATCATAAAGCGAAAAGTTTCTCGTTCGATATAAAGCGTGCTATTATATCATCGAAAATATTACTTCGAAAATGACAGTCTTAAAAGATTAGAATTCGGGGTTTATTATTATCTGTAGACTTTCACACAACGGAGGATAAACATAATTATTTTGAGGTATTCGCACACATTCTAGAAACAATTCAATACATTTTTAATATCATTTGAAAATTTTACCTTATTTTATGATTTATCACTAAAAACTAAATGACTTTATTTGACCTGTTAACGCGCGTTTCGCTAACCATGTTATCATCAACAGAAAATGATGAATGAATGAAAATGATTCATGTCCTACCTGATGATGCTAACCTGGTTAGCGAAATGCGCGCCGAATGTTAAACACAGTGACTTTGGCGTGGTGACTGTGGCGAGTTTAATACTTCACATTGAATTAATAATACTTAATTATACTCAAAGTTGCTTAAATATTACTTAAAATTACGTTAATAATACATAATTTTTTCACAAAAAAAAAACACTTTTAAATTGGGAGAAAGATAAAAACTGGTTTATTCACAGCAACGAGATCAAACTACATATATAAGAGATAAAGAGGGCAATCTGATACGAGATGAAAAATGGATGAAAGAATGGTGAAAATAAAATTTTGAGGAAATGCTATTTAGATATAATGATGATGAAAATAATGAACTGGTAATAGATACAGAAGACAACGCTCAAATAGCAGAAACCTACAAACGAAGAAGTAGAAGAAATTATAAAGCAACTTAAAAATTGTAACAATTCAGGGAGGAAAGTAATAGCGGCAGAAAACAAAATTTGTAGAAAATGAGTTAAAACAAAAACTGTTCGAACTAATCATTACAATATGCAGAAAAGAAAAAAATGCCAGCAAGTTGAAACAATGCCACCATTATACCTATCCTAAAAAATGGAAACCAAACAGATTGTAAAAATTATAGAGGGATTTCTTTGTTGATACTCGTTATATAATTGTAGAGATATTAATCAAAAAGAGATTATAAAGAATAGGTAGGGGAATACCAGGCAGGTTTTAGGAAGGGCAGAGGAACAATCGACCAGGTTTTGGTCATGAAAAAATCACCAACATCGCATTATAAACATAAAATTCCAGCAATGACAATGTTTTTACATTTTTGTTAGGCCTTTGATTTAGTAAAGAAATCCGGAATGATTAAAACCATGAAAGAATTTGAAATACCCTTTAAAATAGTGACTCACATAGTGGATTGTGCTGACGATATAGCAATAATTGTGAGAAGTGGGAAAGAATTGAAAGATAAAAATTCTAGTGGAGGTAACATACAAGTTTGGTTTAAAAATCAGTCAAAAGAAAAGCAAACTAATGATAGTAGAAGATACACAAGAAAAGGTCGCTAAAGTGGAAGTGGATACAGAATTAGAAAGAGTGACTTGAGTGAAAGCGTAATTATTACACAGTTATTACAACATGTTCCTTTGAATGTTAATCAGAATATGTGTTTTCTACATGATGGAGCTCCGCTACATTTTAGACGGAAAATTTACGAACATTTAGATAAAGAATTTCCTAACAGATGGATAGGGCGCAATGGATCCATTTCTTGGCCTGCTCGCCCCCCGAATTTAACGGCCCGCGATTTTTTTCTGTGGGGTTATTTAAAAAACTCAGTTTATCACGATTGAGAAGTAAATACTGTTGAAGAACTACAAGAGTGCATCGAATATGCTTGTGAGGTTATTCGTGGACACCGGGATTTCATTTTAGTCGCGTGTAGTGACGGATGGGTACGCCGAGCAAGATTTTGTTCTAACCGCATGGTGACGATTTTGAACAATTTTTGTAACGTAACAATTTTTTGTTCTTCTGCAACTTTTATATAAATGATTTTTGCTAAACTGACTCTCTCTTAAATTGAATTTTGCAACGCAGTTGTCAAGAATATGAAAAAGTCAGGTTTGTTTTCAAATTTTGTAACTGTCAATAGCTTCTTTATTATGCAATTTTTATATAAACGATTTTTGCTAGAATCAATTATTTTTACGAGTTCTACAATCTGTTAAAATAAGTGACTCAACTTTGAAAACACCCTGTGTATATAGCAATAAAAATTAGGTATTTATATTGCTAAACAACGACTTTTAAAATCAATGTTTACCATAATCTTTGTGTTCATTTTTACTTTTTGTTTATCGATGTCCTTCATTATTAACTCTAAGCCCAGCACAAGGTAAAATATTCTGTCTAAGCTGTTGTGTCATTATAAATTCCCAGAATATCTAACTTGATATTACGTCTTGTTTCGTCGAGATAACAATTTTTCCCTCGATAATGTCGGTGGTAATTTATCAGAAAATCCCCATCGCTCATGAGGAAAACCATTTTGCGTTGACATTCTCGGTTAAATGAGAATGAAATGGCGTGCTTGTTATAGTTAATTTTGTTCGAAATATGTTGCCAGAAACGAGAATCCACTCAAATCTGTTTTGGGATAAGATAAAAATCAATCTGCATTCTCCCCTAAAGTAAATAATAGGTACGTTCTGACCTAAGTATGAAAACTGAATTGGAAATAGACATAAAACAGTTTATTATTAACTGTTAAAACAGGAAAGGCCAAGAAACATTGTTTGTATGAACGTGAAGAGCTTCTAGGAATTAACCGTACTGAAAGTGTTTAGGCAATATCGATAATTGGCTTAACAATTTGATTAACGACCCCACCACCATAGCCAAGGATTAGAAAATTCTACAAGAAACACTCACATAATTATAGAGATAAATCCAAATTAGAGGTTTACATATAACCAAAGAAAAAACAAAATACAATACATGAAATCTAGGATATTGATGTGAAACAGAAAACAATAGGATTCCAGTTTGAAAAGGGGTACTAGTTTAAATATCTGGGTGTTGTAGTAAACAGAAACAATGACAGTATTATGGAAATAACGCATAGGATGGATGGACTTTGGATTTTAACTGTATATATTTTCCTTAGAAACGTTTATATATATATATATATATATATATATATATATATATATATATATATATATATATATATATATATATATATATATATATATATATGCCCACAAGGTAGCGTAACGGACCGTGGAGAGAAAATATTACAGAAATCTTTCACCCTTTCTCCACGTGGTGCCACCGATCTGTCAACCATGCGACGTCACGTGTCTCTCGGGACCGGTTTCTAGCCTTTCAGCCGTCATCAGCCGAGCTCTAGACGAACGCAAGGAAAGTAGTTCGGAGAGACGATCGGGGCCAGACCAGATTAACTGGCCATTTTAATGACGGGTCGTGATCGCACACAACTCACGCCATCATACGGCGAATGCTCGTAGCAGTCAGGACCGCTCGTAACATTCTGCCTGGAACGTCGGGTATAGTACCAGGTATGCCCACAAGGTAGCGTAACGGACCGTGGAGGGAAAATATTACTGAAATCTTTCACCCTTTCTCCACGTGGTGCCACCGATCGCCTTCGCCGAACTGCCAACCATGCAACGTCACGTGTCTCTCGGGACCGGTTTCTAGCCTTTCAACCGTCATCAGCCGAGCTCTAGATGAACGCAAGGAAAGCAGTTCGGCGAAGGCGATCGGTGGCACCACGTGGAGAAAGGGTGAAAAATTTCTGTAATATTTTCCCTCCACGGTCCGTTACGCTACCTTGTGGGCATACCTGGTACTATACCCGAGGTTCCAGGCAGAATGTTACGAGCGATCCTGACTGCTACGAGCATTCGCCGTATGATGGCGTGAGTTGTGTGCGATCACGACCCGTCATTAAAATGGCCAGTTAATCTGGTCTGGCCCCGTCTGTCCGAACTGCTTTCCTTGCGTTCGTCTAGAGCTCGGCTGATGACGGCTGAAAGGTTAGAAACCGGTCCCGAGAGACACGTGACGTCGCATGGTTGACAGTTCGGCGAAGGCGATCGGTGGCACCACGTGGAGAAAGGGTGAAAGATTTCTGCAATATATATATATATATATATATATATATATATATATATATATATATATATATATGCAATGCTAGCTTTCTTTGGGCAGCGTCCAATGAGAAAACAGTAGCTGGATGTCACGTACACCTACCGCTGGGTTCCACAATCCCACAGACACTCAGCTACTGTTCTCATTTAACTCTGTCCAAAGAAATCTAACATTGCATATATACGCCATTGCCGGGATAGGTGGGGCTCGTTCTCAGTCAAGCACCTAACAAAATGTACACATGTAAAATAATTGCCTTTATTATAAATAACCGAATACGCAAGAAAAACAACGCCATTTTGTGAATGTCAAGCTTCTTTCAATATTTATATGGAAATAATACGTATTTAACTGAAAGAGGAAGAATTGAAACACTTGAAGTTTATCGAGTATTAATGAAGTACATCCGAATAAAAACATCATTAAATCAGTAATTTTAAAAAGGGTAAAAAGATTTTCAAAAATTGTCCAAAATTAGGAATACAAAAAACAAAAATTCATTATGAAAATTCCTTGAATGTTTTAATTGATAAGTAGAAAATGGATGGGTTTGGTTGAGTTTGATTGGGTTTGGTTGGGTTTGGTTGGGTTTGGTTGGGTTTGATTGGGTTTGGTTGGGTTTGGTTTGATATTTGGTTTGATGTTTCTTGGTTTTCTGGAAGTCGGTATGTTTTCTGCTGTTTATTTTTTTGGGACCTAAGATTTTTCTTGTGATTTTTCTTTCCTTCTTTTCAATATCCTCGATGTCTTTCTTTCTACTAAAAATGAGCGTTTCTGCTCCGTATAGACATTCTGGCTTAATAACTGTGTTATAATGTCCCAGTTTTGTGTTTTTAGATATGCATTTTTGTTTGTAAATATATTTTGTAAGTCTCAATGCAGTTTCCATTTTTTGACATCTACCCTTATTGGCCGCTTTTTCCATCCCGTTTTCCATGATTATTTCACCCAAATATTTAAATTGAGAGACTCGCCTGATATTATCATATTTTGTTTTTAGAAATGGTGATGGAAAATGGTTGGGTTTGGTTTGATGTTTGTTTGGTTTGATGTTTGTTTGGTTTGATGTTTGTTTGGTTTGATGTTTGTTTGGTTTGATGTTTGGTTCGATATTTGGTTTGATATTTAGTTTGATGTTTGGTTTGAAATGGTGATGGAAAATGGTTGGGTTTGGTTTTATGTTTGTTTGGTTTGATCTTTGTTTGGTTTGATGTTTGGTTTGATGTTTGGTGTGATGTTTGGTGTGATGTTTGGTTTGATGTTTGGTTTGATGTTTGGTTTGATGTTTGGTTTGATGTTTGGCTTGATTTTTGGTTTGATGTTTGGTTAGGTTTGGTTGAGTTTGTTTGGGTTTGGTTTGATGTTTGGTTTGATCTTTGGTTTGATGTTTGGTTTGGTTTGGTTTGGTTTGGTTTGAGTTGGTTTGTATTTATATACGACTGTACATTTCTGCAACATAGGACCCACCATTGAAGATTTTTCTGATATTTTGGTTGCGACAGATGACTCTACATCCTCCGGCTAAACCGCCGTGGTTTTTAGCCGTGTGATTGTGTGAGTCAAGAAAACCAATGCTAGCGGACGCACTTGCGGTTTTTTCCCGCGACTGATTTTAAAACAGCGAAATATAACTCGCGGGTAAATCCAAACCAAACCTAACTAGCAATTTATGTTGACGTTTTCTTTTTATGTTCCTTTGTATTAGAGTAACAATACATACTGCTCTCTTGAAATCCATCTTCAAACTGTGAAAATATCAGGCAGTTTCGCGGTTTTTAATCGCAATGTGTGCGCCTTGAGCGGTTTCGTGGTTATAGAACTAAAAGCGCTCGCTGGAAAAAACCGTAGTATACACACCGTTGAGTATATCATTCAGTTGTATATATATATATATATATATATATATATATATATATATATATATATATATATATATATATATATATATATATATATATATTTTGATTAGTCCAAGCTTAATATGGAGAGGCGGAAGAAACAACTTTTTGAGGTTAACAAGGGGAGCATATTTTATGTTTGAAGTACCAAGTCTATATATATATATATATATATATATATATATATATATATATATATATATATATATATATATATATATATATATATATATATAATACTGAATAACTATTATTTAAAGGACTAGTCTCAAAAATATTTTTTTATTTTACATTTTCGACAAAAAATATTAGTTTAAAAAAAAGTTCGTTCGTGCTCTATCTATGTATAATACATTAGTTTATAAATTACTATAATCACAATCAAACTTTCAGTAATTATTCCAATCTTTTTTGATTTATTATCAGATAAATGAATGTTTGCGACCGATACATTATCGAAAAACCTCATTTATGGCAAATTGTATTTGTTTTATTGTAGGTCGATAAAGATGTGAGATTAATTTATTATTTTGACATGCAATTAACGGGGATTGTTGGTTTTGTGAATTACAATAATAACTTCTATTTCGTTGGGTATAAGTATCACAGATATTCTGAAATATATTTTAATGCCAATGTAAATAAGATCCATTGTAATATACAATCATTGCTAGGTCTTTTGTGAAGACATTATCTGATTACACAGGTCAACAAATTTAAACTTTTTTCAGGAAACATTGATGAAAATAGATGTATATTAAGTATTTTGTAACCCTAATTGAAAATGATAAGCTAATTGCTGTAACACGTAAGGCGTTTTGTTTGTAAGGGGTCGGTGGTGGGGAAAAAAGGAGAGGAAAGACATATTTTTACAAACTAATATTTATTTATTATTATTCACGAATGGGCCCTGGTGGACCACGCGAAGTACAGTTAGAGGCGTTTGTTGTTGTTAGCCTTCCTTTGCGCCCATACTAATTTCATTCTTTCGCTATGAGCTTTTTTTATGAGTTATGAGCAGACAATCAATTTTGATGTTGGTTCTCCCCAGTCTAATGTCTGGTTAATATTCAGGGCCGACTTTTTTTCACACCACTCCGGTATTACTTTTTCTCTTTCTCCTTGTCTCACTCCAGATTTAATTTCGAAGGGCTCTGAGATGTCACCTATGAATTTAACCTTTGACCTTGTGTTAGTTAGTGTTGCTTTAATAATTGCCAGCGTTTTCAGATATAGTCCTAGTTCGTTCACGATTTGGAATAAAGATTCACCGTCAATAGTATCACATGCTTTTTTGAAAACCACAAATGTACAGACGAGATTTTTATTACACAGTTTTTGATGTCTTAGGATCAACTATAGATTCGCGCAACATTTCGATCACCTCTGGTAAAATACGCTTCAACAAGATATACAATTTGTTCCTCGACTTCAGGACCGATTTCAGACTGCCTTAAAAATCCTTTAGATTGTTGACCTTTGTTGTAAGGAACTTTTTTCTTTACAATAATGTAAAAGATCGTTGGTTAAGTTTACGAAAGTTATTTCCCTTGCACCCTATATATTTAGAGCCTGTTGTCGCCAAAAGAAACTTCCAAGAACCTATCTGCATCTTGCGTGTTTGTTCCTCTCCCTAGGCTAAGGCACGGTTCGACACGACACTCAGGCGTCGACATGAGCCTGGAGGCTATAAGGCCTAAAACTGATCTCGGGAGGTACCGTTGAGGGGGCAAAGGGAACTAAGAGAACACCTATGCGGAGTATGGGTGAAAATTTCTGCCTGTCAAATAGTTTCCTTCACAAGCTTAACTGTAACAATTTTTTATATAATTTAGCTTTTTTGCCAATAATATTTGCAATTTGGCACCATCAAACTTGTGAAATTTATGAGATTATTGCATTCACCACTTCCGAATTCGTGAAATCGCTTTTTAGATATGTTCGTCTAGTCTTACTCTCTGTATTTATCGATAATATATCGATATCGCAGTTAAATCTTGTATATTGATAATTAAAACGATCAAGTAGACAGAACTTTGCTTCTCTTTTATTTAAACCTAGCCCGCATGGGTGATCACCTATCGCAAGTTAAAAGTCGGAATATGCTAGTAGCACGACGACCTATTCATTCTGTCATCATCAACTGCAGGATGAAGGCCACTTCAACATGCTTCCAACTTTAACGGCCCTGGGCGTTACTCCGCCACTTGAGGCCAATATATTTAACAATCTCATCAGTCCATCGTGCTTTCGGACGTTACGTATTCACTCCAGGGTTGCCTTGGTCCATCTGTTGTTCCATCGCCTCGCTATATGATCTGTCCATCTCCATTTCAATTCCTTTATTTTTTCAATGATGTCACATACTTTCGTTTGTTCCATGGCCCATGCGCAGAGCTTTCTTTCAAGTCTTGTATATCAAGCACATTCCTTTCCATTCTCCTCTGCGTTACCCGAAGTTTTTTGAACTAATTGCGATATGGGTGTCCAGGGTTCATTTCCGTATGTTATAACGGGTTGGACGTACTGATCGCAGCCTTTATTTTTCAGGCAAAGTAGAAGTTTGCTCTTAAGCACTATGTTGAGCCTGCCCTATGTCTGTCAGCCACATTTAACACGCCGTTCCACTATGATTATATTTTCCCGGGCGGTATCTTCCTTCACTGAAATCCTCGCCCAAGATATATAAAGTGCTCCACAATCTCCAAATCCCTTCCTAAAACTGATTTTTTTTTAGGGAATTTATTGAACATAACCTCACTTTTTTCCAGGTTTATTTTTAAGCCAAATAGTTTGACAGCCCTTTGCAGCTCTTATATGCGTCTTTGCAGCTTCTCTGGGCCTTGTGAAAGGAGAACGATATCATCTGCAAATCTAAGATGGTGTTCATTTACACCATTGACCTTTACACCATCCTATTCTCAATCTAGTTTACGGAATACTTCTTCAAGACCAGCCGAGAAAAAATATAAGTGATATTGCGTACCCCTACCGTATACCTCGTTCTATATTAATTCTCACTTCAAAATCATCAAGGTTAATTGTCGCTGTAGCTCTATAATATATCTCCCTGGCTAAGAAGTACATCCATTATGGCTTGCTTTGATATGGTGTCAAGTGCTTGTTCGTAGTCAATAAAAGCCAAGCACGGTGGAATGGTGTATTCGTTGTGCCTTTCTATGACCTGCTGTACAACCTGGATGTGATCCATTGTACTGAATCCACTTTTTAATCCTGTTTGTTCTCTTGGTTGTGCGTCATTCAGATTTCTTAATATACTTTTAGATATTATCTTATCGAAAATTTTGAACATTACTGATAGGAGGCTTATTTGACGATAATTCTTTAAATCCCCTGTACTCCTTTTTTACGTAAAAGGATCAGTTCTGCATTTTTCCCTAAGTCGGTACTCTTTGTTCTTTGAGGCATTTTGAGTATAATTTTGCCAGTTGGGTATTGTTGTCTTTGATCGATTCTGATCTTCATATAACTGGAAATATAATTTTCTGACAACCTCTAACATTCTTCTTTTCTTTCTCAGCTTCAGTTTAGCCTTGTTAATTCCTTTGTTTTCGGTTCGTGTCCTCTCTGATCGTATATACGTATATATATATATATATATATATATATATATATATATATATATATATATATATATATATATATATATATATATATACATATAACTGACTGACACAACCTCTAATGTAAAATTTATGGGATAAATTTCCGAACCATTTCTGATTAAAACTGGAGTACGCCAAGGAGATGGGTTATCCCCACTCCTCTTCAACCTGGTCCAGGACAAAGTTATAAGGGAATGGGAAAAAGAACTGAAAAATCAAGGACACTGGAAACCAATACTCGGACGATCCAAAAACAACATAGAAATATCATGCCTGGCTTTCGCAGACGACCTAGCCATACGCGCAGACAATGAAAAAAGAGCAACCAAACAGATTGAAGTCCTCAAGGAATTTGCAGAGAAAGTTGGCTTACAAAGCTCCTTTCAAAAAACGAATTCTTCTGCTCAAAATTAGATGTTCAAAATTTGAACACCAAATATGGCAAAATAAATAGGGTTACTCACTTCAAATACATGGGCGAGATCCTCGAACCCACAGGAGGAGAGAAGATAGCACAGAAGACTCGATTACAGAAGATGAAGAGGGTATACGGCAAGACACACCATATCTACTATAAGAAATGCCTATCCTCACACACAAAAATAAGACACTACAACACAGTAATCAACACGGAAGTACTATACGCAAGCGAGACACTTACACTTCATACAAAAAGCGGCATAAAAAACATAATAAAAAAAGAACGCAAAATTATGAGGAAAATTATCTGTCCAAAACTGAGAGAAGAAGGATACAGACTACATTCTCGAAAGACCACATAGAGAATGTCCAACGTAGCGACGGACATAAGAAAAAGAAGCCTCCCACCGACAAGACTCACCAACAGAATTCTTACATACATACAAGGAGTCAAGTCAACAGTACCATGGATCACACAAGTCAGAGCTGATCTGGGAAAGGCACAAATGGGTCCGTCACAGATTGAGGATAGAAGAACGTACAGAAACAAAATATATATATGGAACGTTGCATCAGAGAGCAAAGTTTCAAGGAGGTCGGGGACAAAATGGACGGAGGAGAGAAAGAGAATCCACGGAGAAAGGATGAGAGAGGTGTGGAGGATCAGAAAGAATACTCGAAAATGAGTCAGAATGCTTTCTGGGCATCATCATCATCATCATTCAGCCATTGTCGATCCACTGCAGGATGAGAGTCTCCCCAGCATGCTTCCAATTCGCATGGTCCTGAGCTTTCTTCTGTCATTCGGGTCCAATATACTTGGTGATGTCATCCGTTCATCGTGTTTCGGCCTTCTTCGCGGGCGTTTATGCTCAAGCGCTATCCATTCCAAAATTGCTTTGGTCCATCTGTCGTCGCATCGTCTCGCTATACGACCGGCCCACTTCCATTTCAATTCTTTCGCCTTTCCAATGATATCAAATACCTTCGTTTGTTCTTATCCATATGCGGGTCTTTCTGTCCCGCTTTGTAATGCCAAGCATACACCTTTCCATTTCCCTCTGTGCAACCCGAAGCTTTTGAACAGATTGTGATGAGAGTGTCTATGTTTCACTTCCATATGTCAAAACAGGCAACACGCACTGATTAAAAATCTTTCTCTTCAGACAAAGTGGGAGTTTGCTCTTAAATACTATATTGTTCCGGCCAAATGCCTGCCAGCCACACTTAACCCGCCGTTCCACCTCCCGCACGGTATCACCTTCGATTAAAATCCTTTACCCAAGATATATGTAGTGGTCCACAACCTCTAAATCACTTCCTAAAATAGCAATTCTTTTGTTATATATATACTTCCGTATGTCATAACGGGACGGGATAAGGACACGCCGATCAAAGACACAAGATCAAAGTAACTGAATTGTATAAATCTAAATAAATAAATTAATTTAATTCTTTATTGAAAAATAATATAACCTACGATAAAAATGTCGAAAGATTAATTTGCACCAACGTTACTTGATGGATATATCTCGTTGACCTCACAAAAGCATAACAGAAAATCGTTATGGTGTTTTATCGACGTGTTTGGCGACCAGTCATCCACTTTTTTGTCGTATTATCTTAATAGCTCCTGAAATTGACAGCCCTGTCATGTGCCGAACAAATATGATGCCCGTTATTCGATAGGGCTTTGTTTTCTATTGGATAATTTAATACGATTATATTAAGCCTTTAAATAATTACTTAGCAAAAATCGTCACTATTTCAATAAAAAAGAGATTGTAAAGTTTTAGATTCAATAGGTTTATTGAAGGATTTTATATGATCATTTCTGTCGCCTTTGAGATTTGAAAATTTCAAAATTATATCGGAGAATCAATTTAAGAAACTTTCATTTATTTTTAATGACAATTAATTACACATTTTAGTCAAAACTATATTAGAGTTTCAGAAACCCCTAAATTATCGTATGTATGTCCACAAAGTATTATTTTTTAAGTAAATCTTCGTTTACTGAGGCATTTCTTCGAGCTTGAGATGGAGATGTAATCTCCTGCAACTAAATCCAGCTAATATGGTACTAGTGGAAGCATTTCCAAATATAGATCACGGTCAGAGTTTTATCGCAACAATATGCGACGTGTGAAGATTCATTATTGTGGGAAAAGAACTTTTTCAGAAGAGAACCTTTGAGTTGTTCCAGTCATGAAGCGTAATATGCTTATATGATGGTTCCGCCTTTGCTAGGTTAGCTAGGCTGCTGTTTCGTCTCTGCCATATAAAAGGGAATTTATATTTAATCTACTGTCTACCAGACGATCTGAGGCTACATGCCCGAAAACAATAAGAACCAGGTCGAAAAGAATGCCAAAAATCAATGCCATTCTATGTGTCGATGGACACAATAAAATAGTTATTTGTCATGTAATAAGTGGTTTTCCTATATTAATGGTTTCTAAGGTCTAATTTTATTGTTGGTTGTGTTTGATTCAAATTCCCACCAAATTTCGACTGACGCACATATTCCAGGATTAAAGATATCATTATCATTGAACTCTTATATCATTCAGCTTTTAAACCTCCATAAACCAGCTCACAGAGGGTAATCTCCTTTATTTAGATGTCGAATTTTTTCTACATCAACTGCTTCACGCATAACTTATGTCTTATAGTTCTCCATGCTATTTGTTAGCAACTATCCTAATCAATTTTGTAGCCTGTTTGTAAATGGTGTTGTTATGGGGTCGACGTGGTCTTTATTTCTCACCACTAATTTTGGTTCTTCTGCTCGGACTTACACTCTTTTGTCGATCTGCCCAACGTATTCCTGTATGTATATCCCTCATGATATACTGTATCTAAAGGGTGATATTTTAGGTGTGTCCGAACTTCCGATAGGGGTCGATGTCAAATCATCGTGGCAATCATCATAACACATCAAATGTCTGGGAAATTATTATGAAAAGTTTAACATCAGAATAATGCTTGTAAATTGTCGAAATTTATTATCAAAATCAATGTTCTGTGCGCCAAACTTAAGGCCACTTCGTGAATTTTATGGTGCTAATGATCGCCCAGCCGAACGATGTATTCGCCGAATTATCGACAAATTCGAAGAAAATATCCCCGCTGTTAATATCGACGCAAGAAGCATTGATGAAGATCAAAATTTATCAATTCGTGGATGGGGATCGTTAACAGAGCGACGATCAATGATTATTTAATTCCGAATTTGATTGGTATTGATTTGGGGAAAATATGGTTTTAAGAAGACGGGTCTGCATATCACAGAGCAAACGCAACAATCAATTTAATGAGGGAACAATTCGGTGAAGAAGTTATTTCGAGGAACATACCTGTTAATTGGCCACCAAAGTCATGTGATTTAACGCATTTAAATTTTTTTTGGTTATGTTAAATCTTTAGCCTATGCCGATAAACCGCCTCGACGCCTTGGAAACCAACATAACCGAATAATTGCGGATATAAGACCTCAATGCATGAAATATTTCTCGGAAATTGGATTAACAGATTGTGCTTTGTCCGAGGTTGCCGCGGCGAACATTTGTCCGAAATTATTTTCAGATATTAATGTCATTGAATGTTATGTCACATGAAATTTATATTGTCAAGGCATCTAATTCAGTTGTTGATTTATTTGAATTTAAAGTTGGGACGCACTAAAAAAATCACCTAGTATAATAGGATGATCGATTGACATAAAATTAATATAATAAAGATTCTGTATTACACATAAAAATGATCTAAATTTACATTGAAATACTTATTTATCATATTCATTATCTAAGTTCAGACACGCTAAAAAAAAAATCACCCAATCTTTGATTTTCCTATCTTAACGGCTCCTGAGGTATAATTTTATTGTTGCCCGGTATGTTGTGTTACACTACAATGCAACGAGACTGGGAAATTTAGCAACAGAAATGGAAATGTACATAGTTAGCACAAAATACCAACACAAAACGCAGCATAAAGTAACATGGTTAATCCCAGGCGGAACAACAGGAAACCAGATAGACCACATCCTCATAGACAAAACAAGACAAAAAATGATAGAAGATGTAAGATCGTTCCGAGGAGCAGACGTGGATACTGACCACATTCTAGTAATAGCGAAGCTTAAGTTAAGCATGGTAGGTGGAGTGAATTTACAAACAAACAGAAGGAGATGGAACATTGAGATGATAACAGGTAAGGAGTCACTATACGAAGAAGAAGTCAGAAAACAACTGGCAGACAGTCCAGAAGACGAAAACATAGAAGTAGAATGGAGAAATATAAAAAGATGTATTGATTACGCCGCAGATAAGATATTGGGAAAAAATCCATAAAAGGAAGGAAGCAATGGTTTGCAGAATAATGCAGAGGAAGAATGCTGCTACATTGAAGTGGCTAAGAACAGGGAGTGATGTAGACTACAGGGCATATCAGGAAATTAGAAAAAACAGCACTAAACTAGTAAAAACTAAGAAAACTAGATGGACAGAGAAAATGATGGAGATGATAGAAAAAGATAATAAGAATAACATAAAATTATTCAGATATATCAAAAGACAAAATGCGAATAGGAACACAACAAACATAAGTAGCACCGAATGGGCGAATCATTTTAGAAAAATATTAACAGATAACAGAACGGTGACGGAAAAGGAAAAGGAGGAAACCTGGACGGCAATATGGAAGAAGAAGAACTGGATATACCCACAGAAGAAGAATTTAATGATGTAATAACTCAACTTAAATTAAATAAAGCAGATGGATTAGATAATATGGTCAATGAGATGATAAGAATCGGGGGAGAAGCCTTAAGAAGAAGGATATTGAAGCTGATAATATATATCCGGAAGAAAGAAAAAATGCCTAATGAGTGGAAAAAAGGGATAATAATGCCAATTTATAAGAAGGAAGATCCAAAAGATTGTGCAAATTGCAGGGGAATTACCTTACTTAGTGTTGTATATAAGATACTGGCCATGATAATAAATAACAGATTGATGAGGTATACACCACAATCATCAATAAAGCGACACAAGCAGTTGCATATGCACACAATGTTAATGTGCTAGCTAGAGATAGAATAAGCCTAGAAGAAGCAATTTAAAAAATTGGACAAGAAGCAAAGAAAAGATGCCTCACAATAAATCAAGAAAAAAGCAAATATATGGTAATAAGGAAAGAAAATAGAACAGTTACAACCAAATCAGTAAAAATACGAAATTACGAATTTGAAGTAGTAGAAAACTTTAAATATTTGGGAATAATAATAAATAGCAAAAGCGACAGAAACATAGAGATTGATCATAGAGTACAGGCGGGACACAGAGCCTATTATAAATTTAAAAGCATTATGAAAAACAAAAACATAAGAATAAATACAAAAATGAAGGTATATAAAGCAGCTATTAGATCGATGGTGACCTATGGGGCAAAGATAATGAATTTATCAAGCTTGAAACAGGAAAAGTTACGAATATTCGAAGAAAGATAATAAGAAGAATATATGGATTAAACAAAGTTGCAGAACATGAACACAGAAGGTTAATGAATTTTGAAATAAAAATCATTTTGAAAGGAGAAGGAATTGGAAATATAAGCATGTTGAGAAAAGATACTGGACCGACATGTGGAAGAAAATAACGGAAGAAACGAGGACAAACAATAGGATAGAATAAGGCAAGAATAGAGGAACGTGGACTAACTCACCACAAGAAATGACTTTCTAGAACTCAAAAGAATATATATATATATATATATATATATATATATATATATATATATATATATATATATATATATATATATATATATATATATATATATATAAATCTTAGGCCCCAAACAAATAAATGGCACAAAATACCGACTTCGAGAAAACGAAGAAATCAAACAATACACGGATATACATTGCAATATGAGAAAAAGAAGACTTAAGTTTTACGGACACATAAAACGGATGAATCCCAGTAGGCTAACTAGACAAATACTAGAATTTTATGAAAATAGGAGTAGAGCTAAAGTAGAAATAATGAAATGGATTGCTGCAATTAAAGAGGATCTAAGATCAGCAAATATTACACAATGTGAAATTCAGGATAGAAGCTGTTTCAGACACAAGGTTAACGTTCGGGAGGTTGGCCAGAGGGAAAAATGTAGGAAGACTGGAACAACTTGGCCTGACGACGAAAGGAAAAAAGCTCATAGCGAAAGAATAAAATTAGTATGGGCGCAAAGGAAGCCTAACGACAACAAACGCCTAACAAACGTCTAATTGTACTTCGCGCGGTCCACCAGGGCCCATACCTGAATAATAATAATAATAATAATAATAATAATAATAATAATAATATAATAATAAAAATAATACTTGCTATTAGAAATGCACCTCCTCCATATTATAAGTACTCGCCTTCTCCTGTACTTGAATCATCCGATACCATTCTTTACTGGGACAGACCAATCACTACTGATCGAACGGTTGATTATAACAGGCCGGATATTGTTCTAATCAACAAAAAGGACAAGAGGGCTTTTATAATTGACATCGCAGTGCCACTATCTCACAACATTAGAAAAACTGAGATAGAAAAATCCACAAAGTATGAAAATCTGGCATACGACTTGAAGAACCAGTGGAAACTGAGTAAGGTAGATGTAGTGCCCTTCGTTATATCCGCCGAAGGCCTGATAAGTAAGAGATTTTCAAAGAACCTCGAGAGCCTCGGGATCTCGAGATCGATTGCCATAGTGGGACAGCGTGCCGTGCTCTTGCAGACGTGTCACATTGTTCGTAAGATATTATGCTAGGGTGAGAGGAGCTGAATTGCTTTTTCATCTTGGCATTGGAATACCGGCCAGCATGAGCTGAGATTCTACAGTAAGGATGAGCAGAATAATAATAATAATAATAATAGATTGCATAACTTCTGGATTAAAATCTTTACAGCCGCCTATCCCGTACTTGCAAATGCATTTGAAGAGGTTTTAATAAATCCAGACACTTTCCCAGACTTCCTAATGGAGGGCAATACATACCTACTGTTCAAAAAAGGGGACGTTAAGCAACCCAATAACTACAGACCAATCACATGTCTGTCAGTGTTATATAAACTGTTCACAGCCCTACTCAATAAAAAAATCTACCAACGTTGTGATAAAAACAACATTTTTGAAGAAGAGCAGAAAGGATGTATAAGAGCAAGTATGGGCTGCAAGGAACAATTGACGATCGATGCTGTAGTTCTTGAGCAAGCGCGAAAAAGAAAACGCAACTTAAATATCTGCTATACAGACTACAAGAAAGCATTCGATATTGTCCCTCACGATTTACTGGTTGAGGTTCTGAATTTCTATAAAATTAGCCCCCAGATTATTAATTCTTTAAAGTGCCTGATGGGGAAGTGGAAAACGAATCTTTTTGTCGGCCAACAATGCATTGCTGCTGCAAATATCGAGAGGGGAATTTTTCAGGGAGATTCCATTTCTCCATTTTGGTTCTGTCTGGCATTGAACCCTTTGTCCACTCTACTCAACTACAGCAATATTGGATATAAACTTAACATGAGGAATCCAAGAAACCTCTCTCATCTACTATATATGGATGACCTTAAATTATATGGAGAAACTAGAGAAAAATTAAACTCATTTATAAAAACGGTTGAAACATTCAGTAGGGATATCAGAATGTCATTCGGACTGGACAAATGCTCTACCATTAGTATACAGAAGGGAAAGGTTCAGAGTCAACATTCAACACTTTGTAACATACAATAACTAGTACCAGAAGAATCCTACAAATATTTAGGAATACCCCAAAAGCATAAACTTGATCATAACCAGTTAAAGAAGGACTTTTCCACTCTATACCAAAAGATACTTACAAAACTTTTAAACACCAAACTGAACAGTGGAAACCTCATTAGAGCGATCAACGGTTGGGCAGTGCCAACTCTGACATATTCTTTTGGCATAGTTAAATGGTCAGAAATTGACTTTGATGAACTTGATAGGTTGACACGCCGAACATTGACAAAGTTCCGATGCCTGCATCCAAACTCATCCAACATCATCATCGAAAAGACTATACATCCCAAGAAAGTTGGGGGGTAGAGGCCTTGTAAACGTAAAAAATCTTTGTCTCAATCAAGAAAATAGACTGAGAATACACTTCATTGATTCAAACAGTACGTTAATGAAATTGGTTGCAAATGAGGATCGGGGTTTAACCCCACTGAATCTAAATAAACAAAATCGAATTGATAGCAGAACAAAACTCACGGACTGCGTTCGAGAATGGAAAGGACAAACATTGCACGGAAGGTTTCCTAAGTCACTCGAAGATGACACCATAGACGAACAATTGTCTCTGAAGTGGCTGACCGATGGACTCATGTACCCAGAAACAGAAGGTTTCACGATATCTATTCAAGATAAGGTAGCAAGAACAAAAAACTATGAAAAGCACATACTGCATTTGGACGTAGTCGATAAGTGCAGGAAATGCGGTACTTTGGGGAAAACAATTGAGCATCTTATTGGCGGTTGCCCGGCCATTGCTCCTAATGCTTATTTAGGACGGCATAATCAGCTGGCAAAAATTATACATCGACAAATTGCAAAAAAATATTCGCTATTAGAAAGCGCACCTCCTCCATATTATAAGTACTCGCCTTCTCCTGTACTTGAATCGTCCGATACCATTCTTTACTGGGACAGACCAATTACTACTGATCGAACGGTTGATTATAACAGGCCGGATATTGATATAATCAACAAAAAGGACAAGAGGGCTTTTATAATTGATATCGCAGTTCCACTATCTCACAACATTAGAAAAACTAAGATAGAAAAATCCACAAAGTATGAAAATCTGGCATACGTCTTGAAGAACCAGTGGAAACTGAGTAAGGTAGATGTAGTGCCCTTCGTTATATCCGCCGAAGGCCTGATAAGTAAGAGATTTTCAAAGAACCTCGAGAGCCTCGGTATCTCGAGATTGATTGCCATAGTGGGACAGCGTGCCGTGCTCTTGCAGACGTGTCACATTGTTCGTAAGATATTATGCTAGGGTGAGAGGAGCTGAGAACTTCGACCGACAAACGCATTCCCGGATTAAAGATATCATCATTCAGCCTTTATATTCTGCACAGTGTTGGACATTGGCCTCATCTATACATTTCCATTGCTTTTTATCCGGCGTATTTGCTCTCCAGTTGGTACATATATGTGATTGGTTAGTAACGTTTAGAGTAAAATATATTTATAGTGTTCTTTATAAGCTTGCATTATTGTTTTTCCTCTTTACCCCCAAATACAAAAAATAGACACCTAATGTAGTCTGAGATTTCGGTTTTTAAAACCCAATCACCTGGGTATTCTCGAAACTGACTGTTAAGGGGGTATTAAAGCACAAACATACACTAAACTCATCAAGCAGGTTGGTGAATTTAGTTTGAACAGTCATTTTAGGGCCAGACGGTGTTTGCAACGGTCTATGGGTCACATGTTACTGTTTTTAAGTTTTGTCGCGTCGCATATTTCATTTTCCCGGCACTACCCATATCTGGAAAACATTCCCTTATCCACCATCTTAGAAATTCTTAGCCCATTTTACCCTCACGAGAGATAACATACGTATGTATATACAGTGCTTTCATTTCAAAAGTAGCCACCCTCATTGTTTTTTCTAGCGATGAAAATTAGCTCTAGACAAAAAACACGTCGATTTAGATAAGGAGGGGGAAGTTCAAAACCAATGTCCGTTATATTTTATATTTCACCTCCTTACATCCAGACCTCTGTATTTAAAATTTTTAAATAACAATCTCTATCTTGTAATATATCATTTTAAAGATTCTGAAAATCCTAAGTAAACTGCTTTTACAAAACTGAAATCGGTCGATCCGTTCTCGTAACAGAACGAAAAATTATAGTATAGTATTATAGTAAATCGCATTTTACGTGGGAGTGAAAATTTTTTACTCAAATACAAAAATAAATTAATAAAATAAATGTACTTTTAAAAACACGATTTACAAATTTACTATATTAATTATAACGTTTTACCTGCACGTAGGGGTAATTTCATTCCTTAGGTCCTAAGTATCCTGCGACAAAGTTTTGTATACAACCGTCTTTAGAAAACCCCAAAGAAAGAAATCCAGTGGAGATCTCGGCGGCCATTCCACAGCTGTTCTTCTGCCTAACCATGAAACCTTTAATTCCACAATTGCCGGATGTAATGCGAGATGTAATGTCTAGTGTGGTGGTGCGCATTATTTTGAAAGTATACATTTTTTCATCCAACAGTAGCTTTTCTTGTTTATCGATTTGGTTTTCTAATGACTGTGGATCGGTTTTGTTTTCCAATAAGTTTAACTACCATTCATTCGACTATTATTTCACAAAATTCCAGCCCAAACATTAATCTTTTGAGGAAACAACGCATGGATTCTCCCTGGCATTATTTCACAAAACTGAATGCTTCTGTCAAAATCATCTTCGCTGAGCTACTGAAAAATATTAAATTTCTAACGAAAGAACGTGTTTTGTTTTAGAATTTTATGTATCGAACCAATGAAGATATTTATGCTAAGTTAACACTTTTGCAATTATATAGTTGGATTGACAGTCAAATGGTCTAAAATTTAATCTGTGTGGGTTCATTAAGAACTATCGGCTTATTATTCACATAGTTACACAAGAAGCCAGTCTCTTCAATTTTTTAGCACGTTTTATTATGTATTGATGTCCTATATTTTTGTCCGAAAGCCGTTCATTAAAAAGTCGATCTGTTCTGTAAGCACTATAAGCATCTTCAGCACCATAAATAAAATTTATTTCAATTTTCTCTTGTAAATAGTTAAATTCTGTCACTATAACTGTAACTGACACCATTTGACAAATAATTGAAAATCGCCACTTGTGAAAAAAATGTTTTTAATTTTAGCTGTAATGAGAAATAAAGTGTGCATTAAAACACAAATAAACGACGAGTTAAAATAAAAAGTATCTTATCTTAGTTTTTATATTAGGAAAAGAAAAATGGTGTACGTGAAAAAATTTAAACAAACTTTTTTGTAACACAATATTACGATTCCGTTAAATATTTTGTAAATTTATTTTTCCTTTTATTGTGCGAACGGATTAAACAATTTCAGTTTTGTAGACGAAGTTTAATTAGGATTTTTAAAATATTTAAAATGACATATTACAAGATAGGGGTTGCCATTTAAAATTTTTAAGTACAGGTGGCTGGGTGTAATACGGAGAAACGAAATATAACGACATTGGTTTTGAACATCCATCTCGATATCAGAATTGGTTCGTTTTTTGTCTAGAGCTAATTTTCATTGTTAAAATAAATAATGGGGATAGTTACTTTTTAACAGAAATCTTTGATCTATACTCCACGTGGGTCCATCTGTTTGGCCGCCGCCATTGCGCCATGACAAGTACCTCCCAAAACCTGAACTAGAGTCTAACGTAAGGAAGCGGCTGAAAAGTAACAATAGCGGGGCGCAATCTCACCGCAACTCGCGCCATCCTACGGTGAATGTTCTCAGCAGTCGGGACTATACAATGCATTCTTCTAGTAACCTGAAATGTAGGTATCAAGTATGCTCAAAAGATAGCAATATAGCGTAGATCGCATAGCATAGCACAACCTTGTTTTCGGACTTTATAGAGGTCTCTGATGTAATTAATAAAGACTTCTAAAACCCAAATTCGGCGAGTTTGTTTATTGACTGGTCCATTTAATTGGAAATGATCTTCATTGTTCATAACAATAGTCAAATTAACCCCCATTTAACCCTTAATAAATATTTATGCAGACAAAAATTCAAATCATTGTGCAAAATACAGTTTACCGTTATTCATTCCGTTGATCAATTCCGCCTAGTAGAGCGAGTGGGTTTTTATTTTAATTAATGAAACCTTCGTTCGAAGTGCAGCTATTCGTCTAGGAATGGTGTTGCTCTCGCCATAATATCCGATGTTGAAGTGACGCCTGAAAAGTAGCTGCATAATCACAGGCTTCCTAGTTTTACCAAAACATGTCGTAAGCAAATCTGCGGAGCTCTCGAGTTCACAGCGGCATAATGAATACTAAACAGCATCGTAAGAAAAGTACACCAGCCGCAGGACCTCTTTCTTCCTCTCCTAGACTACTACCAATTCCAAAAACGCCCGATTCTCTTAAACCATTTTATTTCTCCAGCATGTAGTCGTTCCCATATAATATTTTATTTTTTATTATCTAAGGTGAAATAAGTATATTTCTATTTATAAACTCACATTTAACAAATCTCTCAATTTTTCTGTAATATTCATTAAAATCATAATATTCCGAAAATAATAAATATCATTTCTAGCTCGACATTGCTAAGACAACTACAACTATCACAAACATAATTCCAAATTAGTACACAAGGACAGAGATTAGATCAACCCTAGACCCAAGACAAGATCAGTATGGATTTTTTCATAGAGAAAGAGGGAAACCTGAAAATACCACCCTTGAGACAACATTCCTCCCCCGTTCTCGCAGGGTCGTTAATATTCCTGACGTAGGATGAAAACCAGGGATCATCTTTGTAAAATAAATAAAAACAATTTAATCTCGATATAAAGATGCCGATTTTATTTTGTTGTTTTGTTTCGTGTAGTTGTATGAAACAACTTTCTAAACAATCGTACATTTTACAAAATTATCCTGCATTATCCTACGCATATTGTTTAGAAAAAAAACGAGTTTTTCAAATATTATGAAAAGAAGCCATGAAAATTTTATTTTCAGATTGGGGATATGGCAACCAGATTCGGTGAATGGCTCGTCAATGGTTACGACCTGCTTTAAGCAAAACAATGATAATCGATGGTGTTCTTTTTATATCTGGTTCCCCTTATCGTAATGTTCCCACTAAACAAGTAATATTCGGTTTTAGATTGATAACAAAACACCCTCTGATATTTTAGTCATTTAGAAAAAAATTAATTCAAATTTATCGATATTTTCCATAATACAAGATGTCCTAAAAGACGGTTCCCAATTTGAACTTAGTTAAAATATCCTAATTTTGGTTTCTCATTTATTTTTCGGCCCATATTCATTAAATTTCATATTTATTAAATATTTATTAAATTTCGGCCCATATAAATGAAAAACTCACGAATTGGGGATATCGATCAAATCTTTGTAATCTATATTAAAGTAAGGATTCCAAACCAAACTATAAAAATGTCTACTGTCTACTGTCGACTACCTTCTTCAATTTTTCTCTAGAGACGTTAATAAGGAGAATTGTGCTAAATACTAAATAATTAATTTTCACTGGATGGTATCAAATCTTAGCGTACGCAAATGAGATTGACAAGATCACGAATGGGTCAAATAATAAACTCAACAAAAACCAAATACATAAGGTGAAAAAAAAACAAAGAAAGGAACAAGGTGTAGATTAGACTGGGTCAAAAAAATTGAGTTTTTTTTTTAAATGGTTACTGAATATATTATTTGTGATGACAAAAAAATATATTATTATAGTTAGAGCCCTTAATCCTTTCAGTACACTTTCCTTCACTACGCTTACAAACAATTCCAAGCTGCCAATTACTTTTCATTTAATAGTTTTGATTGATTGCCCGGTTGGCTCTTGGTGAAACATAGTAACAATGATAATAATTAAAACACTTGGTATTTGTTTCACAATATATTCAAGATATTCTCTAACATGTTTCGGCCTCGCGACCATTCTCAAAGAGAGTTATGTATAAACTAAACTAAAGTTTCAAAGTGCTGTCTAATGGAAGTCGGTTTTTTCATCTCGTTAAATTTATTACACTATCAATAATTGGAGTATTTCCGAAGTCTAGCTGGGTGTTTGTTAGGTTTTTGCCGTCGTATATGGCTTTTTTAATTTCGAAAATTTCCAGGTAATTTAACAGCCTGCTTTTATTGCAGCTATGTATTAATTTGGTATTATTAATGTTAAAAAAATGGTTCTGGTCTATACAATGTTCGGCAAAGCCCGTCTTTCTCCGATTGTGTAAAATTGAATATTTATGTTCTTTTAGCCTATCATTGAGCAATCGGCCCGTTTGACCTATATAAATAGCGTCACACATATTACATTTAATTTCGTATACTCCGAGAGTTGCAAATTTAACAAATGTTCAGTTTGATAATGAAGAAATTAAGTTATTAGAAAAAGGCCTCAAATACTGTCCAAACTTCGTCAAATCCACAGATATTGAAATACTCGCAGCCAATTTAGAGAATCTTTTAAGTAGTTTAAATAAAAGCCAATTAGCAAAATATAACATTGCAAATATAATAGCAAACAATAAAATAAAAAATAAATATTCCAACGAACTCAGAATAATTAATAAATTACGTAACAAAATTTACCAAAACAATTTAATTCTTTGCAAAGCTGACAAAGGTAATACTGTTACTATTCTAACAAAAGATGAATACCTACTAAAAATGAACACACTCATCAACACAGAAAACTGTAGAGAACTCAAGACCGATCCAACAAAAAAATATCATACCGCTGTAAAGAAAATTACAAAAACGTACAATGAAACCTTCTTAAATATATCGCAATCCAAACTAGATACCATGAACCCAAAATCTCCAGTCTTATACGGAATGCCTAAACTGCATAAAGATGGCATTCCAATGAGACCAGTTGTTTCTTATGTAAATGCTCCTGCATATAAACTTTGCAAACAACTCAACAGTGATCTACCATTATTTATCGATTTCAACTCGCCCAAAGCAATCAAAAATATAATAGAACTAACAACAAAATTAAAAAACATACAGATACCTCCCAATGCAAAGTTAGTTTCGTTCGATATAAAAAGCCTTTTTTCCTCCATTCCGGTACAAGATCTTAAAAATATCCTCACTGAAAGAATTCATGAATGCAATCTTGAAATCGTGCACAAAAATGCTCTCATAGAAGCTATCAATGTATGTACCGAACAAAATTATTTTCTGTTCAATTCAAAATTTTACCAACAAACGAATGGATTACCAATGGGAAGCCCCCTGAGCCCCCTCCTGGCAGAAATTTATATGGCTAATTTTGAAAACAATTTATTTAGCGACACTAATTATACAAGACACATACATTTTTGGGCCAGGTATGTCGATGATATTATTTGCATATGGACCGGTACAGAAAGACTATTGGGTCAATTTCTTGAATATTTAAACAGTGTAAACTCAAAAATCCAGTTCACAATAGAAACAGAGACGGATAATTCATTAAATTTCTTAGATTTAAAAATAATAAGAACACCGAATAAATTAGAATTCGAAATATTTAGAAAACCCACGTATACCGATACAATTATTCACGCAAGTTCAAATCAGTCATGGAATGTAAAAATGTCCACTTTTCATAGTATGACCCACAGACTTCTAACGATTCCACTTAAAAAAGACAGCTATGAAAAAGAACTTAATATTATCAAAAATATCGCAAGGAATAATGGATATCAGCCAAGCATCATAGATAAAATGATAAAAAACAAGATTAAGAAAAACAACACCAAACATTTTTATGCCGCAACACCCGAAAAAGATTCTAAAAATTGGCATGCTATAAACTATATTCACAAATTAAGTTCAAGAATCACAAATCAGTTAAAGAACGAAAATATTAATATTATCTCTGTTAATAAGAATAATCTTACATCGATGTTAAACAATAACAAAGAAAGAGCAAAATTTTGTGACAAATCTGGAGTATACGAAATTAAATGTAATATGTGTGACGCTATTTATATAGGCCAAACGGGCCGATCGCTCAATGATAGGCTAAAAGAACATAAATATTCAATTTTACACAATCAGAGAAAGACGGGCTTTGCCGAACATTGTATAGACCAGAACCATTTTTTTAACATTAATAATACCAAATTAATACATAGCTGCAATAAAAGCAGGCTGTTAAATTACCTGGAAATTTTCGAAATTAAAAAAGCCATATACGACGGCAAAAACCTAACAAACACCCAGCTAGACTTCGGAAATACTCCAATTATTGATAGTGTAATAAATTTAACGAGATGAAAAAACCGACTTCCATTAGACAGCACTTTGAAACTTTAGTTTAGTTTATACATAACTCTCTTTGAGAATGGTCGCGAGGCCGAAACATGTTAGAGAATATCTTGAATATATTGTGAAACAAATACCAAGTGTTTTAATTATTATCATTTTCATTTAATTTTTCTTGAAATCACCTTAAAGCTTCGTTATTTGAGGTCCAATAAATATGCTTTCTTTTAGTTTTGCATTACTTAATTGAGGAAATATTTCTGTTAGGTACTTGAAACTATTACTTTCTTTATCCATGGCATTGCCAAAGTTTTTCATTAGCCCAAGCTTAATATGGAAAGACGAAAGAAGCAGCTTTTTTGGGTTAACAAGGGGCAATATTTTATGTTTGAAGTACCAGGTTCAAAAGAACTTTTATGAGGCCAATCTTTCTTATTGTAAAGTTCTTTTATTGCCTCATAGACACAAACAACAGCAACTGTAAACCAAAGTACTTCTTACCTTTGTACTTCAAAATCAGCAAATAATTTCATGATATAAAGGAGAAGCAGGCACTTGAAAACAGAACTTGCTAGGCCATTTCTGTGAAAAGAAGTTTAAATATCTACCTAAAAGAAACGCAAGAAAAACATTCTCATCAATGTTACAAAAACCATGTCGACCTGTACGAGTCAGACGTGGACTATCTCAAAGAAAGACAAACTATTGTTGAGTACCTGGGAGTGAAAAATACTGAGATAAGTATATGGCCCCGTTCAAATTGAAGGAGTTTGGACAATTAGAACGAGTGAAGAAATAGCAACAATTATTAATCGTCCAGATTTAGTGAACAAATTCAAGGGCAAATGACTGAGTTCATTGTCATCCACATCGAGAGGATGGACAGCGAAGGCCGACAAAGAAAATATTGGAAAAAGGCGTAGAAGGATCAAAACCGACGGGAAAAATAAACTATGAAGAGATGGGGCAGGAAATAGGGAAGGGAAGAGGTGGTAATAACGAAATGGAAACGAAGGACGAGATATAGAAAGGAGTGGAAGAAAACAAAACAAAAGCGGCAAGAAAATACTGATTTAAAAGGCGGCACTCCTCCTCTACAACTATATTACGAAGTTATTGAAACGGGTGGTCACGTATTCCATGTAAAAAAGAACATAGACCTAGAAGGACCTAGGATGAGGCGAATACTCTTGATGAGCTGTCATGCCTTAGAGAAGAAGAAGTTTCGTTTATTATTTATGAATAAATTAAGTTGTTAAAATTTATTTTGAAAATGGAAGAACTCAATGTGAATTTCGATTAATTTTTTACGTTAGAGATGCTCCTTACAAGCGCACAATACACAAATTGATAGCCAAATTGTTGGGGTTTCGGTCGGTAAGTGACGCAAGGAGACAACGCAGATCACGAGCAGCATGATAAAATGAAAATATCCAACGAAAGTGTCCGAGAAGCTGGAAGAATATTAGTACGATGAAGCTCTCTGCTCAAGAAGAAATAAAAAACAGTCTCTACAGGGTACTTTAAAACAAGATCTCCATGTGTAACTGCATAATATCCAGCTAGAGCAAGAACATAACTGTTATACATTTTCGCTGCGATATGACTTTAGTCGTCTTTTTTAAAATATTTCTAAGCCATATGAAAATTTTCTTAATAAATTATGGCTGTCTGATAAAGTCTATTTTTACTTAAATAGATTTATAAATAAATAAAATTCACATTACTGGGGTACAGAAAATCTACAATTGATTCATGAAAAACCTCTCCACAGTGAGAGAGTCAGTTTCCGCGCAAAGCATTATTAGACCTTTCTTTTTTTTAAGAATCGTTTCTAGATTGTAGAACTCAATATATTTCCATTTATCATGTAAACTCGTCTAAAGCGAATATTCTTTCTGGTGTACCTCAGGGACTAGTGTTGGGCCCATTGTTCTTTATTGCATATGCATCTGATATTTTACGTTCTGTCCAGAACATGAAAGTGCAGGCTTATGCTGATGATACGCAATTATATTTCAGTTTTCCTCCACGTGAATACTCTAGAGCTAACAATATAATTAATATAATAAATAATTTACAATTAATTAATATAATAAATATAACAAAATAAATAATTAATCAGTTAAACGAGCTTAAAAGACTCTCATTAGCATATAATCTGAAATTAAACTCTTTTATAAATCTAAAGTTATAGTATTTTGTACTAAACCTAACTATTTTTAAAGACAGATCTTTCAGTATCTGTTGACGCATAGAAGCTTGGTTTTGTAGATTGTGCGTAAAACTTGGGTGTTATTTTTAATTCAAAGTTGCGTTTTAAAAATCATGTATCCAAGTTAATTCATAAATCATTTATGTACCTTAAATTACTTAATGCTAATAAGCACATTGTAAACCAGGCTTTAAGAAAGCTATTATCAGAGTTGTTTGTACTTTCTTAGGTTACACACTGTGACTTCATTTATTTTTCATGTCTCGATTCTGTGGACGGGGGCAGAATACAACGGGTGTGGAATGCTTGTTGTCTTATCTTTGAACTTCGAAAACGGAATCGTATCTCTTAAAAGGTTAATCAGCTTAAGTGGCTTACTATGGATCATATCATAGATAGCAAATTCATATCTCTAATTTCATATATAAGGTTATCAATGCTAACAATAATTATGAAGCCCTTAAAAATATGTTTGTAGCTCGTTCAGTCAGTCATTCTCTGAATATTAGATATAAAAGCAAATTTACAATACCACATTATAAAACATCGATATTTAGGTAGGAGATCATATATATATATATATATATATATATATATATATATATATATATATATATATATATATATATATATATATATATATATATATATATATATATATATATATATATACCAGGTGTCCCATGAAGGATGGATTGCGGCCGTATCTTGAAAACTATTTATCCCACAGCTTTGCGGAAAAAAATATTATACTAAAACTGACTGTGAGAAATTCACCAAAAATATTTTTAAGCTTCTAAAACGACCGCAAGAGGGCGTGACGAGCTAAACATTTTTAAAAATCATTTTTTGTGTGTATTTTCAAGTGTTAACCGAGTAAGAAAAATTCTGTGTTATAATTAGCAAACTGTCTCCTACAACTTTGTTTTATGACATTTTGTCGTAACTTTGCGAATAAAGAATTGGGGGGGAGTTTTACCTATTTAGATAAAAAGTCGTCTAATATCCGTTTGCCTAAACCGATTTTCCTCAATTTAGATTCATTTAAAAGGCAATTGCTGGGACAATCAGATAATCTGGGAGACAAATTATTTAGTTTATAAATGAAACCGCGAGGTGGCGTTACATTCAACAATAGATTTTCGAAGTTTTGTTAAGTTTTTTCAAATGGAATGGTACATCTTTTATTACATGGCTAGAAAGGTAATTTAAAGAGGAATCATCCAGTGAAAACCCGAAATCGATATCTCTGACATATCAAGAGATATTTCGATTTTTCTGAAAAAATCAGTTAGTTTTAATTTTTACCGTAATATTAAATTAAAAATTGGTCTTAATATGGTACAGCTTTTATTACATGGCTAGAAAGGTAATTTAAAGAGGAATCATCCAGTGAAAACCCGAAATCGATATCTCTGACATGTCAAGAGATATTTCGATTTTTCTGAAAAAAATCAGTTATTATTTCACTACTACCTGCATTAAGTTAAAAAATATTAACCTAATGTTTGCCTTCCTTCACGAATATATATATATATATATATATATATATATATATATATATATATATATATATATATATATATATATATATATATATATATATATATATATATATATATAATGCTATTAAGTTATTAAATAGAGTCCTTAATATATTTAAAATAATTAAATTAATATAATTTAAACATTATCAAGTTCAAATAGAATGTCAAGGAATTTCTATTATTTGTTGTTAAATGTTTGTAGTTGTATAGGTGTATTGTTTTTTTTTTTCACTAGGGATTAAGATTGGTAGGTTGAATGGAATAGCAATTTTTGCTACACTTCGCCAACTTGCAGAATGGAGAAATTTCATTTATGTTGTAGGTTTACTTTTATTTATTTCTTTTTTTTTCTTGTCAATAATGTGATTCAATAAAAGCCTTTTGTTATTATTATTTATTATTAATAAAGAAAAATGAGGAGAAAAATATGAATCAAAATGTCGAGATTTATAGGCATATGCTTGAAAATTGTACTGTCTTCAATTAGGAGAAACTGACGTATATTGCTGTCAGCAGGACAGCACTGCTGCCAACGCTTTAAGAACTACAACAGCGCTTTTGAAGAAACATTTCCATAATCGATTAATCTTAATTAAAATGGAGATATTAAACGGCCTTCAAGGTTTCCGGATTTCACCGCCCCTGACTTATTTCTTTTGGTTTACCTTAATGAGACAGTTCACATTGAGTCTCAAATACTCGATAAGCTGAAAGACAATTATCATCATCATCATCAGCCAATGTCCTTCCACTGCAGGTTTAAGGCCTCTTGTCATCAGGCCATCGTATTTTCGGCCTTCTAATTTGCGATCAAACTACATCCGCTCCAAGATTGCCTTGGTCCACCCGGTCATCCAATCGCGTTGCTATATCACCAACCATCTTATTGGACGTGTCTTATTGGACGCAGTCCAAACAAATCTGACATTGCATATATACGCCATCCGACGGAAAGTCGGCGAAAACATTGGTTGTTGGCTGTGAATAGGGTCTCCCTATTCTTGATCGGGGAGCATGTGTAGGTACCCTGACGAGTCTAAACATCAAGAGACCAAACGTATGTCCTCCAGTTGAAGAGATGGATGGGGCTCGTCTCCAGTCATCAACCACAAAAATGCTCATTAAGGCGGAGACGCAGGTTGTTGTGTGTTCCAGATGAGAGATTGTGGAACCCAACGGTTGGGTGTATGATGACACTCAACTACTGTTGTCTTATTGGACGCGGTCCAAAGAAATCTAACATCATATATATATATATATATATATATATATATATATATATATATATATATATATATATATATATATATATATATATATATATAATGTCCACAAGATAGCTCAACGACGCCGTGGATAGAAATATTACTGTTTGATGGAAACCTTTCACCGTTTCTCCACGTGGTACCACCGATCGCCTTCGCCCAACTACCACCATGCGACATCACGTATCTCTCAAGACCGGTTTCTAGCCTTTCAGCCGCAGGAAAACAGCTAGTAAAGATGATCTGAGGACATGGCCTGTCCCCGATCCTCCAATTTCCTTCTGAAAATAATTCAGCCCTTTGCAGTTCCTTTGGGCCTTGTGAAAGAAAGACGATAGAATGTGATAGAATGTGATGGAAGATGGAAGCGAAGTAATAGAAATGTTGTGCGTTTTCTTTTATAATTTCAACGAATTCAAAACTCAACTTTAAGAAATTAATTAAAGTGATTTGGTGTTTAGTGGCAAATCTCTTCGAGTTTATTGTTTCACTCCGAAGGTTACAATAGAAGAAAATTAAATATTATGTTAAACATAAAATATTTAAAGTAAAGTTGAAAGACCCTATATATAAGGCAGATAAGATATTAATTATTGGGACTGTCAGTGAAAATCTTCGCACTGACGTTTCACCTATGACACTGATCAAAATGGCGAAAGATTAATCGTTGGGTATTCGGGCGAGTAAAAAAGATTGATCGACGATGTAACTGTCATTCACAACATCGTTAATTGAACTTACGAAGAAGGAATTTTTTAAAGTGTGCCTGATAAAACTTTTTAGGTATTACGATTATACTTTATTGGGTTGACGATTCCAAATAACGTATTAAAATTGCTGTGCGCGTAAAAGTATTTTTTTAAGATATTGGGTTGGGTAATATGTACGCTAGAATGTATTCTTGTTTCTTAAGTGATATTGTGCATATAATAGGTCAAAATTTGAATTTGGCCAAGTTGAATTTAAATAAAACAAAAAAGCATAGCTGCTTTTGTAGGAAAAATTTTTCGTTTCAAGCGAGGTAGAGGTAAATACAGCCATTTTCCCACATTATTTGCAGTCTCCGCAAAACAGGAAGATTTACTTAATTATTGCCAACAGAAGAACGTTCTTCATGCTGATTTTACAGAGTGATTTCAAGATATTTTAAATATGAATGTACCAAGTTAGGTTTTAGATCATTTCGCAAATACAGGTACAGCAAAATCATCAAATTTAGAAGAGGAACTCGTAAAACACACAACTAATGAAGAACTAATAGTAAAATTCAGTGATAGATACCAAGAGTTCTGGCTTCAAAAATCAATAGCAGCTCTCTACCCTAGATTATGGGCAACGGTACCGGAAATTTTGCATTTCCTTCATCGTGTTTGGTTGGGCGTGGGTTCAGTGCAGTATGTAATTTACTGTCTAAGAACAGGAACAGATTCCACATCACTGAGTGTAGCGATTTTCGACTCTTCCAGCCTCAACCATCTCATTGTTTTTTTTTTATTTCTTATTGATTCTGTATTTAGTTTTACATTTTTAATAAATAGTTATTTGATGCATTTGATGGTATTTTTAATTAATTTATACTTTGTGATTAATAATAGATAGACAAATAAAATAGGTATAGATAATATATAAAAATATTTTAATATTTGGTATAATTAACTATTATGGAATGTAAACGTTCAGAAAAGGTTGAGATTCTCTGATCTAGAAAAACTTCTCCTGAGCAAAATTAATCAACACTGTTTTCGGAACTAGACGAGAAGACACAAAGGACAAGTATAATTTCTCTTTAGAATTAATTAAGTTGGTCCAAATAATATTTTAGTTATATCTACCTTATATGTTTTATATACTTAATTGATGCTGATTCTGTACAAAATCCTTGATTTTGATAATACTTTCTTCAATGGTTCATGTGGCGTACATTTGATATCTTCTCCTTTTAATAAATTCCGTATATCTTTGTGGTAAGTGGTCCGAATTTTTCTTGTACCTTATTTGATCTAAATATTCTTTTTACTAAGGAATGTTTAAATCCCATTTTTCCTCATCTTTACACGACACATTGTTTCTGATGCATATGCCATTTCTCATTTAATAATTGATTTGGATACTATAACGGGTTTTTGAATAAAACACAGGGGTGGTTGTGAATTTCCCTACGTCTAGTCTTATTTCAGAAGAGTAATGTATGACATTTATAGAAAGGGAGTCGTACACAATACAACAACGCGTTAAAATTGTTGAACTATTTTCTGAAAATGGCGTTCAGTGAAAAAAGTTTTTAGAATATGATATGATATTTACCGTTTGCACAGTTATCCATCTGAAAGCACTATTAACCGAATTGTAGAAACATTGATGAAACTGGTTCGATGGAAGATAGAAGGAGAGCAATATACAGGATGTTCCATAACCTATGCTCCTAGAGCATCTGGTGATAGTAGAGATCAAAATAACAAGTTCCTCGAATATTGAGTTTGTATTAAATAATTTGTAAAAAAATGCCCAGACTTAATTAGTTTCCTAACCGTAATTTAAGGGATATGCTCTGCGTTTCTGCACAAGCAAATTTCAATAGTCGCGCTGAAGTTAGAAGGTATGAACAGCTCTACCGAACCAGAATCATCAAAGATTGACAAACTTTTCAGATAATTTTCAATCAGTTAGGCGAAACAGGTTCTTATTTTGATATCTACTATTACCAGTTGCTATATGGTGGATAAGTTATGGGACACCCTGTATAGTCATAGTGGTCGTTCACAAGAGCATATTCATTTGGTATGTAAAAGTGTTGCTGAAGACCCAGAAAATTTCCATTAGTCGACGTTCAAAACATTTTGGACTCAGTGAATCCACAACATGGCGTATTTTATATTTGGAATATGGATTTGTCTCTGAAGGTATATAAAGTTCAAATAATACAGGAACTAAAGCTACAGACTTATTCAAAACGTCATGCATTTGATTTGCCAATTGGATCAAACAACAAACAGATGATAATAATGTCACTATTTTTCTCAAAAAAATCATCTTTTCATATGAATGATATTTTGATATTGGTTGCTATATTTATAAACAAAATTGTGGCATTTGGGGTGAGGAATATCGACGATTGATTCATGAGAAACCTTTACATCCTAAACGAGTCACAGTTTGGTGTGCATTATAGCTAGGAGATGTAATTGAAGATGAAATTGAATTGAAGAACACTCCAGAATCGGTTCCTGAAGTAAAGAATGAAATTATTCGAGTCATTGGTGAAATGGAACGACGGTTATGCCAAAATGTCATCCAAAATTTTGACAAAAAAGTGGACTTCTGTAGAGATGCAAGAGGTGGCCATTTGGCCGATATTGTCACTATACATTAATTATCAATAAAAAAAAATTTGAAATCAATGCAAACTCTGTTTTATTTAAGATTTTAAATAACCGCTCAATTTAAAAGACTATATTCTCCACAAGCCCACTTGCAACTTTTTACTATTATTTTTTTTTCTTTCTTTTCATGATCTTTAATCTTTCCAATATTTTCTATTTTCTATTTTGGCCATCTGACTTATTATTTTTCTTTTCTGAAAGTTGCCTTATCCAATTTTTAAGATTTATTTAATTATTGGTTTTTAATTATTGGTTTTCCTAAAGCTTATCCCGTATTTTGTTTCACTTTGCGTCATTCCAAATACACAATACGATAATAGTAAAAATTTTATTGATATACTTTATATTTAAGATATTTTCTTTGTTGCAGCCAATTCGCTATCAAGTTCTTAATTATCATTTCTTTCTTTTATTTTAAAATAAAACTACTGTTTCATTCGATTTTCATCAAATTATCCTGTTCATACATTACTCACAATTATTTTTCTCTTGAGTAGTAGCTCTTGAGTAGTAGCTCCTAAGATGTTTAATATAAACAGTTTATAATGGATTTTCGTCAAGTAAAAGTTGAAACCGTTAATTATTTATTTATTTTGCTATATTGTTGGTATATATTTTTGTCATCTTTTCATATGAATGATATTTTGATATTGGTTGCTATATTTATAAACAAAATTGTGGCATTTGGGGTGAGGAATATCGACGATTGATTCATGAGAAACCTTTACATCCTAAACGAGTCACAGTTTGGTGTGCATTATAGCTAGGAGATGTAATTGAAGTTGAAATTGAATTGAAGAACACTCCAGAATCGGTTCCTGAAGTAAAGAATGAAATTATTCGAGTCATTGGTGAAATGGAACGACGGTTATGCCAAAATGTCATCCAAAATTTTGACAAAAAAGTGGACTTCTGTAGAGATGCAAGAGGTGGCCATTTGGCCGATATTGTCACTATACATTAATTATCAATAAAAAAAAATTTGAAATCAATGCAAACTCTGTTTTATTTAAGATTTTAAATAACCGCTCAATTTAAAAGACTATATTCTCCACAAGCCCACTTGCAACTTTTTACTATTATTTTTTTTTCTTTCTTTTCATGATCTTTAATCTTTCCAATATTTTCTATTTTCTATTTTGGCCATCTGACTTATTATTTTTCTTTTCTGAAAGTTGCCTTATCCAATTTTTAAGATTTATTTAATTATTGGTTTTTAATTATTGGTTTTCCTAAAGCTTATCCCGTATTTTGTTTCACTTTGCGTCATTCCAAATACATAATACGATAATAGTAAAAATTTTATTGATATACTTTATATTTAAGATATTTTCTTTGTTGCAGCCAATTCGCTATCAAGTTCTTAATTATCATTTCTTTCTTTTATTTTAAAATAAAACTACTGTTTCATTCGATTTTCATCAAATTATCCTGTTCATACATTACTCACAATTATTTTTCTCTTGAGTAGTAGCTCTTGAGTAGTAGCTCCTAAGATGTTTAATATAAACAGTTTATAATGGATTTTCGTCAAGTAAAAGTTGAAACCGTTAATTATTTATTTATTTTGCTATATTGTTGGTATATATTTTTGTCATCAAAGGATTGTTCGATATCTATAAAAGTATTTTTGACTGCTAAAGGGTGATTTTTTTAGTGTGTCCGAACGATGGCATCAAATGACTGGCAAATCATCATAAAACGTTTAATATTGTCGAACTTTATTAACAAAATCAGTGTTATATAGAGTCTTACAGAGTCTTTTATGGTGCACATAATCGTCCAACCGACCAATGTATTTTCCAGCGCATTTCAGGCTGCTCGATATTAAAAAACAAATCAAGACAAAAAAAACTGCGTTCCAAAGAAAATATAGCCGCTGTTGCTGGAAGTGTTGATGAAGATGCGTTACAGAGCGATGATCAATGATTATGTAATTCCGAATTAGAATGGTATTGATCTGGAGGAGATGTGAACCAACAGGACGGCTTTGCATGTCATACAGGCAACGCAACAATCGAGTTATTGAGAGTATAATTCGGTGAGAAAATTATTTGAGGTCATGTGATTTAACGTCTATAGATTATTTTCTTTGGGGTTATATTAAATATTCGGTCAATACCGATAAACTAGGAACTATTGACGCCGTTAAGCCAACATAACTCGGAGAATTGCGAGTTTAACATGCCAATTGCTTGAAAAAGTGATCGGAAATTAGATTAACAGAATTATTAGATTTGTCAGAAGTAGCCGTGGCGGACATTTATCCGAAATTATTTTTAAACATTAATACCATTGACTGTCATTTCACAAAAAATAAATTGTTTCAAGGCAGTTAATTTGGTTGTTGTTTCATTTGAATTCAATGTTCGGGCACATTAAAAAATCACCCTATATAAGAGGATGATCAATTGGTATAAAACTGATATAATAAAAAGTCTGCATTACACATAAAAACAGCGTAAATATACATTAAAATAGGTATTTGTTATTTGATTATTGTTAATTTTAACATGGTATATTTAAGGGAAGTATATTTTTTTCAGTGTGTCAGCGATACGAATGCCAAAAGCGAGACTAGAGGTGGATATCACTGCATCTGCCGTGATGGATTTTTCTATCCTGGAGCAAACAAAACTTGGCAGGGGATCAGCGGAAAAGATTTGGAAGCAGGCGTTCTGGAACTTCCTAGGTAAGCTTACATAATGTAAGATTATATTCCATCCGATGGCATGAAGTATTGATTATGGACATTAACACTTGGATAGCTTGCCAATATTTGTTATTCACTGAAAACAATATTTTATATCGACCGATATTTTGTGTCAACCATCAGTTTTTTTCGAAATTCTTTGATTCAACTTGAGGTTTTCATTGTTATATACAGAGGTAAGCTTAAAGTGTTATTTACATAATCAATACCAAGATTGTTTTTTTTAAATTGTGTTATACATAAAAAATAATTGAAAATAAAGAACTTTTTTGCCATATTATAATTTTTACTTCCGAAAAGGCAAGAATATTTCGTAGATGCTAAAGAAGATATGTGCTATATACGGTGATGATGTGTTGACATACCATACGAATTTAAGAACGTTTCTTGAAAACAATTTTAATCTCAGTGGTACACCACGGTGTCGCACGTCAAGATGATACCCAGGCTGACGGATGTGAAAGTGATCGACATTGAACAAATCGAAACTTGAATAACACCCAATAGTAACAAGGTCATTGCGATAACTTGGAATAGTTAGCAAGGCAGATGTATGGGTGCCACATGAGTTAATGGAGAAAAATTTGTAGACCGAATTTCTGCGAACGATTCTCTATTGAACTCCAACGAAATCGATTCAATTTTAAACCATATGGTTACAGGTGATGAAAAACGTTATATGATTTCAGAAAGGCTTTATCATCTTTATACTTGGTCACTTATAATAACGTATTCCATATTACAGGCAAAACCGATATTAAGTAATGTCTGAATGATTGTGGCGTGTTCATATATTTTTTTTCTTTATTTGGATTTTATTATTAAAACAAAACAACACATTAAAAACAACTATAGCTATCTCAATTTCTTTTCCAATCACTCAAAATCGGTCAAAATAGGAGTCATTAAAAGTTTATATGACAGAGCAAAACTTGTTTGTACCGACAATGATATACTACAAAAAGAAACAAATCACATAAAAGACATTTTAATAAAAAACAATTTTCCAAAAAAATTTATAGACAAATCGTTTAAAACTTTTGATACCAGACAAAACAGACAATGTATTAATAACAATAATAATAACTCTTAAACAATTAACCTTACATTCCTTATATCCGCGGTATGTCTGACACAATTAAAAGAGTTGGAAATAAATACAAGAACGACATTTAAAACAAAAAATACTCTTAGATCTCTATTAACAAAAACTAAACCAAATAATATACAACAAAATACCAAAAATATGGTTTATAAAATTTAATTTAAATAAAAATAAATGTATTGTGATGCCTTCGGTAGATTTAAATTCAATGTGGCTCCCGATTCTAAAGAATACAATTAAAAAGATTTAAGAATTTCAATAAACAATTACAATCACACGGTAAACCTCACCTATATATATTTTTTATAGTATGTCACTGTCATTAAAAACGAATTGTCAATGTAATTATCATTGACATACACAAAAAATATATTTACTTTCTATCTTTTCATAATTTATAGAAATTAATATACTTTATTTTTAGGTTCGTTTTGAAAACGGGAGGGGAATACTTCTCGAAACGTTAACGTTAAAAATTTGGGATATTTTTTAGAACATTTTTATATTTTTAAACTTTTGTTCGTTAGGCAAATTTATTATAAAAAAGAATCACTGAATTTGTCTCCGTTTGTTTTTTTGTTTTTACCCAGCGATTCTTTATTTACATAAGAACAGCTATTTTGATATTTTTTGAGTTTTAGATCGTGGCAAAAAACCCAAATAAAGAAAAAAAAACCGATTTTATTATTTTTACTTCTCGAACATACACTGTCAAAAAGTCATATTTACTTAAAATGAATGGTACATATTGATGTATATATTGATGTATATATGTATATTGATGTATAACAACCACAAAGTTAGTCGGTTACCTTAACAACAGAACTTATTGTAGATGTCATGTTAATGAACCATATAAGAAGTTAGCTAGGACACTAATAGGTTGAAACTAGAAAGCACTAATGAAATTCTATATTTATACTGAAGAACAAAAACGCAACACTGCGAAAAATATACAGCAAAACTCGGTTACAAGGTACAGGAGGGAGGGGACCTTAATAACCGATACGTTATATAAGAAGCTCGTTAAAAAAATGTATGAAAATATGTATGTACCTACATATACATATGTTATTACATTTTTATGGCTTTTATTAATTCTTTACAAAAATACATAGTATTATAATGAAAACCAGAACAAAATAATAGAAAATTTTATTTTTAAAAATTAAAATCTACTCTAAAAATACACAAAAAAAACTTAATTCACGGCTAATAACAACACGTCACATGTTGTTAGCCTTCCTTTGTGCCCATACTAATTTCATTATTTCGCTATGAGCTTTTTTTCCTTTAGCCAGACCAAGTTGTTCCAGTCTTCCTACATTTTTCTCTCTGGCCAACTTTCCAAACGTTAACCTTGTGTCTGAAACAGCCTCTATCCTAAATTTCACTTTGTGTAATATTTGCTGATCTTAGGTGCTCTTTAATTGCCGCAATCCATTTAATTATTTCTACTTTAGCTCTACTCCTATTTTCATAATATTCGACTATTTGTTTAGTTAGCCTACTCGGATTCATGCGCTTTATGTGTCCGTAAAACTTAAGTCTTCTTTTTCTCATATGGCTATGTGTCTATTCGTGTATTGTTTGATTTCTTGGTTTTCTCGAAGTCGGTATGTTGTGCTATTTATTTGTTTGGGCCTAGGATTTTTCTTTCCTTCTTTTCAATGTCCTCGATGTCTCTCTTTCTATTCAAAATAAGCGTTTCTGCCCCATATAGACATTTTGGCTTAATAACTGTGTTGTAATGTCTCAGTTTTGTGTTTTTAATATGCATTTTTTGTTGTAAATATTTTGTTTAAGTCTCAATACCGTTTCCATTTTTTGACATCTACCCTTATTGGCCGCTTTTTCCAACCCATTTTCTATGATTATTTCACCTAAATATTTGAATTGAGACTAGTCTGATGTTACCATATTTTGTTTTTAGAAATGGTGTTCTTAGTTTGTTGAAGGTCATGTATTGTGTCTTTTCGAAGGAAATTGGAGTCCTACCTTTTCTGCTGTTTCTTTTAGGATTTCAATCTGTTTCTGTGCCATTAATACATCTTGAGCCAAAATTGCCAGATCATCAGCAAACTCCAAACAATCAATTTTGATGTTGTTTCCCCCAGTTTAATGGGCTGGTCAATATTCAGGGCCGATTTTCTTTCACGCCACTCCTGTATTACTTTTTCTAGAACACAGTTAAATAAGAGTGACGAGAGTCCATTCCCTTGTCTCACTCCAGTTTTAATTTCGAAGGGCTCGGAGATGTCACCCATGAATTTAACTTTTAACCTTGTGTTAGTTAACGTTGCTTTAATAATTGCCAGCGTTTTCAGATCAAGTCCTTGTTCTTTCAATATTCGGAATAAAGATTCGCGTTCAATAGAATCATATGCTTTTTTTAAATCCACAAACGTACATACGAAATTTTTAATGTACTGCTTTTGATGTCTTAGGATGAACTTTAGATTCAGGATCTATTCAGGGCAGGATCTGCCCGCTCGAAAGCCTGCTTGATATTCACCAATTTTAGATTCTAACTGTCCCTGTGCTCTGTCTAGTAGAAATTGAGATAGAATCTTGTAACAAACTGGGAGAAGAGATATCTCTCTGTAGTTGTTTACCTCCTTTCTTGTACTTACTTGTGTAGTCTCCTTTCTTGTGTAGTGGATAAATTATAGCATATTTCCAATCTTCAGGAATCCGTTCGGTTCGCCAAACTTCTTGTAGAATTTTGGTTATTTTCTTGATTGTACCTGGACCAGCGGATTTCAAAAGTACAGTATCTTCACCAGAAGCTTTGTTATTTTTAAGCCGCTTGATTTGCCTAATTAGTTCATCATCATTCGGTGGTAATGAATCTGGGTTTGTTTGTTTAGGGTTTAGTGTTGGAAATTTGTTTAAGGGATCAGGACAGTATAGTATTTGTTCAAAATATTTCGGAAGTTCTTTGCAATTGTCTTGGTTATTTAGAGCCAATTGTCCGTTTTCCTTTTGGAAGCATAGACTTCAGGGTTGATAGCCTGTTAATTTAGTTTTAAGAAATGAGCATCGAGCATATTAATGAATCGAGCATATTTATTGCTATTGGTGTGCTATTTTTAATGCACTTAAGATTACTGATCATAAGTGTATTGAATAAGTACACTGATCCATTAGTTGCAAAACGGACGTAAAATTTGATGGGAAAAAATCTATGCGGATGACCGGAGCAGTTATCGGACAAACAATAATAAGTACCTATTTTCTCTTATCATTTGCTTGTCCCATGATTTTAATTCACTTTCGAAAATATCAGCAGTCATTCACGCTCACTTGTTTGCTGTATAATTAATTGGTGTTTTTTACGTTTTTAAAACACCTGGGTTCTATAAGTTTACATTTAAGGGTACCGGTTCAAGTTTGCGTACACAAGAACGGTTATTCTTCGTTCGCTATTTTTCCCCGATACATTTTTCACTCTTAAAGCTCATTGTATAATCTGGAGCAAGTTTGTACAAAATACTAAGTTCAAAACATCGCTAGCGTCATGGTATCTAAGATGTGAAACTAATCTTGATTTATCTCAATCCATCGCATTTTCCAGCTTTATACTACAGCTTCTCCATGAATTTTATTAAAACTTATACTGTACCGCTTTTTGAATGAACACGAATCGCAAGAAAATCCAAGAACCTTAAACATTTTCGCAAACTGTTCAGTATTTACCCGAAAAATGGGCCCAGTAATTGTAGTATTCATGCTTCTTTGATACGTAAACCATTGAAGTAATGCATCATCGATGAACAGGTTTGCAAATTCTTTTACCTTGTTTTGAAACTCCGCGGAATAGCAATGTGTTATGTTTGTTTTTCAGTATCGTGGACGATGTTGTCTTTGGGAAAGCTTTGTATTTGCAGATGTCGACTTGTTTAGCACCACCTTCTATCTCCTGAATTATTGATTTTTTTTATCCGTTGTTAAAGCCTTGCAAACCATTTTACTGGAACTAACTACGGTTGATTAATACATGCTTAAAACAAAATTTGTTTTAAAAAATACCTAGAACTACAGTTTCTAAATTAAATTATCGCGAATAGGCCATTTAATACAAATACATGTCTTTTGCTTAAGCCGCACAATACATGTTACTCAAATAAAAATAAAAATAATTCAAATACAAAGTACCTTATATTAGTACGTAAAAAAGTACCTTATAATAATACAAAGTACCTCATAAATACTACAAAGTACCTTATATTTTAATACGCGGATCAGGAGATACTTGATATCAGAAGTACTAAACTCAAAGAGATTTACCACTAAACACCGAATCACTTTGTTTAAAGTTCTCGACGCGTGTTTCGCTAACCGTGTTAGCCTCATCAGGAGATGGTTTAATCTAATTCTAATACTAAACTATGTTCTATATATAGGAAAACTACCTAGAAAACGTACTACCTACATAATGAAGCGTGTTAAAAAAAGGATATAAGAAAAATTATAAAAATAACAAAGTAAAGAAAAAAAATGAACCGAGAAGTTTACTAAACAGTACACTAATAATTGAAAATGTTGACTGAAAGGAATAGGTCCTTTATCCCAGTTAATGATTTTCTTGCATTTTTCTATTTCACTGCTTTCATGTGCATCCAAAGCCCTATTGTTATTTACAGTTTTAACCAGTCTTAAATTACTAATGTATATATTGTGGTCATGTTCGATTGCATTCTGGGCAACACAAGAGTTTTCATTCCTCCCATATCTAATGTCGGCAATATGTTCTTTATATCCCATTCGAACCGTACACCTTCGAACACAATCTTGATAGCTAATTTCGTAAATCCCCTACTTTTCATGTTGATCTATTTTATCCTTTGGATTACCCAGGAGTTCTCTTAATTTATTATATGGTTTGTACACAACCTTAATGTCCACTTTTTTCAAAATTTTGTGTAGCTCTTGTGTTAATTGACCATCAAACGGTATTACTATGAATTTATTTTTGTTCTGATCCTTTTGAATAGTCGAAGATTCTGTCAATAATTTTCTAAACTTATGTTTTCTAATTAATTTATCTACAATGCTCTTATGATACCGTTCATTTCGGAACATTCACCTCCCTAATTAATTTTAATTCTTTGTTATAATTATCTTTGTTTAAAAGAAAATTGATTAATCTATTTACCATAAAATTTAAACTAGCCATCTTACTTTGGAAGGAAAAAAAATCTACCAAACCAACTACCTTCATGTTCTATGATAAACTCAGGAAAATTCATATAAAAAGTCAAAAACACATATCTACAGCAAGGTGAGGTCTTGGTTTCTTTCCACATACCTTGAATACCTAAGGGAGTTACTCGAGTTTCCGCAGGTATGGTTGAGATATGTGGATGACATTTTTTGAAAAATGAAAACTTAGATGATTTTATAAAAGGGATATTCTAGTCTAGAAATTTGAAAAAATCGATTTTTTATATTTCCAAAGCTTAGACATTCAAGATTATGCCGTCAAAGGGATTTTTCAAAGTCCAGTTACGGTGATTTTGGTGACGCGGCAACTAAACTGATCCGACCGGAACAAATCGAACACTAGATGGTAGACGTTGCCCGGCTACCTGTGGATGAATTGCCCCATAAAACCTATGGGGTAATTACAAATACCTTATTAGGAAGGCGGACCATTGAAATTGCTACTTTTCTCGCTCCTAGTATTTTTAATAAAGGTTTTATATCCATTCTAAAAATACTGAAGGTTATGGGAATCACGATTGGTCCAGAACTCTATGAGTTCGCTGTCAAACGGAACAAACTCGGTTCGAACCGAACTGAAATCAGAGCTTCCGATGTTTCAAAGGAAGACAGAACTGCTCGTCTACACAAAAGAACTTCTGAGAATAAACATTTTGAAGTGGAGGAAGGTCCACTATATGGAGCAGGAATCGCCGTTCCCTATTATTCCCTATTTGTTTCCTATTATATATTAGTATTCAGATCTCTCTAATTGTATTTTCTGTTTATTTAATCCGTGTATTCAAAATATGAAGAAGAATAATTCAAATAATTTCAATAATATTGTTAACAAACAATTAATATTGTTAAATTATTGTTAAATTATATTGCAATAGAAACCAGCTATTTTGAAGGAGATATTTCGAATTTCATTAAAATGTTCTCCAAATTACTCTAACACAATAGGATATGACCAAATACAGCTATTAACATGCAAATTATGTAATGGGATTTTTAATTTTGTTTTGCTCCCCTTTTTCCCCCGAAAAAAAAACGTGTAAATGCTTTTGAATTTGAACCGTTCAAAGTTTGAAAATTGCCTACCGAAGACCTGTTAGACGAGGAGCTTTCACTTAGCATTTAAATCGAATTCCCCACAGGAATTATCAGCCACAAAAGAATATCAAATACGCGAATCCTAAAGGAGTAATTCTATTCGTTTTCGCGTTTTTGCCAGAAAGCACGGACTGCATCCAATTAAAAAAAAAATAAATTGCCTCAAGGAAATTAAATTAAAACCAGAAAATACAATTCAATTATAAATTTTAGGTTCACGAAACAATGTCCAAAAAGAAATTTCAGACATTTCAAATGAAAACATTCACCATATTCTAAACAGGATGAAGAACACAACCGCAACCGAGCAAGCGAAAATGGGGTTCGTAATGAGTGTGGGATGAATGATGACATTAGGTTTGGTTAAAAGACATTAGAAGGTAAATAAGTTGTCACAATCACTTTTGATAACCATTTTAGAAAATGTCTTTTAAATGACTAATTGTAAATGGGAGTACATGGCGTCAGTATCGATGGAGAAAGAATAAGCCACCCCAGATTTGCAAACAACATTATTCTCATATCAGACAATTTAGCAGGAGTCAGGAATATAATTAAAGATTTGAGTGAAGAAGAAAAGGTAGATCTACAAATAAATTGTGAAAATTTCAACATAATGACTAAACTAGATACAGTTATCATTCGAAGAGATTTACAACTAAACACCAAGTAACATGTTTTAATTTCTCGACGCGCATTTCGCTAACCATGTTAGCATCATCAAGAGATGATTTAACAAAAAGAAACTCACGATTATACCGTTTAATGTCCAGTTTACAGAAGGGTTAGACAAGCTATTGAAAAAAGTGGACATTAAGTTTGTTACAAACCATATAATAAATTATGAGACGTCCTAGATAGTGCAAAAGATAAAATAGATCAACATGACGAATAAACAGTTGATGAAATAAGTTGTGAAGATCGTGATCGAAGATATATTTGACAAATTAAAAGATCCATAATAACCAGATACATAAAAGATACAATAAAGAACATATTGTCCACATTAGATATGGGAGAAATGAATAATCTTGTGTTGCCCAATATGCAGTCGAACGTGACCATAATGCAGATATTAGTAATTTAAAACTTTTTAAAGTGTAATGCGTGTAAAAGCATTCAAATAGAAAAATGTAAGAAAAAAATTAACCGAGATAAAGGACCTATTCCATTAATTTAACATTTTCAATTGTTAATGTAAGCCTTAGTTCGCCGTTCTTGATTTTTTACACGCTTCATTAGATATGGTCATCAGATAAATAGAACATAGTTTAGTTTTAGAATTAGATTAAATCATCCCCTGATGAAACTAACACAGTCAGCGAAACTGGCGTTCACCAGTTTAAAGAAGAAGTTGATTTGGTGTTTAGTGATAAATCTGTTCGGGTTGAGTGTTTCACACAGAAGGTTCCAATAGAAAAACTGATCTAGTTACTACTTATTGAAAAGTACCTATCAAATAATATGAAATAAGAATAAATATAAATAATCACACAACAGAACTACAGGAAACAACAAGTTTCGGATAGGATGCATAAGGAAAACTCCACAGGATATTCACATTAAATGTACCTACCTCCCTAAAAAGAAAATGATTCAGCCATTCAATCGTGCTCATTGTCATATATGCAATGGAAACTCATTCTTAAAAAAAACGGCGATACCGAAACTACAGAGACTGCAGAGAAAGATGAAATATCAATGCTCCGTATATGACTTAAAGATTGACTTAGGAACAAAAAAATTCATAGAAGAACAAAAACATGGCAAAATGGACATAGGTACCACATCTTGCAAGTTTGAGCGATATGAGAATTCTAGACTGGGTCCAACAAAGAGAAAGAGAAGTTACAAAAAGAAGAGAAAAGAGAAGTTACAGAAGACCCCTACACAGAAGGCACTACAGACAGATGGCATCAAAAGCGTTTGTACCAACTGAATAGCAACTGCGGAGAAGAGTAACAAATAGAAATGTCTAGAGACCTGTCTAGATATGTCTAGAGATGTCTAGAGATGTCTAGAGACGTCTAGAGATGCCTAGAGATGTCTAGAGATGTCTAGAGATGTCTAGAGATGTCTAGAGATGTCTAGAAATGTCTAGAGATGTCTAGAGATGTCTAGAGATATCCGATAATCGACAGAATATAAAGGCTGAAGATTGATAATATCCTGATGATGCTAACATAGTTAACAAAACGCGTGTCGAGAAATTAACTAAAGTAATTTGGCGTTTTGTGGTAAATCACTTCAAGTTTTATGAATTCTTGTGGCAAAGTATCCCAGGCGCATTCTACACATAGAGGGAAGTCCCGTAAGCCCGGACGGTTCCTAAAGCCGGACAGGATTTGAGTCGGTGCAAGAAAGCGCACCAATTTGTTACTTGTGTCACGGTTAGCAACTTCCTCCAAAGTGGAGTGCGGGGCGTGACACTCACGAGTCAATGCTGCTTCGTTCGTCGTGAAGATTAGTGCAAATTTTGGGGTAAGTAGAAATATTGTTCGATGTAATTTTTGGGGTTTGTGAACTGTAATTAAAAGAAGGGATGATATTGATTATTGTTGATAATTATTGCTATGTTATTAATCTGTCATAATTCACAAGATTTTTTATGATTCATAACATACAATGTGAATAAGGATCTTTCTTGCATGTACCTAAGGGTCCCAAAGATCGGACACTCTAAAAGTCCTCTAATGGCGAACAGTTTTACAAATAGATTTTTATTGTTGTAGTAATTAATTTAGTATTTTGTTTTTTAGATTCAATATAGATAAACCTAAACCAAACTGTAAGAATACTCCCAAATGCGAAATATTGAAAAAGCCATCGATAAGGTGACGTCTCCTATGTACAAAAAGGTACCTTGTTCGACTACATTAAAACATTGAAACGAGGAGAAGCAATAACAATGCCATTCAAAAAATGCCGATTTGACTTTTACACAGTCTTTAACTAGAAAAGAATCTCGAAAATTGGCATTCGATCTTGCTGAGAAATTAAAACTGAACCATCGATTTAACACGGCAAAATAATCTGCTGGTAAGCATTTTTATTATGACTTTATCAAACACCATGCTGAACTCGGAGTCGGAGTTAACGAGTCTGATGACAGCAGTTGGTTTTAATAGGCCACAAGTTGACCGTTTCTTTAACAATTTGATAGATATATGGGAGAAATATCGTTTTGGTCCATCATACATCTACAATTGTGAGACGGGGGTCTGAAAGTGTAGCCGTATCACAGCCAAACGAATTGATGAACGCTGAAATCTTCTTGAAGTGGCTTCAACACTTTGTAGTGTTTTCAAAGCCTCTAAAAAGTAAAACCAGTGCTTTTGACCCTAGATGGCCATTGTAGTCATAAGGACTTTGCTGTCATAAGTTATGCGAAAGGAAACCACGCGCACATGTTAAGCACTCCACCCTATACGAGCCACAAACTGCAGCCCTTAACCCTGTCTACGGGTTAAGCACCATTCAATCCAGCCTGTGGATTATAGATGAGGGCTAACATCGGTGCAAAAATAACATAATATGACATTGCTGCAATGATGACACAAGCTTTCAATCGCGTTGCATGTTTGGATATAGCAAATTCTCGATTTCAATGCACTGGAATTCTGCCTTTGAATCCAAATATTTACAGTTTTGGATTTTCTGCCATCAGCAGTAACCGACGTACCCATGCAGTCAGATGTTGAATGTTTGCAATAACACCAATACGGACATATCTCAGAATTTGCCTCAAAAGACTTTCAACGTTAAGGAAAGGGAAAATTTTGAGACACAACCGTCAACAAGCAAAACCATTATTACAGTAATTCATCAGCTATCACCAGTCCCAAATGCTGCAGCGAGGCGAGCCGTGAGCAGACGACGAAAAGCTGAGAAAAGTGAGGTCTTAACATCCTCCTTCTATAAAAATGCGCTCCTGAAAATAAATCAGAAAAAGCAAAGCCGGCCTGGTCAAAATACTACATTTTAAAGGCAAGAAAACTAACGACCCGGAAAAAATAAATAAGACAAAAAAAACCGACTGCAACATTCAAGACAACACCGAATCCGTCATCAAAACCAATGACCGAAAATGAAACAACTTGTTTAATTTGCCAAGAAAATAATGATAATTGTAATCATTGGGCATATGAAGCGTCAGCGTGTGCTGATAAAATTTTGAAATTTATTAGTACGTTCCTAGCTCAGACCAAAGTTCATTAAAAATAAGTTTCATTTGCTTTATTAATTGATTAGTTCTATTGGAATAACATTTATACGAATTTCTTGTTAAAATATTTTTCAAGTTCAAATAATAAAGAAAAAGTCGACTGTCCTATATTAAGGGAGCTTTTTTCAAGTGTTATCTTAACTATATAAGTTGTTACTTATTAAGTACTACATCTAAAGTAATATTTGAGACTGATTACATATACTCTACTCTATATTCGTTAAGTAGACAATAAAGAGTTATTTTAACATAAATAAATAAATTAAACTTTAACAAGTTCGACTTCGACCAATTCAAGAATATGGCCTTGCCGATCAATCTAGTATATATATAGCAAATTATTTTTTAAACATAACACATAAAGCTGTATGCTTTATGGTGTTATCTTGCTGAAAAGTTAGATTTGGAACTAACCGCTTTAGTATTTTGGTTATATAACAGGTTGTATTTAAATTCACTCCGAAGTACTTATATATTTAGGATATACACATTTGTAAGTACAGGTCTGGCTTCAATTTTCACCTCTGTGTAAAATACAGGAAACTGTACACATACCAAACTGAGTATATCGAGTATCCCGATATACTTCATATTTAGAAAGAAGTTTGTATTAAGAAGAATGTATTTTTGAGCAAATACCGAGAAATATACCAAGACATTTTCAACGTGTTCGGGAAAACTGATTAAAATGGTGCTTGGCTTGCATAGACTCAAATGGTGGACATTATGAACATTTTATTTAATAAAACTATTAATCGTGTGTTTCTTAATGTGACGTGAATTGTTTAAAATGTGTTATGGTATTGAAAAATTAGTGCTAGTAGTTTCAGCTTTTACATAAAACGACAACATAAACATATGCCAACATTGACATAAACGACGTTTTCTTGTCAGAAAACAAACAAAATTTAGCTGAAACGTATGGAATGAATAGCTATAAAAATATTTTGTTTTCAAATAATCCCTTGGTGGCTAATGAAACAAAAAACTGAATTTTACTTCACCAAAATAAACACGACTATGGAACGTTACCAATTGTTAATAAACTTTTAAAAAATTCTGATCTGTTATCCGCGGAAATGGTTGTATTTTGAATATATGTTCAAAAAAGACTTTTTCAAAAGTTCAAAAAACTGTAAAAAACCGTTGGTTAAATTTACGAAAGTACTGTCCTTTACATCCCGTATATTTGACGTTATGTAAATTGTACACCCTGTAAGTGAAGCATTTTCGATAATCATACTCAGGATAACAATCAGGATGGTAATTCGTCATAACAGTATTAACTTCATCTCGAAGCTACGCTGGTTGCAATTCAATTTAACATTTAACGTCATAACTCACGTAATTGTTTCAAGAAATGCGATACTCCTGACGATTCCTGCCCGCCTCACAAATCCGTCGACGGTGTAAATTTACATTTAATTAAAATGGTGGAAGATGCGACGCGGGAGGGAGGCAAGGAGTACGATAGGGGCTGGAAGGGTAGCATCTCGTCAAAATTCTGGGAAATTTGAGAAGCCGGAAGTATTAAAATACTTCGAATTTTCTTGTCTTGCCTTGATGGCTTTTAATAATTTATAAAATGCGAATATTCCGAAGAAAATTACGCCAAGGACGTCTTAACAGCTTTTTTTAATAGGTAATTTAAAACTCAGTAACAGTGTTAAATTGCCAGAAAAAGGATGATATTAGACTTTCGGGGAAAGTTATAAAGGGTTTCATTTTCTCGTTGGTAGTCGAATTTTTAAATTGTTTACAGAGAAATCGAACTTTTGTTCTAGAAATAGTACTTGACTCGATATTTTAAACACCACATGCACATGCATATGCATGATTACGCATCAGTCTTGTTTTTTTTAGTATATACAGGTGTCCAATATTATTATTCATTTTTGTAGATATAATTAATTGAAGTCGATTTAAGGGTATAATAATTTTATTATTATAACTTCTTAGTACAGCGTTTGCAAATTTATTTAGCAAAAATAATGTCATCTTGTTATCTTCTGTGTGATTGGAATGGATTTTCTCTAACCGACTCATGCACGCGTTCACCTCTGCTTGATCTTGGACTCATATACGTTATATTTAGAGTTGATCCTGTAGTTTCAAACTTTTTTATCCATTTCTATATTAAGTTTGCACTTGGTCCGTCGTTTAAACTCTAGTCGGCCCTAAAAAGACGACAAACCGTAATAACCGAATTATTGTTTTGATAATACGCGCGAACACATAAAACACGTTTTTGTTGGGTGAAACGCTCCATGGCAACTAATTTTCCCTTAACCAAGCTTCAATCTAAAGTTAACAAGACCAGTGAGTTCTGCGCCACAGGAGCAAACAAGTAATTAAATATAAACGTCATTTCTGAACACATATACTTCAATATGAAGGACAGTACGTTTGTAAACACTCTCTAACGATTTTTTTCTTTTATTTGGGTTTTTCGCCACGATCTAATAACTCTCAAACAATTAACCTCACAATTCCTTACATCCGTGGTATTTCTGACACAATTAAAGCAGTAAGAAATTAATACAACATAAGAACGACATTTAAAACAAAAAATACTTTTAGATCTATATTAACAAATAAACCAAACAACGCACAACAAAATACAAAAAATGTGGTTTATAAAATTTCCTACGAATGTGGCAAATTCTATATATGTGAGATATCTACACCGTTAGATGTTAGAAACCAAACCTTCTTAGAAAGGGCGATTTTAATAAATCTAGAATTTGTCAACACCCACGCGAATTGTGTCATAAAATCAATTGGAATAATTCCAAACCGTTATAATTAATTTAAATAAAAATAAATGTATGATATGCCTTCGGTAGATTTAAATTCAATATGGTTCCCGATTCTAAAAAATACAATTAAAAACATATAAGTATTTCACTATCATTAAAAACTAATTGTCAATGGAAGTTTCATTGACATACACAAAACATATATTTACTTTCTATCTTTTCAGAATTTATTGAAATTAATATGATTTATTTTTAGATTTGTTTTGAAAACGGGAGGAGAATACTTCCCGAAACGTTAACGTTAAAAGTTTGTACATTTTTTTAGAACATTTTTATATTTTTAAAATTTTGTTCGTTAGACAAATTTATTACAAAAAAAGAATCACCGAGAAATTTGTCTCCGTTTGGTTTTTTGTTTTTACCCAGTGATTCTTTATTTACATAAGAACGGATATTTCTGATATTTTTTGAGTTTTCGATCATGGCGAAAAACCCAAATAAACGAAAAAAAAATATATGAACACGCCACAATCATTCAGACATTACTTTTTAACGATTCTTCCCATCATTAAAAAAAATAGTCTCTTAATTTGTAAACTTATTAAATCACCAATCAAAAAAACTTTTTTTTAATCTCCCATATATTTACACTCTATAAAAAGGCTGTCTGGATAGCAACTGTTACAAAGCAGTTGTTAAGCAACTGTTACAACATTTAGGGCAAGGCAAGGTGGCAAAGAGAGTTGCCAAGCATCATGTATAGGAACTTAGGTGCTTTTTAACTGGAATAGTGAAATAATCTTAATTCTATCTTAAATTCTATAGGTTATCTCTAAGAGATCTTTAATCATTTATCTTTAATATAACAGCCACAAGACAAGTTGACAGCAAGGGAGTTGAGGTCCACTTCAAGTTGCGATAGATACTTCCAACTCGCGTACTTGACTTCTAGTACAGACTTTATTTTTAGATCGGGGAGTAGTTTGATTTTTTACGAACCAAGAAGCATGAATAACTATTTTTAGGATTTTGGACTGGAATCTTTGAAGTATTTCTATATTGGATACACTCGCAGTACCACACAGTTGTATGCCCTACCTCCATACGGATTTGAGGATCATGTGTAGATAGTTAACTTGTTAACCAACGACAGTTTGGATTTTCTACCTATTAACCAGTAGAGTTTGGATAATTTTAAGGCAAGTTGCTTCCTCTTCATAAAAATGTGTTGTTCCAGTTAGTCTTCGGTTAAGTCTCCATATTCTAAGATATTTTGCACAGTCTACCTGGGGGAATTGAATTGAATTAAGTGTTATTCTCGGACATAATTCCTTCATTAAGGTGAAAGTGACTTGCTGAGATTTTTAGGCACCATTTTCGCCCATTCTTCTATTTTATCAAGAGCTTTTTGAAGCTTCTCAGATGCTTATCTTGGGAACCTGCTTATTGCCACAACCGTGCTACCATATGCAAAAGTGGATAGATGTGTTTGGCGTAGATCAGCAGTGAAATTTTGAAAAAGTATGGGACCCAAGGCACTTCCTTGAGGTACTTCTGATTTTATTTAATATATGTTAGTTATTTAAAGTAGAAGCTTGAGTATACTCTAACTAATTCTAAGTCTCCATATTCTAACGAAGGCTTGTGTATAATACTCAAGAATGCTGCCTAGCAAAACTTTTTTCTTCAAAAGCCTTATTAAAAATTTTCACTGTTTACTTGTTCGTGCACTGTGTTCGATTGTTGCGTGTTTTTCGCAAAATCGGAACTGGTGTTCTGGAATGATATTTAGTTTGTCAAGCAATGGCTTTAGTTTTTTTAGGAACAACTTCTCAAAAAGCTTTGATAATGCAGGTAAAAGTGTAATGGATCTATATGAAGTTGCTTTCTCTATCGGTTTACCAGGTCTTAGAATCAATATAATTTGTCCTGCTTTCCACTATCAATTCTTCTACTGGAACCTTTGGTGTGAACACTAAACTTGAAGAGATTTACCACTAAACACCAAAACGCTGTTTTGACCTGCTCCACGCACGTCGTTTAATCTGAGATTAAATCATCTCCTGATGATGCTAACATGGTTTAATGATTTAACAAAAAAATGTTTAGTACTACTTTCCACTGTTACGGATAATGACCGACTCTAAGTATTGCATTATAAATTTATGTAAGGACAACTAATGCTTTTTCCGGTAATTGTTTAAAGACTTGCCTAGTAATAAGATCAAATTCTGGACTTTTCCTTGGGTTGGGGTTGGGGTTTCTATGAATCTTACATAGCCCTAACTTCTCTAATTTTTATGTCTTTAATTGAAAGTGCCATTTGGAATGGTGTTTCAAGGTATCAGGTTATTTTTTCTTCTTCGTCTTATTCTTCTCGTAAAGTTTCCAATGGAAATGACCGAAAAACATTATCTAGATGTATTGCAAAAATTTCAGTCTTATCAGTATCTGTTCTCGCTCAAATTCCATCCTGTTTTCTGATTGGTGGTATGCTTTCTTGTGTTCTATTAATTTTTACTGTAGTTTTCCATACAGAGTAATCAGTACTTTCAGTGGGAGTAAGACCTTCAAGGTAATTTTGAATTGCCTGATTCTTTTCATTACTGAATAACAGTAATTGAGTAATAGGGAAGGCGTAGAAGAAAATAGTGTTGCTGAAGAATTTTTTTTGGCTTTCCCCTTCCCCCTTTTTACTTTTGGTGCTATTGAAACCGTATACAGCAGCTGAACCAGCAAAATGAGTTAAAGGACAGAAACTGAACGGAAATAAAATATGGTGTTTTGCTCTGAAAAATTGCTGGAGCTGCTGAATTGCTGAAATTGCTGAAAAATTGCTGGATAGATGCTGGAGGGTCGGCGCCCCAACGCTTTCCCTAAGGGACCGCCACTGCTGAGTAATTCTTTCACCTCTTTCACATCTTTATTAAATCCTATCTTGTCATCTGGGACTCTAGTTATCATCCACTCTTTCCGTAGGCTTCGTTTTTTCGGAAAATTGCATGTTTTACTATTACATAGCAATTCTGATTCTGAATTTGACTACTCATTTCAGGAGTTACATCTCAGGCGGTTTGTTGTTTTATAATAATTAGATCTTCTACAGCCTTGTAGATTTTAATAGGATACCAGTTTACATTATTTCATCAATCAAGTTTTTAAACAAATCCCGGTTCATTGGCTATATGGCCTAGTTAACTATTGTTAACTAGGCCATTCGAATTCCAAAGTGTTATTTCTAAGCCATTTTATTTATTTATCGAAAAACTATGATATGAATTAATATTTTAAGAAGATATGTGTAAAAGTATATTAGGCAAATATTACTTGGTTATTACTTAACCAATAAACTACAATTAAACTAATGAACGGGAATTTTGCTGTTCGTTTAGATGAGGGCCGTGAGCGTAAAATGTTTACATTTGGATGACATGACTTTTAAAAACTGTATGTAATAAAACTGTAATTAATAATGGTTTTTTTTTATGGATGTCTCTCTTTTATTTATAACGCTGTATGAAAAAGAAACTTTCTTTTGGGACACCTTGTATAAACAAACAAAAGTTTTTCTAAAACCACTTGCTTCATTTTCCAGTTTCCAATTATTGTTCTACATATTTTTATCGCACCCTCGATAACTTAATTTTGTCCTTTTATGTTTGAATGTTGTGGATTCCTGGACAATTTTATTAATTCTATATTATACTGACTTTCCTTGACAATTGTTAAAGTTGATAAGAGTCCTTTATAATTATAAAAAAAATTTGTCCGCGGTTGGTTTCCATTAAATTTTGTCTAAAAAATGGATTTTCATATGTTGATGCATTAAAAATATTAAGAAAGTATTACAACAATGAAGCAGTGTTAAAAAACATATGTATATAAATGGTACAAAAGCTTTAGCTATTGTAGCGAAGCTGAAGACAAAACTCGTTCAAAAAAACGTTCCACCTTAAACAATGAAGAAATCATACCAACATGAAGAATCGTGTACTGAGTAATGACGATTAAGCATTAGAGCAGATTCGAAAAAAACCGTCCAGATTTGTGGCAAAACCATTTATGGTTTTTGCATCATAATAATGCATGTTAAGGTACTATCGCACACCCCAATAAGTAATCGTCAAGTTTTCGCCAAAAATCAAACACATGCCATTCCAGAAACACCACATTCACCAGATATGACATCGAGTGACATTTTTCTTTTTGCTTCATAGGAAAAAAATTTCGTTAAACCGCTTTGATTCCATAGAAGCCAACGTTTTCCGACTTTCAGTTAAATGTTTTGTTTCCCTAATATTAACAAACCCGTGTAAATTCAAAACAACAAAGTAAAATATATAGAAATAAAACTATATCCCCCTCAGTCCATATTCTCCATTTTCCACTATACAGTTACCATAAAACTATTCCCTCGGATGATGTAAAATAATATGTATGCTAATTTAAAAATATTTTTATGATAGTATGGTTTTTTTCTTATTTTTCAGTTGTCAGCCCTGTCCGAATAGTTGTCCGGGCATTTGTGGAGTTAATGGAGCATGCATGGTGCGTCAAGACTTTTATATAAAAACAGTTGTTTTATGTATACAGCTGTTTAGTATGGGAATTGTTTTAATTTTATCTCTGGTCGTATTTAAACTACGAAAAACCAAGGTAAGTTTATGTATTTTATTAGCTGTAGCAATTATTACTTGTTACTTTTTGTCAAAATACATGTTTCTTGTACACAGTAGTTCAACTCTTTTATTAGAACATTCGGTGTGAAACACTAAACTCAAAGAGATTTACAACTAAACATGAAATTATTCTTTTTAAAATTCTCGACCAACATTTCTTTAACCATGTTAGCATTATCAAGAGATGATTTAATCTAATTAATTCTAAAACTAAACTATGTTCTATTTATATGATAACCCTAATTACTAATCTGCTACCTAGGAAGCCTACTACATACCTAATGAAGCGTGTAAAAAAAAGGATAAATTTCAATCAAATTTACTCATGAATAAGTTGGCTTATAAACGGTGACAGAGGATTGCCCGTTGTAAAACCTGTTATTAAGCTGAAAACAGTTTTGCTTCATACATAATCTTGTTAAGAAGATATACTCAGAAACAATATTGTTATTAAAACCAATTAACTCAAGTAGCTTTCTTAGGTATGTCAAGGTATGTCAAGGTATGTGGAATCGGGACACTCCTCCCCTTCCTGTTGATGTGTGTTTTTGACTTTTTCTATAAATTTTGTTGAGTTTATCACAGAACAGGAAGGTAGTTGGTTTGGTAGATTTTCAAATTTCTTTGTTATTATGTTTATACAATAGGTCTCATTAATTTCCCTGGTTTATGAATTTGTGTACTTGGCATTTTATCGATCGATCTTTTATTGATGATGTGTTTTCTGTAGCAACTTAATGAAATTTTAGATTGTAAACACCTTATCTGACGTCTCTTTGATTTGAGGTGTTGATACAATATCTAATTCAAGAATTGGTGGGTCTACTTGTTTTGATGTGCCAGAAACTGATGGGTATACTTCCTTCGATGTGCTAAGGAATCGACCTAATATCTTGCACTAAATTAGTAGCAGCAGCTGAAATAGATTCATCACAATCTTGAACTGAAATAGTTGGAATTCTAAGAGAATTTCAACTGCAACAAAGTCTTTTTTCTGAAAACACTTCGGTTTTTAGAAAAATACCAGTCGCTCTAAATCCAGATTCTCCCTTGCTAATAAACGCAACATTATTAATTGCTTTCCTCACCAGTATGCTACGTCAAGGGGTTTTCTTTTCTGCGACATGGCTTTTTATAATTCAGTCGCATTCATTTTTGTAAGTTGTGGCCCAGAGAAAGGAACATCCAGGGGCTGCATTCTATGATATTCGTTGACTTGCTATATTCGTAGGCGGGAAGTTAAGTGTGACTAGAATGGTTATCTAATATCAACAGGACGGGTTCATCCACAGACGACTGAGCGTGGTACTTAACGTGGTAAAGCCATTCAGGAAAGAAATTCTCATTGATCCAACCGTTGCCTGAGCATTTGTAAAGAGCTCCTGTTGGGTCATCGAGTAGTGGAGTCAACCTCTTCCTAAGAAATATAAACATTGGCGGAATGAATCTATCAACAGCGCTCATTGCACACAACACGGTGATGTTTTTTTCTCTCTCCCAACTTGTGATGAATCCGACTCTTTTCTGCCCTTTTGTAGCTAGTATTTTTCTCAGGATTTGTACAGTTCAAATCTCTATTTCGTCGTAATTACAGATGTTTTTTTGAACAAATCTTTGGTTTTATATCAATTCTCCTAGCTCCTAGCTTATAGTTGAACTGTTTATGTTTGTTGCATAAATGTATTCAAGCAATTACATCCAGTCATTCTTGAAGACTTTATTTGCTTTTGTTTTGAGAAGTTTTGCTTTAAATTCAATCTTTCAGCATATTCGAATGCCGTCTTCTTCACCAAATTTGCTATTTCGTCTTCTACTTCGAAACTAAAGATATTGTGTCGTCTACAACGTGATCTGATTTTTTTTTAAATTTCTGTTTTGTAAACTTGAAAATGGAATGCTCATAGTTTTAGCTGCTTTTCGTATAGAATAATCTTGTTGTTAAATATGCTGCACAACTTTTTCCAGACTACTAAAGACCGGTTGCCTTTTCGGTAATTCTGACCCATGCTTTCGGCATCTAGAAAAAAAATTATCAGTGTAAATCATTTAGGTTATTAAGTCTGCAGGCAAATTAATTTGCGGATAATGGTGATCACCTGACTCTCAAAACACGACTGTTACCTCGAAATGCGCGGCGGCTACTGGCGCGAGTAGTTCACAACAGTTGCGGCAGCCACAGAGCGGGGTGAGGAGGTCGTTTACGCGACTCTCGAATGTGTTGTTTTTGAAAATATGTGGGTGACCACCATTGCCCGCTGACTTTCATTACTCGCTCTTCTCCTACTTATACCGTCAGACGTCTCGTCTTTTTCAGTTGTTTGTTATTGCCATGAATTTGGTTTTGTTCTCATTGATCTTCAGTCCCACATGCTTTGTTGCATCCTCGAAGAAATGTGTTTATTGCCTGCCGTACTGCGCCTCTAATTATGTCCACATGATCGGTGTAAATCAGAATTTGAATATACTTGATAAATATAGTGTCTGAGATTCAATTCGGCTTCTTGTTCTACTTTTCCCAGAGCTGTATTAAACAGGAAGAACAAGAATAAGAACAAGAACATCAGAGAAGCAGCTTACCTCACATCTACCAGGTGTGTCGATAGTTCTTTTCCGGTTTTTTTGCTAAAGAAAACACGTTATTTACAATGGATAGTTAAAATGTACTTATTCTAAGTATTGGCAATTTGATTCTATACGTTTTGCCCATCTCTTAGGCAATTTATAGATGATATTCTAAAAGAACAGTTTCTCTTTTGAGCTAAACTATTCATCGAGCCATTTTTTAACTTCTTCAAAATCGGCGAACAGCTGCTCTGCAAGCGCTTGCCCCATCAATGCGAAAATATGGTACTCGGATGGAGCCAGGTCTGGAGAGTGCGGCGGGTGCGATTAAACTTCCCATCCAAGTGATTTCAACACTTCGTTGACTGGTTTTGAGAGGACTATATGAGACGGCGCTGCAAACTCACCTTATCATGTCGATTTTTTTCGATCAATGCACAGTTCAAATTGATCATTTGTTGTCGGTAGCGATCAGTATTAACTGTTTCTCCAGATTTCAACAATTCATAATATACGATACCAACCTGATCCCACCAGACCCAGAGCATGGTCTTGCGACCAAAACGATTTGGCCTTGCAGTCGATGGGCAGACTTCGCCAGGTGATAACCATGATATTTTCGCTTGGGATTTTCGAAATAAATCCATTTTTCACCCATCACACGTTACTATTCGATGCAGAAATGACTGACTTTCGTACCTTTGAAGCAGCATTTCACTGACGATTTTTCGATTTTATAATTGCCTGTTTTTCATGTGGTATCCATCTTCCCATCTTTTGGCTCTTTCCCATCCCTTGTAATCGTTCACAAATTGCGACTCGGCTGACATTCAACTTCTCTACCAATTCTTTTTGAGTTTGTGTTGAATCTTCATCCAATAGATCTTTCAATTCCGCATCTTCAAACGTTTTCGGCCTACCAGGACGTTCTTTGTCTTGAACGTTGAAATTGCCACATTTGAATTGTCGAAACCACGTTTTACATATTCTTATGGTTAGAGCATGGTCACCGTAAGTCTCTACCAGCAAAGGATGACTTTCAGCGGCTCGTTTCTTTTGATGAAACAAGAAAGGTAGTGCGTGCCGCAAATGCACGTTTTCAGGCACAAAACTAAACATTTTGCGTTAACACCATATATGTTGACAAAAGTTATGGAAAATGTATTAAAAAGGGCATAAAGTTGCCCTTTATTAATAATGTTTTACATTTTATTGAATTAAATTTCAAAGATAAATGCAAAACTAAAAAATATATCTTCTGTCATGTTTCTTTTAAAAGTAATAAATAAATAAAATATAATAATTAGAATGATAGCATGCTATTTACTCCAGTTGTTATAAATAGATGCGCATCTCATTTATTTATTAATAAATTGAATTTATTATTATTATTATTCACGTATGGGCCCTGGTGGACCACGCGAAGTACAATTAGAGGCGTTTGTTGTTGTTAGCCTTCCTTTGAGCCCATACTAATTTCATTCTTTCGCTATGAGCTTTTTTCCTTTCGTCAGACCAAGTTGTTCCAGTCTTTCTACATTTTTCTCTCTGGCCAACCTTCCAAACGTTAACCTTGTGTCTGAAACAACCTCTATCCTGAATTTCACATATTTGCTGATCTTAGGTCCTCTTTAATTGCCGCAATCCATTTAATTATTTCTACTTTAGCTCTACTCCTATTTTCATAAAATTCGACTATTTGTCTAGTTAGCCTACTCGGATTCATCCGTTTGATGTGTCCGTAAAACTTAAGTCTTCTTTTTCTCATATCGCTATGTATATCTGTGTATTGTTTGATTTCTTGGTTTTCTCGAAGTCGGAATGTTGTGCTATTTATTTGTTTGGGGCCTAGGATTTTTCTTATGATTTTTCTTTCCTTCTTTTCAATGTCCTCGATGTCCCTCTTTCTATTCAAAATGAGCGTTTCTGCAGCATATAGACATTCTGGGTTAATAACCGTGTTGTAATGTCTCAGTTTTGTGTTTTTAGATAGGCATTTTTTGTTGTAAATATTTTGTGTAAGTCTCAATGCCGTTTCCATTTTTTGACATCTACCCTTATTGGCCGCTTTTTCCAACCCATTTTCCATGATTATTTCACCCAAATATTTGAATTGAGAGACTCGTCTGATGTTACCATATTTTGTTTTTAGAAATGCTGTTCTTAGTCTGTTGCAGGTCATGTGTTGTGTCTTTTCAAAGGATATTTGGAGTCCTACCTTTTCTGCTGTTTCTTTTAGGATTTCAATCTGTTTTTGAGCCGTTAATACATCTTGAGCTAAAATTGCTAGATCATCAGCAATTTTAGCACCAGCAGCATGTTGGTTCTCCCCAGTTTAATGGACTGGTCAATATTCAGTGCCGACTTTTTTTTCACGCCACTCCTGTATTACTTTTTCTAGAACACAGTTAAATAAGAGTGGCGAGAGTCCATCCCCTTGTCTCACACCAGTTTTAATTTCGAAGGGTTCTGAGATGTCACCCATGAATTTAACTTTTGACCTCGTGTTAGTTAACGTTGCTTTAATAATTGCCAGCGTTTTCAGATCTAGTCCTTGTTCTTTCAAGATTCGGAATAAAGATTCGCGGTCCATAGAATCATATGCTTTTTAGAAATCCACAAATGTACAGACGAGATTTTTATTGTACAGTTTTTGATGTCTTAGAATCAACTTTAGATTCAGGATCTGTTCAGGGCAGGATCTGCCCGGTCGAAAACCTGCCTGATATTCACCAATGTTCGGTTCTAACTGTCCCTGTGCTCTGTCTAGTAGACATTGAGATAGAATCTTGTAACAAACTGGGAGAAGAGATATTCCTCTATAGTTGTTTACATCCGTTCTATCTCCTTTCTTATGTAGTGGATGGATTAGAGCATCTTTCCAGTCTTCCGGAATCCGTTCGGTTCGCCAAACTTCTTGTAGAATTTTGGTTATTTCCTTGATTGTACCTAGACCAGCGGATTTCAAAAGTTTGAATTTATAATATAATTTATAATTGAATTTATAATATAAAATTAACTATAAATAAACAAACCCATTTTTGCTTCTATTACTCTCTACCATTTCGAACATCCTCCAAAAATACAAGTAGATCATATCATTTGAATATATCCAAGAATATATTTAAAATTGAGGACATACATTTTTCTTATCCGTAATTTTATTCCAAACCTCCATGAATATTTGAAGATATAGACGACTGTCGTTTAATGACGTAATGTCTGTTTATGTAGGTCAAGTAGATCAAAATGAAGTACATAAGAATTTCGGGAATTTTAATTTGAATTTAATTTGAACGAATAGGGAAAGACGATGCAAAATATTTCCGTCCGGACGCTGAGAATAAGAAAAGCGGGACTTTATTAAGGTTACTTATAGTGAAAGTGTGAATATAGTTTAATGAATAAAATAATTGTTAAAATATTATAAAACAATTTAATGAAGAATATTATTTGCCATTTCACTATATGAATTATTTTATTGGAATCTTTGGTGTGAAACATTAAACTCGACAACTAAACACCAAATCACTTTAATTAACTTCATGACGCGTGTTTTGCTTGAGATGAGCTTTTGCTTTGAGATGTCAATTTGTGAATTTCAAATTTCTTTCAATTTGATATGGAATTAATATGTATTTAACTGAAAGAATTGAAATACTAACAATTGTTGGATATGGTAATAGAAAACGCACTTAAGCTAAAGATTGTCGCATATTTAATAAAGTACATCCATTCAAAAACGGTAAAAATATTCAATGGTAACACTACTTTATAGTTCCCTTTTTTTTCAACTAACTCTCTTGTGAATGGTTTAACTATGACTTTGTTTTTGTTCTGTTCGTTTCGAAAAGTTTGAGGATTCTTTCAATAACTTCCTAAACTTTTTTTTTAATTAGCCTATCTACAATTTTGTTGTTATAACTGAACTTCGGCAGCCATACTAATGAATTTAAATTATTTGTTATGACTATGTTGGTTTATGCGGAAAATTAATTAATCTATCCACCACAAAATTTAAACAAGTCATTTTGTTATGAAAGCTATGATTTGAATCATTAGTAATATATCTCGAAATGGTGGTATTTTTCCTAATATGAAAATTTAATACATTTTTCTATTCTTACTTATGAAAATATTCGAAAATGGGAGTATATAATTGTTTTCGATTTCGTACGTAAATCTTATGGTGTGATATATTTCGTTTAATTTGTTCTTAAAAAAAAATTCTAAATTTTCATTCCTTGTATGGAAAATTGAAAAAACATCATGACATCCCACAACGCTTTAAAGGATACGCTGGCTGATATTAAAACTGATATCAAGAATGGTTAACGAAACGCGCATGGAGAAGTTAAATAAAGTGATTTGGTGTTTAAAGGTCAACCTCTTCGCGTTTATTTTAATATATCTTCGGATCCAATATGATCTATCGGAGACAGAAATACTGAAAAACAAAAATTTGTGAATATCTTTGCTTTACGTCACATAGAAAATGAAAATTAATAAAGATAATGCTGGAATATATATATATATATATATATATATATATATATATATATATATATATATATATATATATATATATATATACACACCATCATCATCATCATCATCAGCCTGTATCGATCCACTGCAGGTTGAAGGCCTCTTCAGCATGCTTCCAACTTTCACGGTCCTGGGCTTTCCTCTGCCACTCGGGTCCAATATACTTAACGATGTCATCAATCCATCGTGCTTTCGGTCTTCTTCGCGGACGTTTGCGATCAAGCGGTATCCACTCCAGGATTGCCTTGGTCCAACTGTCGTCCTATCGCGTCGCTATATGGCCTGCCCATCTCCATTTCAATTGCTTTACTATTCCAATGATGTCACAGATTTTTGTTTGTTCCCTGATCCATGCGCAGGACTTTCTGCCTCGTCTTGTATTGCCAAGCATACATATTTCCATTCCCCTCTGTGCCACCTGAAGTTTTTAAACCGATTGCGATGTGAGTGTCCAGGTTTCACTTCCGTATGTCCTAACGGGTAGAACGCACTGATCGAAGACTTTTCTTTTCAGGCAAAGTGGGAGTCTGCTCTTAAACACTGTTGAGCCTATCAAATGAATGCCAGCCACATTTAACACGCCATTCCACCTCCCGGGCGGTATTCCCGTCCATTGAAATCCTCTGCCCAAGATATAAAAGCTGTCTACAATCTCTAAATCCCTTCCTAAAACTGAAATTCTTCTGCCCTGAGCGAAGTTATTAAACATAACCTGACTCTTTTTCAGGTTTATTTTCAAGCCAAATGGTTCGCCAGCCCTTTGCAGTTCTTGTACGCGTCTTTGCAGCTCCTCTGGGTCTTGTGAAATGAGAATAATATCTTCTGCAAATCAAAGATGGTTTAAGTTTACACCAATGATCTTTACACCATCCTGTTCCCAATCCAGTTTACGGAATACTTCTTCAAGGCCAGTAGAGAAAAGAAAAGGCGATATTGCGTCACCCTGCCGTATACCTCGTTCTACATTAATTTCCACTTCAAGATCATCATGGTTAATTGTGGCTGTAGCTCTATCATACGTCGATTCAAACAGGTTTACATAGGCTCTCTCTACACCTTGGCCAAGCAGTGCATCCATTATCGCATGCTTTGAGATGAAATCAAATGCTTTTTCGTAGTCGATAAAAGCCAAGCACAGTGACATGGTGGATGTGATCCATTGTACTGAATCCACTTCTGAATCCTGCTTGTTCTCTTGGTTGTGCGTCATTCAGTTTTTTTAATATTCTTTTAGAAATTATCTTAGCGAAAACTTTGTACATTACTGATAGGAGGCTTATTGGACGGTAGTTCTTTAAATCTTCCTGTGCTCCTTTTTTATGTAAAAGGATCACTTCTGCATTTTTCCCTAAGTCAGATACTTTTTGTTCTTTGAGGCATTTATATATATATATATATATATATATATATATATATATATATATATATATATATATATATATATATATATATATATATATATGTATTATTTTATAGAATATATATAATGTATTATTAAAAAAGAAAGCAAATTTCATCTATAATCTAGAATTAAATTAATAATAACAAATAATATGAAACTTTTGATAAAACTAACTAAAATTTTAATCTTAACTAACTTTCAACTTTTAATTTTAACTAACCAATTAAAACCTCAAAATATTATTTATTTTTGATAATAATTAATGACAAATATAAAATTTACGGATGTATCGGAAGTATGTTAAGATGCTACAGCACGTTTAAACAGTAAACAATATATTTCTTATTAAATTCTAAGCTACTGTGAAAATTTCAAATCGATTGACTAAGCCGTTCAAAAATTATTGCAATTTAAAATTCGTTATTTTATACGTGATCTTATGGATTCACTAACATGAGTATGTTAAACACGATACAATACTTATATATAAAGAAAAGCTATTAAATGTTCCAAACTTTCAGATTAAGTATTTTAAAATGTTTGACACCAATTTTGGACAGTTGTCACCGCACTTTTGTCTCCGATTGTACCTCTGACACTTCCTTAATAAAATTATTAAAATGCTTTCAACAATTTATATATATATATATATATATATATATATATATATATATATATATATATATATATATATATATATTTATTTATTTTTTAGGCAGTAGCAACTGGTATGTGGACCATTTTAGAAACAATTTTGTTAGGAACCTTCATTTTGTACAATACGGTAAGTGTAAAATAACAATACGATGGCAAAGACAGTGTCTATTATTTGTTAGATATGCAAATTAATTTGGTATTAAAAATAAAAATTATTCGATTCTGAGGAAGAAGGTGTTCTCAGATCTCGTCCTTAAATGTTTTGAGAAAAATCTTATAACAAGTAACAATTTGGCGCCAATACATCAATGACGCCACATCTTTAACAATTATATCACTAACTAAAACATTTTTTTGCACTTTAATTTATGTATGACAACTTTTGTTGTTTATTTTTTTTCAGTTCAAAAGTATGTGTAAAATACCTACATACTTATATCTAGGTATTTTTACAGGTACATTACAATGGCATTACACACTGTGTAGAAGATTATTTACTGATATAATTTATAAATATAATATTTAACAAAATATTAGCATATAAAATTGGTTTGTTTATCTAACATTTGGTATCAATCTTAAAAAAAATATTCTTTCTCTCTCGATTTTGGCTATTTAAAATATTGTTATTCCCGCGTAGTCCCCGTATTGTCGTGATACAGCACCTAGGTATTCTTGATGTTCGATCTTCCGAACGAATGATCTTCCCCGAATCAAAAACTGTACTTGTGATTAAACATACAGCTCTCTTTTAGATTAGTTTCTTCACTTATCCCACGGTAATTAACCCTTTATAGCCTCATGTGACAATTCTGTAACAAACTTCTAAAATCCCACCAGAATACGCACTGAGCATATTTAGTTCATTCAAACCGATATAGCAACAAGGATATATGCAACACCCTATTCAACAAGTTAATACGTACATCAAATCATAATAGGCGTGACCGATTGACTTCTGTCAGTTTGAACTTCGATGTTAGCTGGCGATACAAGTTTGTACTCGTGCAAATTTTAAATTTCACAATAAAATACAAAAAATGCAGAAAATAGTGTTATTTTCCTATAAATATGTAGGTAAGTGAATGAATAAGTTCATTTATTATTAGCCAATCAATATTTTTACCTTTTTATATGACGGCAGTAAGTTTTTGTGTTTGTGACATTTCTGTTATATTGAGTAAGGAGAATAATATTAGCAGTAAGTAAAGTAGGTGGATGTTGTTGCTAAATCGGTTCGTTTTCTTTCAGAATGGCGTCACGATCATTGAGGGATAATGAGATATAGTTTACCAATATGATAATGATATATGACACAATATGACATTGTCTTATACTCTGAACCGTCATGGTTCAAACCTTTAATTCAAGGTACAAGATGAAGCGTTCTAGTAATTACAAAATTACACCAGGAGGTAGACAATCATCTGCCAGCTTTGCTGGAACATCCGGACTTTCGGATTCTGGGGCGTCCGGGCTTAAACGCAAAATCTTTCAGAGGGAGTCGGAGACCTCTGGCCAACGTCTGAAACCCACTTTCTTTGGAACGGTAAATATCAATTCTCTCCTGTGTCCAGGAAAACTACACGAATTGGGGCGAACATTGAATCAGCAAAAAATCCAAATTTTAGCTTTGCATGAAACTAGTTTGACAGATGATAACACCTTGGATTTCGGCAACTACAGACTTTTTAATAGTAAAACGGACAAAAGAATACTCAAAAATACGCCACATCTCGGTGTTGCTTTCGCTCTCTCAAGAAACATTCTTGGTTCTATAACTGTCCAGCCAGTAAATAATCGGCTTATGACACTATCCCTCAAGTATGCTAACAAAAACTATACATTAATCAATGCACACCTCCCAGTTAACGAAGAAAATAAATCTAATCCTGTAAAACTAAATAAGTCCTGGGAAATTCTGGAAAAGACCATCTCTAAAATTCCCTCTAACCAAGTAAAAATCCGTTTGAGTGCTTTCAACGCCCAACTAGGGAAAGAAAAAAAGTACAGGAAAACAGTCGGCAGTTTTCCCGCTCATAAATGGACTAACCATAATGGTAGAAGATTGGTTGAACTATATTCGCAGTTTAATCTAAAAATAATGTATAGAGAGATTTTGAATGTTCAAGTCAGGAAAGGACCTAACATAGACACGGATCACTACTTGACTAGAATCAAACTTAGCTTAGAACCTCGAAAACTTATTCAAAAAAGACTGCTAATACCAAAGTTCGACCCAACGAAAATAAAACCAGCCCTAACAGAAGAGCCTGATAAACAACCAGCACAGAACTGGCAAGAATTGAAACAAAAAATTATTAAAACAGCCTTAAAGTTGGTCCCTTTACAAAAACGTAGAAAACATCCGTGGTGGGATGAAGTTTGCGAGCAAGCAGTATTAAGCCGAAATAAAGCATTAAAAGATTGGAACAGTCAAAAAACAGCAATAAACTATAACATCTTTTTGGAGGTAAGAAAAGAAACATCGAAGCTAATTAGACAAACTAAAAGAAAATATGAAAACAATCAACCTAATGAAATAGAAAAAGATTTCCAATAAAATAACACCCGAAACTTTTACAAAACATTTAAAACTAAATTAACAGGCTATCAACCGCAAAGTATTTGCTTCCAAAAGGAAAACGGACAATTAGCTCTAAATACCCAAGACAATTGCAAAGAACTTGCGAAATATTTTCAACAACTACTAAACTGTCTTGAGCCCTTAAACAGATTACCAACACTAAGCTCTAAACAAACAAACCCAGATTTATTACCACCGAATAATGATGAAATAATTAGGCAAATTAAGCGGCTTAAAAATAACAAAGCTTCTGGTGAAGGTGGAATCACTGCTGAACTTTTGAAGTCCGCTGGTCCAGGTACAATCAAGGAAATAACAATCAAGAAGTTTGGCGAACCGAACAGATCCCGGAAAATTGGAAAGATGCTCTAATCGATCCACGACATAAGAAAGAACATTGAACGGATGTAAACAACTACAAAAGGATATCTCTTCTCCCAGTTTGTTGACAGTTAGAACGTACAATTGGTGAATATCAAGCAGGTAGATCGGGTAGTTCGACCGGGTAGATCCCGCCCTGAACAGATCCTGAATGTAAAGTTGATCCTAAGGCATCAAAAACTGTACAATAAAAATCTCGTCTGTACATTTGTGGATTTCAAAAAAGCATATGATTCTATTGACCGCGAATCTTTATTCCGGATCTTGAAAAAACAAGTACTAGATCTGAAAACGCTGACAATTATTAAAGTAACATTAACTAACACAAGGTCAAAGGTTATATTCATGGGTGACATCTCAGAGCCCTTCGAAATTAAAACTGGAGTGAGACAAGGGGATGGACTCTCGACACTCTTATTTAACTGTGTTCTAGAAAAAGTAACACAGAAGTGGCGTGAAAAAAAGTCGGCCCTGAATATTGATCAGCCCATTAACTTGGGAGAACCAACATCAAAATTGATTGTCTGGCGTTTGCTGATGATTGAAATCCTAAAAGAAACAGCAGAAAAGGTAGGACTCAAATTTCCTTTGAAAAAACACAATACATGACCTGCAACAGACTAAGAACACCATTTCTAAAAACAAAATATGGTAATATCAGACGAGTCTCTCAATCGAAATATTTGGGTGAAATAATCATGGAAAATGGGTTGAAAAAAGCGGCCAATAAGGGTAGATGTCAAAAAATGGAAACGGCATTGAGACTTACACAAAATATTTACAACAAAAAATGCCTATCTAAAAACACAAAACTGAGACATTACGACACAGTTATTAAGCCAGAATGTCTATATGGGGGAGAAACGCTCATTTTGAACAGAGAGAGACACATCGAGGACATTGAAAAAAAGGAAAGGAAAATCATAAGAAAAATCCTAGGCCCCAAACAAATAAATAGCACAACATACCAACTTTGAAAAAATAAAGAAATTAAACAATATATAGATATACAGAGCGATATGAGAAAAAGAAGACTTAAGTTTTACGGACACAAAAAACGGATGAATCCGAGTAGGTTAACTAGACAAATAGTCAAATTTTATGAAAATAGGAGTAGAGCTAAAGTTAGGTTAACGTTTGGAAGGTTGGCCAGAGAGAAAAATGTAGGAAGACTGGAACAACTTGGTCTGACGAAAGGAAAAAAGCTCGTAGCGAAAGAATGAAATTAGTATGGGCGCAAAGGAAGGCTAACAACAACAAACGCCTCTAATTGTACTTCGCGTGGTCCACCAGGGCCTATACGTGAATAATAATAATAAACAATATGATATTTGATCACGATTATGACAGCGTTATAGGTCCCGACTACCAACCTCTATCAGATGATATTGAACCTTTTTCCGATTGTGATGAAAATATTGGAATTAACATAGATTCAATCATTGAAGTTATTGAACGCAATGAGAACCCATTGCTGGCCCCTCATTTCCAGAATCCGGACAGCAAACGATCCAATCGGCTTCATATCATCAAAAAATAAATAAGCGAAGTTAGTAATAGAAAAAAAAAATCTTATTCTAAACAACCAACAAATATGATTTCTGGAAAAATCTAGTTTACCATCATTTTTTAGAGCTCGATAATTGTTTTAGATACCGAAGATAGAAGGTTACAGTAATGTCACACTTCCTAAAATGTCCAATAAATGATTAAAAAACACATTGATTGACTCTTTTAATAAAAATGTGAATTTTTATTACCCTAAACCAGTCTCTTTTCACAATAAATTTAAATTTTTACCATCTTGGGCTACAAAGAGTTAATGATACAGAAGAATCACAGAGAGAGAAAGAAAAATTAAATAGGTTTTCTCAGTTCGCGTTTCAGTCAAATATTGATTCTCCTCCTCCTTCTTCTTTCTTATTTACAGGTTGTCGTACGAATTTTCGAACCATCCATTATACAATGTTTACTCGAACCTTGGATCAGAGAAATTGGATTCATTATTTGTTATGGGACGATCATTCTGAAGTTGTATCGACATCTAATTGAATTCCGAACTAGAAAGGCCCACCGATGGGTGAGTTCAAATTAAATTAGGCTCTTTTTTAATTATTTATGTGCGTTTGTTAGTAAGTTTGTAAGTTTTTAGTTGTTTTCTCATGTTATCTTTTAATAGAAGTGATTTAAAGTGAGAAATTATCAGTTCGTATAATATTAATGACATTCTGTCATCCCTTCCAAGGACTACTTATTCGTTATATCGGGTTACCTGGAAAGTTCGTTGGATCTTTTTTAAACAAAGAGAAATGCAAATAACAAGTCCAACAGTTGTTTTGGTACCGGGATATTTGGAGCTGATTCCATATGATTTAGATGCCCTGAATTCAAATATGGCATTAAGTTTTAACATAAAGATATAACATTTTAGTAATATATATACAGTCCGATTCACGAAACCTGACGATTACATTACAACCAAAATCCATCTGAACTAAGAATTGTACGTACGTCTGAGTTAGAGCTATCGAGATTATGAGGGAGGCCAACGAGAAAGACTTTCGCAGATCACCGAGCCACCAATCAGATGCCAGCCCTCTAGTTCGCAGATCAGTCACTAGAGCTTCTATTTGTAGATTTTGTAGTTTTAAATAATAATAATAATTTAAAACGAATAAAATATAATAACATTTATTAAGATACTTGTTAATTATACGCCCACCCAGCATCGAAACGCCATGATATATCGATTTTCGAATATTTTATGTATCAAAACTGGTTATATATATATATATATATATATATATATATATATATATATATATATATATATATATATATATATATATATATAACTTATCTATGATTTTGGTTCTGAACACCTGACAAGTTTTTTGTTTTGCTTTGTCAGAAATACGTAAAGACCTATATGTTTACCGGTTTTTTATTAGAACTTTAACTATTTTAACACTGCTTTCTTTGTAAGATAGGTGCTATAAGCCATTTTTTAAATATAAATGGAGCATAACTCTACATCTTCAAGCTGCATGAGGACGTTGGGCTATAAAAAAAATTACAAGAACATTTGCTGAACTCCTGTCATAGTATTAATTTGGTTGTTCTTTTACATTCCCAAAATTACATCGTGAATATTACTTTTTTTTAAATAATATATGGCAACTTTTAATTACACATTTTAAAGAACAGAATCAAGAAATTGAGGACAATGCTTCCTTTTATATAAAAGTTGTATGTCTTACAACTGTCATAGATCCAGGCATTATAATAGTGAATCAGCTAGAAAAAGAGGAATAACAAACCAAGGAACCAACAAAATTGATTCATTCAGCACATCCTTAATGGTGAATTTTTTAATTATTAATAATAAAATTACCTAATCTAAAGAATTTGCTTAAAGTTGGAAACTAGCAAACTCTAAAAGGTATTAATACATTAAAATAATAACCGTTTCAGCTTTATTATTTATTTTAGAACAGGCATTACATACATTATTTATTTTTTAGATATACTTATGGATTATATTGTTTAATACAATGATACAATAAAAGGCCAATGTAAACAGTATGTTTGCATTATTTTGAAAATAGTGAAAATTGAACCACCAATTATATTAATCAATAAACCTATAGAAACCATCATGTATATCATTAACGAGCGGGTTTTTTAAAATATAAGAATACATGTACTAAACTCATGTAAATATAGTTTACTGCCCTGTTCTCCAGTAACCTCCTGAATTTAAATTCTTCATTAAGCATAAAATTCCACATTCCATTTGGGTCAATTCCCCATGTGAATTCTGCTATATATGATGCTAAGAAATTCATGTTTGGCTTCTTCTTTTTCTATTTCCCCACTTCACAGAGCCCCACATTCTTATTCTAGGATAAAATTAAATAGAAAAACTGTTAAATTAATTTTCTGCATCGGAATCACTGCTAGAGTCGGTATATTCATCATTAATGGTAATAATTAAGGGTGTCACTTCTGTAATTATTGTTTTGTACCAATCTAGTACGATTCTATTTATATGGTCTATACACTTCTTCAATTTTTCTTGAGTAATTTGGTTTAAGGCTTCTTGCCACAAAGCTAAAATATAGTTATCACTATGCCCATCCTTTTCAATATGTTTGTCATAATATTGTTTTCCATTGGTCCATATTAACTCTATTGCGTTAAATTCGCACTGGTAAGGTGGTGTACGTACCACTTCATGTCTATGTAACCGAATTTCCTCATCTACTATATACCTTCTTTTCGTTCTATACTTTTTTGCAATTTGTAATAATTCTAACTTTGTTGGGTTTCTTTGAAAATCAATATTATTTTTTTCCAACGATTCCATAATGTCCTGTTTTCTGAAACTTAGATCTGGCATTTTTTCACTTAATGCACTCTGATATGGAGCATTATCTATTATTATAAGATATGGTCCCTCCAAATTTCACAAAAGCTTATTTCTCAGCCACTGCAGAAATAAATCGTTATTCATTTCCCCATCATAATCACTATTTTTGTTCCTTGAAGAATAGAAATATCTCCTGCTGTTATCCTTTTTGTATTTGAAATCAATAGAGGGTAGAACCCTTTACAAAGAACTATTGCTTATGGACATGACAGATGTTTCTGCAAGTTCATGACTTAAACTTGATAGCGTGATGTGCGTTTCTAAAAGAGAAAAAATAATAAATACATAATAATACTAATAATTTAAATAAAAGCTCCTTAAAATAATGTTATCAATCTTGTCAATACTTACTCTTAAAATACATGCGATAAATAACATATCGTATTTCACATTTGCTACTATCAGACAAATCAAATGTTTTTGCTTTTTTCAGGGCCGTGTCTTTTGTGGAAATTTTACTACATTATTATTTTGAAGTAAATGCTTTTGAATTCTGGTCACAGTACTCGTGGATATATCTAATGCTTGAGCTACACGCTGCAGCAAATAAAAGAAAAACAAATAAAACAGATGTCCTAATATATAATAATAAAATATTTAAACAATAAAAACTGCAGGTTGCCAGTATAAAAATAAAAATGCTATCAGGCCCAATGCACATAACAAAATTACAAAAATTTCTTTGATACATTTTAACCCATATTCCTGGTATAACTTGCAATTTCAACAACTTATTTCGATTTCTGCAGTTGTTACTTTATACTTCCTGAATTACTCACAGCGATATTAGGAGACCCCCATTAGATTTCTCTTTTTCAAAATAGTTCGACAAATTAATCACTAGCTGTTGAGACTGAGAACTGAGTGGTTTGCCCACCAGATTTGAGATAAAGATTTGAGATAAAATTATAAACTATACAATATATAATGAAAATATCCTTATTTTATCACTGTGGTGTAAATGTTGAAAAACACTAATACGATACAACTTTTATAACCAAACAAACGACAGAAAATGTCAACAATCTTATTTTATATATATATATATATATATATATATATATATATATATATATATATATATATATATATATATATATATATATATATCTATATATATATATATATATATATATATATATATATATATATATATATATATATATATATATATATATATATATATGCCCACAAGGTAGCGTAACGGAACCGTGGAGGGAAATATAAATTTCTCCACGTGGTGCCACCGATCGCCTTCGCCGAACTGTCAACCATGCGACGTCACGTGTCTCTCGGGACTGGTTTCTAGCCTTTCAGCCGTCATCAGCCGAGCTCTAGACGAACGCAAGGAAAACAGTTCGGAGAGACGATCGGGGCCAGACCAGATCAACTGGCCATTTTAATGACGGGTCTGGAGATCGGCGAAATCATTACGGTGCAGACATATATTGTATTGAGAATTGAGTATGCTTATAGACGGGCGTCAGTTTGCATATTTTTATGTTTTTGTGTCATGTTTATTCATTGCGAGCGACATTAGGGCACAACGGGTCGAGAAGTAGAAAAATAAATAGAAGTAGACGTTTGCTGTCTCACTTACTCCGTGACTCCTCCACTTACAGATAGTAGCAATTTAGTAGTATTATATATATGCTTACACCAACACTTCTTTGTCTAACACGTGGCAAATTTGAAATAAGGATTTCCTAGCTTTCAGCTTACCGTTCTGACGTAATCGTCAGGTTTCGTGAATCGTGAATCAGACAGTAAATATTAAATCCATGGATCAAATATAAAAACTGAAAACGGAATTTTTATTAATATATGTATTATACAAATATTATTATACAGGGTGTCCCATAACTTATCCGCCATAGAACAACTGGTGATAGTAGAGATCAAAATAAGAGGATTTAATCAAGAAATGTGCTGGCTAATGTGAGTCATTAAAAAGATTCTGGGTGTTAAAAGTGAAACTAAATTTTAGAAAAATTGGGAAACTTAAAAACGATTGAAGATGTCAAGTTTAAAATCAGGGTAATTGGTTATCAAAGACAAATCTGACTTTATACTAGCTAGAACCTAGTTCCTAGAGGGCGCTTGCTACCTACTTTGTGAGGAATTAACTCGTATTTTTTTTTACATAATTTTCACGTAAAAAAGACACCCTTCCATTTCCATTTCCAGAATATTTCATTGTACATCTTGTCGATGGCTGAAAATATTTAATTCACTAAGTGTTCCTTAAAGGTTGTGTACAAAATATTACGTCTCGATGACAACTGTCATTGTTTTCTATCTCTTCTACTAAACGTGAGTGGAAACAAGTTTCTCCAATCTTGAGCTGGTATTAAATGATTTGTAAAATATGCCCAGACTTAATCAGTTTTCTCACGTGATTTAAGGGATATGCTCTGCGTTTATGCACAAGTAAATCATAATAGTTGCGATGCAATTAAAAGGTATGAAGAGCTCTACCCAGCCAGAATTATTACAGATCGACAAATTTTTTAAAGAAATTTCAATCGGGCGAAATAGGTTCGTTTTATTACAACAATTCTGGTAAACGAAACCTATAACGGTATAAAAATGTATAAAATTCTGAACTAAGCACTAGGCGTTTGGAGGCATATACAGGAATTAGCAAATCTACCATTTCAAGAGTTCTCCATAATGAAATGTTGTTTCGCTACCATTTTTCGCCTGGTTAAAATTTATTGCAACAAAGTTTTTCGACTATATCAGAATTAATCAAATCTACTACATAAAAAAACCTCATGTTCCTGAAGAAGATATAGTTTACCGACGAGATAACTTTTACCATATTTTTTTTTCCTTTATTTGGGTTTTTCGCCACTATCTAAAACTCAAAAAATATCAAAAATACCTGTTCTTATTTAAAGAAAGAATCACTGGGTAAAAACAAAAAACCAAACGGAGACAAATTTCTCAGTGATTCTTTTTTGTAATAAATTTGCCTAACGAACAAAATTTTAAACATATAAAAATGTTATAAAAAAGTTTACAAACTTTTAACGTTAACGTTTCGGAGGGTACTCTCCCCCCGTTTTCAAAACTAAACTAAAAAATAAATTATATTAATTTGTAATATATAAATTAACGAATGAAAGTAAATATATTTTTATTTTTTTTTGTATATGTCAACGATACTTACATTGACAACAATGTATTGTATTGACAACAATGATTGTTGTCAATGTAAGTATCGTTGACATATACAAAAAAAAATAAAAATATATTTACTTTCATTCGTTAATTCATATATTAAAAATTAATATAATTTATTTTTTAGTTTAGTTTTGAAAACGGGGGGGAGAGTACCCTCCGAAACGTTAACGTTAAAAGTTTGTAAACTTTTTTATAACATTTTTATATCCTTAAAATTTTGTTCGTTAGGCAAATTTATTACAAAAAAGAATCACTGAGAAATTTGTCTCCGTTTGGTTTTTTGTTTTTACCCAGTGATTCTTTCTTTAAATAAGAACAGGTATTTTTGATATTTTTTGAGTTCTAGATAGTGGCGAAAAACCCAAATAAAGGAAAAAAAATATATATGAACACGCCACAATCATTCAGACATTACATAACTTTTACCAGACGCGAAATTTTTAACTAGCGAAATAATCATTATTATTTCCTGAAAAATCCATACCTACCAAGAGAGCTATATTTCCAGCACAAATTTTTAATTAACATTAAGTGCGACATCATATGCATTTTTTTAATCGGCGCATTTGAGTTTCCGCAAAAAGTGAGTGGATTATACTGCACTAGACATGTGATTCATGCAAGATGGGGCGTTACCGCATTTTACAGTTACAGAGCGAAATCATTTAAATAAACGTTTTCCACATCGATGGATTGGGCGCGGTGGAAAGTTTCCTTGTCCACCTCGTAGCCCAAACATTAATCCGTTAGCACGGGCGTAGCCAGGGGGGGGTTTTGGGGGTTCAACCCCCCCCCCCCCCCCCGAAATAAGCCAAATATTACCTAATATTATACCGAAAAAATACGATGAGTGAAGAGAGTTAAATTATTACATTTGAACTGAATATATATCCGAACTAGTGGACGTTGTGCACAGTAACGTCATCTCTTGTCGAGTAGTCGAACTATTTTGTATCGTATGGAAACTTTGCGTTGTTTCTCGATTATTCGCCACGCCCCTCGGTCGGAATGAGCGGCGCTTTGTGGAAGTTTGTGGTAGTTTCTGGACGGCTACTATCGGGCTGCTATATAAGCGGCGCGTGACTGCGCTTACGGTAGTATTGTTCCATGCGAACTCGAAGCGAATATAAGTGAAAAGTGGTGAACGAATAGTGAAGAGAATTAAGTGTACCGTGTAAGTGAGTAATTTTAGTGCAGTGTTATTCGGTGACCTTGTTAAGGATAGATACATGAATCATTATTACTGTCGAAAAATGGAGGGGACAAAAAGCAAGGGTGATGAACTTAAAGGTATGGACTACTGGAAAAAGTGGTATAGTCAAGGGGTTTCTAATAAAGAAACAAATTTGGATTTAGCTAACAAAACTTCAGCTACCTTGCATGCTGATAAGAAGACTGTGATGACAAGCGGGCCCTCGACCTCGACCTCAATCACAATACCGAATGTCGAAATCGATGCCATGTCGCTGATGCCCTGTTCGATACCTTTAACTGCCGAATCTACATCTAGTCTGCAATAGGCCAGCTTGCCTGTTACCTCATCTTTTACAACTGTAGCTAAGTTGGATGTTTTAAAGTCCAAATTTTAAAAACGCCATGGAACCCACCCAGAGACTATAAGTTTCCTATTTCCACAAAACGAAACTTACGCTTTCAATTGAAATGGTTGGAGAGATTCCCCTGGTTGTCATATTCGGAATATAAAAGTGGAGCATACTGCAGAGTTTGCGTGATAATGGGACGTTCGCTTGATGGAGGTAAAGGCGGTCATCAAAGGATCGGCCAGTTGGTAACCGAACATTTTTGTAAGTGGAAAAATGCCCTAGAAATATTTGAAGGTCATGCGAAATCGGGATACCACAAGCGAAATTCAGAACTGGCAGATAACTTTCTAAAAGTAATGTCTTCGCAGGCTTTTTCGGTCACTGAACAGCTGTCTTCTGAAAGAAAGAGACAACACAAGAGGAGAATCGAAAGAAACTAATCCCTATCGTAAAAGCAATAATTTTTTGCGGCAAACAATGCATCTCCTTGAGAGGTTAAATCGACTCGGGGCGCATACAAATTACACCAGAATCACCAGAACCTGAACAACTACTACAGAATGATGGTAATTTTAGAGCCCTGTTGCGGTTTGCGGCTGAGTCTGGAGATAAAGATCTGGCTGAGCATTTGAATACTTCACAGAAGAATGCCCTGTACACAAGCCCCCAGATCCAAAACGAAATAATTAACATTTGTGGTGAATTAATTTAACATAAAATAATTGAAGAAGTAAAGAAAGCCAAACTATTTGCGATTCTGGCTGACGAAACCACCGACATCGGACGTGTAGAACAAATCTCGTTATGTCTTCGATATGTTGATTTTACAGATAATAAACACCATATACTTAAAGAGATGTTCCACATTGTCGCTATCAAAACAATTACAGACAATTGACATCGATCTTATAACGGCATTCAAACATATAGATGATGTTATTAATGTCTTACAAGTCCTGAGAAACAACACTGACGTCGAATATCTTCATCTCTATGAAGACGCAAAGATTTTACTGGAAAAAAATGGTGATATACTGCGAATGCCACGCGTCGTCGGAAGACAATTAAATAGACCGAACATTCCTGCATTGGATGTATGCACGTATTACAAAATTAATTTGTTCATTCCTTTTCTTGATCATACAATTCAACAATTGGTTGAAAGGTTTACCAAACATCGTAAAGTAGTATCAGCATTATCTGGTGTGCTACCTTCAAATTTTACTGCCAGTTCTGAAATTGAAGAAGCAATTTCCATATACTCGTCACTGCTTCCCGAAAGCAACATATCAGTGGTTAAAGCAGAACTTGAAGTATGGAAAACAGTGATGACAAGTATCTCGCCTACCCCGAAATCTAGTTTGGAATGCCTAGATATGTGCGATAAAAACCTTTATCCTAATATTTACACATTACTACAAATCTTGGCTACCATTCCTGTATCCACTGCTACCCCAGAAAGGTCTTTCTCGAGACTGAAAAACTATTTACGAAACACTACAAGTGAAAACAGACTTAATGGTTTGGCTCTCATGAACATTCACTATGGAACAGAAATTCATGCAGATGAAGTAGTGGATATATTTAAAAGAAAAAGCCGAAGATTTATTCTTTAATGGTTTTAGATTTAGCGCAGAGGAACGAAATTTATTTAACCATTTCATTTAAAGTTAAGAACTTTATAAATATGTTGTAATTTTTCCGATGAATATATAGATATTAAATTTCATGTAAGTATATTTTTGTTGTTTTATTTACTTCAAACTAAACCCCCCTCCAAAACTAAATCCTGCTACGCCTGTGTCCGTTAGACTTTTATTTATGTTCTATTTTTTATTTTCTTTCATTATTCCCATCTCTTGTAGCTGCTTCCTTACTCTTTTCTCTCAGCTTTTCGTTGGTCTTATAATCATCTTAAGCAATCCATGTGTTTGAGAGTTACAGTGTTTTAGTTACAAATGTAGTAAACGTACACTCATCAGTAAATCTTTTGTGCCAATTGTAAGTGGAATTTCTTGATTTTTTCATAATAATACAGTTATGATGTACACACAAATTTCAAAATTAGTTCACTAAAATTGATTTTTCATAGTATCGCATTTTTTTTGTTCGTCAACATATTTATTTGTTAAGTTATGAGCAACGGTTTGTTGTTAAACTATAAAACGATAAAAGTAACCTCGAGTTTTACAAGAACAGAAAACTTCCACTAGAAATGCAACTTCCTGCCTCTTGTTTCATGAAAAATTTAAACGATCTCATAATTCATCCAGTTCTTGCGCAGTTTTCTACCAACTAACCGCCCCGGACCGAATACTGGCACATTATCCCGGAAATGTATAAAAAAAAAACCAATCTCCATTCAACTTATTTGGACGAATAGAGACGGATAGCCAAGGAAGAATTTTTTTATATATAATGTTTCATGAGAAATATTGCTAATAAAATGGTTTCTTTCACTTTGGAGCAGTTATTACTCGTTGTAATTTTGAATTATGGGATGATCTTGACACTACGTTAGGTTTTTTATATATTTATGCATTAAAATATTTTCACTCTCCTTCAGCTTCAAATGGAATAAAACAGCTTAGAGAATAACAAATAATCGCTGGAGACTAGACTTGGGAAATAGAGAGGTTATTCAAAAATTTTAAGACTAGCGTTATGAAGATAAATTATTGTACGCTCAATTACGGGGGTTGCTATTTATGTATACAGAATTGGCAACAATGGTGTTGCTAGGTGCTATCTGTCATATACATCTTAAAATATGACATTGTTAATTGTACAATGAACGTTCTGAAATTTGAAAATTTCACGTGAACGTTTGAAAATTTTATCTCATTCAAAAAATGGAAATAACTTTTTAGAATTTTTATGCGATGATTTACTACGACTTTCGGCGTAGATTATCTGAAGAACAGTGCATCGATCAACTCACTTCGACTTTTGGTAATGAAGCACCATTTAAAACCACTGATATCAGTTCAGTGAATTCAATCGTGGCCGTCGTTCGTTCACGGGCGAATTCAAAGAAGGTCATCCAAGATCGGTTGTTGTGCCAGAAAATATCCATACTGTACGCGAACAGATAAAGAAAGATCGCCATGTGACATACCGTGGAATTGAGACATCCCTGTGCATTAGCACGAGAAGCATACACAAGATTTCACATGAACATCCGTGAAACAGATTTATGCGCATTGGATTTGGCATAACTTGATGCCAGAAGTTTTTGAAGAAATAGGAAAAAATAACCAACGACGCAGAATCATTCTTCACCATTACAACGCGACCTCTCACAAATCGAACCGAACAATTCAATATTTGAGCGGTCAAAACATCGAATTGATGGGTCATCCACCGTACAGTCCTGATTTGCCACCTAAAGATTCTTTTTGTTCCCGTCCTAGAAGAATAAAGTACGTGGTAAACGTACTTTATTCTTCTTATTTTATCTTTCATATTTTAAAGATTCCTCAAACGGAATGGTAAAAATGCTATGAAAATTGGTTCAGACATATACAAAACTGTATCGATCATCGCTGAGAATATTTTGAAAAACAACAAAACCATTTTCAATGATAAATATTTGTTTTTATTTATTATTCCGGATACACAAATAGAAACCTCGTATTATCTTGATGAAACAAAAAGCTCAAGCTAAATTTTTCTTTTATTGTTCCATAAACTAAAAACATTTTGATATGTTACCAAAAAAAGGGATTTAGGATAGTCTAATGAAAAAAGTTATATAAAAAACTTTATTACAAGCAGTACAGAGCACCTGATACTTGAAGCTAAACCTGAGCAATAAGAACATTATAACAAATGGCATCAACTTAATTACCTTCACAGATGACCTCGCTGTAACAGGCAAATCCAACGGAAAATTAATAAACGCATGACTAGATAGAGAAGTCAGAAGGTGAGGATTAAAGATCAATGAAGAAAAAACGCCCACCTAATAATGGGCAATAATAATTTTGAAACAATATCAACGTTTACTTACTAAGGAATAACACTAGATCGAAATGGATAAGAAATGATAAAAGAATGAATAGTGAAGGGAAATCAAATCATTGGAATGAACAGAACACTGTTAAGATCTAAAATCCTAAGTAAGAAAATGAAGATTAACATATACAGGTTGTTTTTAAAGTTAAGCCACTTATTTTAAAAGGTTGTAGAATTCGTAAAAATATGTAATTTTACCAAAAATCATTTATATAAAAGCTGCAAAATAAAGAAGATATTATCAGTTACAAAATTTGAAAACAGATCTGACTTTGATATTCTCGATCACTGCATTGTAAACACATAAAGTATTTGTTTACTGCTGATACTGGGTATCATCTAATATTTTCAGGGATGGTAGATAATGTTTCCAAATCATTCCGGGCGTCGATCCGTTGATTCTATGAAGAATCACGACGTTTCGCCAAAATCTTAGTTGGCATTTTCATGTGTTGTACACTTTGACTGAAGAGTCCAACTGACGTGTATGAGTCGTTATGCTCGCCGGCCGACGACTGCGCAAACTATATCGAGGTAGTTCGGGACTATTTACGGCGCTCAGCAACGCTGTCGAGCGTCCGTTTATTGATTTTTCCTCCTCGCCGCCACGTTGCCGCGTTTCTTCTTTTTTCGAGCGAAAATAATCAGACAAGATGTACAACAAAATACCAAAACCAAATATTAATAATATTGAAATTAGAGCGCTCGAAAGTTTAAAAAGAAACGAGGATATCACTATATTACCGGCGGACAAAGGAAACGCAACAGTTGTAATGAACACCGAGGACTATATGGCAAAGATGACGAATATTTTACTGGAAAATACATATAAACCAGTAAACAGAGATTCAACAACCTATCTGGGAAAAACGACCAAAAGCAAAATCAAAGCGAGGAAACTAGAACCGAACATTGAACGAAGAATAATTCCAAGGGAAAAATCAAGCAGATGTCCTAAACTTTATGGTCTACCCAAAATACATAAATCAGAAATCCCATTAAGGTTCATAGTAAGTGCCTTTGGTTCTCCAACACAAAATTTGGAAAAATATCTAGCAAGTATCATACAACCAAGCGTCAAACTTGCCGAGTCCTATGTTCAAAACTCAGAACATTTGATAAGGATGATTAAAGATTTCCAACTAGAGGAAACAGATATACTGGTAAGTCTGGACATTGTCTCACTATATCCAAGTATCCCCATAGACGAGGCCCTGGACCTAATTTCGATGAACGAAGACTTTCCACCATATGAGGAACTCTCCAAACACCTGCTTGAAGCATACATATTTTTCCTTCAACCAGCAGATCTACAAACAGACTGACGGTGCCCCAATGGGATCATCTTTATCACGCGTTATCGCCAACCTGTTCATGACCGACTTCGAAACAAAGGCATTGGCCAACGCTCCTTTGAGACCTAAACTTTGGAAACGCTACGTGGATGATATCTTTATAATATGGCCTCACGGAAATGAACTTCTAAACAACTTCCTAACCCAGTTAAACGGAATCCACCCCAGAATACAGTTCACTCTGGAAGTCGAACAGGATAGAACAGGCCGTTTTTAGATCTCTTTATCACAAGGAAACTTTCTGGAACCCTCGAATACATAGTGTATAGAAAACCAACTCACACTGATCGATACCTCAACTCTAAATCCCATCATCATCCCTCTCAAATCCAAGCAGTAGCTTAGATTTGAGAAGGATCACCTTGATTTCCAGATCCTCCCGACTGACACTACAAGAAACACGAAGCGAAGAACTACCAAATATTTCCACAGCACTTAGACAAAATGGATATTCAGAAAATGGTATCAAACACGAAGAACAATATAGGATCATGAATCGAATACACCAAAGGTCCTGCTACCATGCGTAAAGAGAATCATAGATAGGATAGGCAGATTACTAAGTAAACATAAGATCAAAATAGCCTACAAGCCGCACAAAACTGTCGCAAACAGCCTAAAAAACCCCAATAACAAAGTTAGACTGGACAATTATGGGGTGTACAGTATATCTTGTTCCGACTGAAACAGAACATACATAGGACAAACAAACAGACGAATATCGGCCAGAATACAAAAACATAAAAACAACTTAAAAAACAAACAAACCACTTCCACTCTGTTCCCGCACCATCTACAAACAAGACATAAAATCAATTTTGAAGGAGCCAAAGAAATAGCGCATATTGAAAACTACAAGGTCCGAACAATCAGAGAAGCTCTTGAAATAGAAGAAAGGGGTGAGCTAAATACGCGAAACGACGCTCGCAACATACCAAAAGTATGGAAATCCCTTCTGAAAAAAGAAGAAACGCGGCAACGTGGTGGCGAGGTAGAAAAATCAATAAACGGATGCCCGACAGCGTTGCCGAGCGCCGCAAATAGTCCCAAACTACCCCGATATAATCTGCGCAGTCGCTGGCCGGCTATAAAAGCGAACATAACGGCCCGTGCACGTCAGTTAGACTCTTCAGTCGAAGTGGACAACACTTGAAAATGCTAAATGAAATTTTGGCAAAACGTCGTGACTCTTCACAGAATCAACGGATCGACGCCCGGAATGATTTGGAAACATACTTGGGCCAGATATAACCTTAGATGGAGAAAGGAGACAACAGAATTATAGCTATAGAAAATATAGGTAGATTCATAAAAGCAAAAGGGCAAGAAGGGGCAAGTTACATAACGAGGTCATCCACAGAAAAAATAATTAAAAGTGTAACAAAATGGACTCCACTGGAAAGAAGAGCAAGCGGAAGACCGAAAGACCAGAGACAGAAAGACATGAAAGGGCATATCCATATGAGAGCAGGGCACATAAAAAAACATAACGGAGATTAAAAAAAGCTGACTAATTCACCTCATTAATAGGATATCAAAAGCTTTCAAGTATTAACCATAATCCATAAATCCGTGAAAACCGAAGCTGGAACTGCTAAAAAGTGTAATACAGTCAGTAGAGTTCAAAGGTTGTAATACATTCAAGAAGATAGTCAAAAGACAAGAAGGCATACTAAACCCGATACTTTTCATAACAGTTATGGATGAAATATCCAGAGCAGGAGGTAGATAGGAGTGTTTAAAATCCGAATTCATGTAGTAATGTTCGTTCGTACAAGAACGAGTGTTGATGAAGAGACAAAAGTCACCTTTCAGTTGACTTTTTTTTTTCTTATGTAACTATTTTTTTTCGATTAGTCAGTGAATCTTTATGATAATTTATCTGTCGCATCCTGTACAAACTTTTTATGGAATTATTTTGAAAAATAAAACTGTTTTAAGCGTCCCAGCTGTTTCTTTCTGTGTTAGGTACAATAACTCGTGAACTTAATCGAATAAAAACAAGGGGCGGTATATTCAATAATGTTATGTTGTTTTCTTTAAAAAAAAAATCAGTTAATACCGTATAAATACGATGTACATAGTCCGAAGTGATAAAACCAAGCATAAACTAAGTACCACCGAATATAAAGCAGAGTTATACGAACCAAAAGTTTTCACATATAAAAAATAATATGCAAGTGCATTTCCTACAATTCATCGAAGCGTACATTCCATGTATTCATAAACTTCGTATGCCCTACGAAAAGTATAAAAAGTTTTTCGAGAAAAATCGAAAATGTGAAAGCAAAGACAGAGCAGGATAAAAAAAACGTCTATAGGTAGCTTTATTGCCAGTAAAGTTTTATTGGGGACTAAACTTTTTGAAAATGAACATTTTTGTTTTTTTTTCTTTTATTTTCTTTGGTCCAATGGGACTAAAACTTGTTTATTTGTGTTAGATGTGGTGCTATTTATATTGATATAAAAAATTGAAATTGTTTATGTCATCGATAAAAAAATTTTATGCGAGAAACGTGTCATAAAATATTGGAAAATTATGTTTCATGTTTGAATTACGTTTGGACTTGTTTTAAATTAAAGACGCATCAAACACTACAATTACAGAGAGGGAATATGTATGTAACGAACCGATTTTTTTCAATTTCTATAATATAATTATTATTATAAGCTAATACCTTTCATATTTGAAATTGTAGCTGTTCCTTTCTAAGGAACTCTTCAAATCCTTTTAGTGTGGTGGATCAGTCCACATTTCTTTTTGTTGCCCTTCTCATAGTTGTTGGTGAGTTTTCGCCTCTTCGACTATTTTCCTCCATCTCCTCCTGTCTGCGATCTGTCCTCTCCATCCCTCTGCGTTTACAGTTTTTATATTTTCCTCCACCTGCTGTCTCCATCTGACCCTGGGTCTCCCTCTCGGTCTGCTCTGTGCTGGTTTCCATATTGTTATCTCTCTTATTGGCGTATCCCTGTCTCTTCTCATTACGGGTCCATACCATCTTATTCTTTGTGCTTTAATTGCTCTCACTATGTTTTCCCTTCCCAACAAGTTCTCGATTTCAAAGTTCATCAGATTTCTGTACTCGTTATTTCCCACTTTCTTTGCACCCATTATGGTTCTCATTATCTTGCGTTCAAAAATATTTAGTTTGTCTTTCTCTTTTGCTCTGAGTGTTACAGTTTCTGCGGCATATGTTACTATTGGTCTTATTATTGTTTTGTATATTTCTATTTTATTCCTTGTGCTCAATCTCCTGTCTTTCAGTAATTTCTTGTTGCTATGGAATGCTCTATATCCTTTATGTATCTTCTCTTCTATATCAAGTCCCTCATTCCTTCTATCTATTATGACTCCCAGATATTTAAATGTTTTTACTTCTTCAAATTTGTAGCTTCCGCACTCCAAATTTCTCAGTATTCTTTCATTTCTGCTGCAGTACATATACTTTCTTTTTTGCTCACTTATTTCCAGCCCTTTTTTCTTAGACTCGCGGTTAATTATTTTTATTACGCGCTTTAGCTCTCTCTGCTCTCTAGCAATTATTGCAACATCATCCGCATACGCCACTATCTGTACAAGATGTTTATTTAATGTTCCTATATTTTCAATTCTCTCTATTATGCTATCCAATGATATTATGAATAATAGTGCCAATAACGCATCTCCCTGTCTAACCCCTTTTTTGATTTTTATGTTATTTGTCATTCCTTGTTCTGTACATATTCTTGCTTCAGACTCATTCATTGTCATACCTATCAATCTTCTAATCTTTCTTGGAACTTCGATTCTTTTTAAGTCTTCCATGAGTTGTTCTCTGTTGATTTTATCGAACGCCTGCTTAAAATCCACAAAAACTATATGTGCTACCATATTATGTTCATATATTTTCTCCGTGATTTCTTTTAGTATATGTATGGCATCTACTGTCGATCCTCCTTTTCTGAAGCCGCATTAATAATTTCCTATACGCTTTTCTGTGTATATCTCCAGTCGTTCTTTTATTATAAGTCGTTCTATAATATAATATATTTTTCAATTTCTATAATAATTGTCAACAAAATTATTTCATATTTAAAACAAAATAATAATTTTGAACGGCTAGAATTGGACCCACAAAAAGTTTATAAAAATGGTAAAAAAAGCAGTATTTTGTATTATATCCATTATCTCTTGCAGTCTACAACCCTCTCGATATTGATTCTACTTTTTTTTATATCATTTGATATAGGGAATTGATTTTTTAGTGCGCCCGAACTTTAAATTCAAATAATATAGCAACCAAATTAGAAGTCTTGCAACTATTTATTTTAACTGAAACAACGATACTGTTTGAAAACAATTTCGGACACACTCCGTCTCAGGTAGTTCTGACAAAGGGCATTCGCAAAGCGTCTTGTGTCCGCAATTGGTATACTAAAAAAAAAATATCATAGATAGAAAGATCATATACAGCGTGTCTAAGTTTTGTTGGAAAGATCTCTGAAAACGGCATTAAGAAAGTGTATCACATGTATTTTTTGCTAATAGCATGGTCAACTGCGCCAACTTTTATGGCTCCCAATTTCGAGAAGTACTATTAGGGCTTTTTTTAAAGAAAAACTAACAACGGATTCTTGACCAGTACCACCTTAAACCAAACCGTACCGATTTTTACGGTTCTAAATTACTGGGGCCCCAGATATTTGTGATATTTATACTATAATTTTTCTAAAAATTACATATACTTTCTGTCATGAAAACTGTGTATGTAATTGTAAGACAATATATAAGAAGGTATTCCAATCCTACAAGGGATTATGGGGAATGGGTCAAACGATCGCGCCATCTCATATCTATCCAAGGCATCAATTTAAACTTTTTATGGCGTGCCGACTTAACAGTTTGGGGTTCAAATCCTGACCATTGCTATATTTTTTTTGTTCAAAAATTGTATTAAAATTATTTTGTTATTCATTTCTGATAATTATTAAGTTGTAAGTTCTTTTTTCAGTCTCTATTGTTAAATAATTAGTAAAATACAAGAATGTACGTTATTCACCATACACATTTGCTTTTTAATTGAAAAAGCCTGTAATAATTCTAATTATTATAATTTATATTATAATTATATTATTATAATTTATTCAGAAAATATAAAAAAGACAGTAACAGTAAAGAATCAATATACTTGTAATAAAAAACAATAAATAGAATTTATTTATTTCCGAGTGGACTTTTAGTTGAAGTTCGCATGTATGCTTTTCGAGAGATGTAAAGGACGATATTCTGATTACCTGATTGTACTCTTATACAGGGTGTTTGGTGCATCGTTTGCCAAATTAAAATGGCCGATAGGAGAGGTCTTTTGCTAGCGACTTAAAAATAACAAAGCTTCTGGTGAAGGTGGAATCACTGCTGAAATTTTGAAATCCGATGGCCCAGGGACAATCAAGGAAATAACCAAAATTCTACAAGAAGTTTGGCGAACCGAACGGATTCCGGAAAATTGGAAAGATGCTCTAATCCATCCACTACACAAGAAATGAGATAGAACGGATGTAACCAACTACAGAGTGATATCTTTTCTCCCAGTTTGTTACAAGATTCTATCTCAATGTCTGCTATACAGAGCACAGGGACAGTTAGAATCTAAAATTGGTGCATATCAAGCAGGTTTTCGACCGGGCATATCCTGAATCTGAAGTTGATCTTAAGACATCAAAAACTATACAATAAAAACCTAGTCTGTACATTTCTGGATTTCAAAAAAGCATATGATTATATCGACCGCGAATCTTTATTCCAAATCTTGAATGAACAAGGACTAGATCTGAAAACGCTGGCAGTTATTAAAGCAACATTAACTAACACAAGGTCAAAAGTTAAATTCATGTATGACAGGATTCATGATCTCAGAGCCCTTCGAAATTAAAACTGGAGTGAGATAAGGGGATGGACTCTCGCCACTCTTATTTAACTGTGTTTTAGAAAAAGTAATACAGGATTGACGTGAAAAAAAGTCGACCCTGAATATTGAGCAGCCCATTAAACTGGGGAGAATCAACATCAAAATTGACTGTCTGGCGTTTGCTGATGATCTAGTAATTTTAGCTCAAGATGTATTAACGGCATAGAAACAGATTGAAATGCTAAAAGAAACAGCAGAAAAGGTAGGACTGCAAATTTCCTTTGAAAAGACAATACATGACCTGCAACTGTTAAGAACACCATTTTTAAAAACAACCTATGGTAACATCAGGCGAGTGTCTCAATTCAAATATTTGGGTGAAATAATCATGGAAAATGGGTTGGAAAAAGCGGCCAATAAGGGTAGATGTCAAAAAATGGGAACGGCATTGAGACTTACGCAAAATATTTACAACAAAAAATGCCTATCTAAAAACACAAAACTGAGACATTACAACGCAGTTATTAAGCCAGAATGTCTATATGAAGCAGAACCGCTCATTTTGAATAAAAAGAGGGACATCGAGGACATTGAAATGAGGGAAAGAAAAATCATAAGAAAAATCCTAGGCCCCAAACAAATAAATAGTACAACATACCGACTTCGAGAAAACCAAGAAATCAAACAATACACAGATATACATAGCGATATGTATGAGTAGAGCTAAAGTAGAAATAATAAATCGATTGCTGATTGATTAAAGAGGACCTAAGATCAGCAAATATTACACAAAGTGAAATTCATGAGAGAGGCTGTTTGAGACACAAGGTTGACGTTTGGAAGGTTGGTTAGAGGGAAAAATGTAGGAAAACTGGAACAACTTGGTCTGACGAAAGGAAAAAAGCTCATAGCGAAAGAATGAAATTAGTATGGGCGCAAAGGAAGGCTAACAACAACAAACGCCTCTAACTGTACTTCGCGTGGTCCACCAGGGCCTATACATGAATAATAATAATAATAATAATAAATAATGATTATATTATAATAAAAATATAAAAACGACAGTAACATTAAAGAATCAATATACTTGTCAAAAAAAAACAATAAATTGAATATATTTATTTCCGAGTTGAGTTTTAGTTGAAGTTCTCATGTATGCATTTCGAGAGCTATAAACGATGATATTCTGATTACCTGGTTGTACTGTTATACAGGGTGTTTGGTGCATCGTTTGCAAAATTAAAATGGCCGATAGGAGCAGCCTTTTGCTATCTCCTCAGCCTACATAAAGTATTATTGGGCAAACAGGTTTTTTTATGCTAATTATTTAATTTTATATTTGAAAAAATCCAAAAGCCAGCATTGAAACTTGAATTAAAAAAAAGTTATTGATATCCAAATCATCCAAATTATATTTTTATTTTTGTATAACACTACAACCAGGTAATCTAAATATCGTCGTTTACAGCTCTCGAAGTGCATACGTGCGAACTTCAACTAAAACTCAACTCGGAAATAAATATATTCAATTTATCGTTTTTTTTTTTGGACAAGTATATTGATTCTTTAACGTTACTATCTTTTTATATTTTCTGAAAAAATATAATATTATAATTATAATATAAATAATTACAATTATTGCAAGCTTTTTTAATTTAAAAAGAAATGTGTGACGTACATTTTTTTATTTTACAAATTATTTAACCCTAGCGACTGAAAAAATAATTTACCATTTAATAATTCTCAGTAATTATTAACAGAATAATTCTAATACAATTTTTGAAAAAAAAATATAACAATGGGGAGGATTTGAACCCCAAACTGTTAAGTCCGCATGCCATAAAAAGTTTAAATTGATGCCTTGTATACACGTGAGATGGCCCCACCGCTTGACACATTTCCCATAATCCCTTGTAAGATAGGAATACCTTCTTATATATTGTCTTATGTAATTGTAAACTAATTAACAAATGTCACTTTGACTGATTAGTTTGTCTTACAGTGATTTCAAATAGCAATAATGATTTATTCTTTAGAAGAAAAAGTAGAAATTATATGATTAGTTGGTGATAGCATGCGAACGTTTCGTGAAACAGCAAAAGAATTTAATAGAAGTCGTCCAGCATGGATTATTAATCTTATTACAGTTTTTTGCATAAAAAATATTTTGATCAAAACGGAACTCTTAATAAACTTCCTAATCAGCAACGTTCTCGTGAATTTCGAAAAACCCAATTAGTTCTTGATTATTTTAATGAGAATCAGTGTACAATTATACGTGGAATACTACATCTGTCAATGTCAATGTCAGGTTTCGAATGTTTTGTTTTGCTAGTCTTCTTATCTCAAACTTTGTTTATGTTATTCGGTTTCATTGTGGAATTCGGTACAATTTCAGCAATGGAGCGCTACACAGTAGAACAACGTGTTTATATTGTTAAAACGTATTTTCAAAATGGGTGTTCTGTGAGAGCCACATTTCGGCGAATTCGTGAATACTTTGGTGTGTGCAATCGTCCGTCAGAAGTAACCATTTGCAAAATAGTGCGTAAATTCGAAACTACCGTATCTGTGAAAAATATCGAAACAAAAGTCCGGGAACGTCCTGCTCGTTCGGTTGAAAATATTCAGGCGGTTCGTGAAAGTGTTACTGAAAATCCACAAATGTCTGTTAACAGGCGCGCGCAACATTTGGGTATCAGCAGAACTTCAACGTGGCGAATTTTGAAAAAAGACTTAAGTCTACATCCTTACAAAATTCAGCTAACACAGGAGCTAAAGGTACAATCATTTTCAGTGACGAGGCTCATTTATACTTAAACGGTTACATAAATAAACAAAGAGGGTATCATTGGACCGTATTTTTTTGAAGATGAAGATGAACGAGCTGTTGCAGTAAACGGAGAACGATACCGAACGATGATTGATGTTTTTTTATGGGATCAAATAATGGACATGGATTTAGAGAATATGCGGTTCCAACAAGATGATGCGACATGTCATACAGCACGTGAAGCATTGACTTTATTGCATACACAGTTTGGAGGGAGGCTGATCTCTCGGAATGGGGACGTAAATTGGCCACCAAGGTCATGCGACTTGACGCCGCTAGACTATTTTTTGTGGGGCTATGTGAAGAGCAAAGCTTACGAAAATAATCCGTTCGACAAACCGTTCAACAGTTGAAAGAAGAAATTAGGCGAATAATTCGTGACATAACTCCGCAAATGTGTTCAGCAGTAATCGAGAATTTCAACAAAAGAATTGTGAGCTGCCAGAGAAGTCGTGGCGGTCATTTGACAGATGCTGTATTCCACGTATAATTGTACACTATCCAACTTCGCACTGACATAAATAACTTTCAGGTATGTTATGAAACGTTTCTTTTATTCGTTACCAACATTCGAAACCTCTTAATGGAATACCCTTTATAATACGCGTGTCTAATTGTATATGATCAGTGTAATATTTAAAATGCTTACATTTGTGTTTTTAGATTTTTTTTTAGATATTTAATTAAACTTGAGTCTAAATTATTTATAAGATATTTTAGCTTCCATAAACCTATTATTTCATTCTTAGAATATAATAGCAATGAAGAAGTCCAATCAGAGCAAAATTCAACAATATAATTAGTTCACAAATATTATTGTTTATTTTCTAACAACTAATATTACTTCACAGGTACAGAGATAAGAATAAATAATTTTTATATAACAATATTAATATAACCTTGATGTTGATTCAACGAACTATTCCATTATATAACATAAATGTAATTATATGCATATTTTAAAATTTGAAAATTAAAAGTTTTCACTTCTGTCGTGTGGTCATAAGCATACACCCGATTTTTTAATTTTTATTTATTTCTTTTTAATTAAAAAATTATATCAGATCGAAAATAAATATTTAAACCTGGTCTCGAGGACGCGCCGACAGTTTCCGAAAAAAAAAATCCGAGCGCGTTTGACATCACAATGTTTATATTCCATCAACATTACAGACATCTGATAGGAGTTTTTTAGTTTTTAATCAACTTATTCCTGTTATTATCATCAGTGTATTGATAAATTTATTGAAAATGTCAAATACATTTAGTTATCCTGCCTGTTGTTTATCATTTTGTTCGAATATTAGAAAAACAACTCCTAAAAAATATTTTTTTTTGTTTGCAGCACGATGTATTAATTCTAAAATAACATCAAATTTTTACAACCACCTGTCATCAAATATATACGAAACATTATTATTAACATTATATCAATTTTATTATGTTTGAGTATTTGATACTTGCTGAAGCCACACTCGTGACATTGAGTGACTTGATTTTTTCTTAATTTTCCATTCATAATTAAGGTAACTGTATAAGCCAGCGATGGCGAACCGAATGGCACGCAATAAAATAATTTGGCCACGACGTTAATTAAGGAATTTAATTACCTAATCGAAACAACTTATTTTTTCGTCTATATTTTTTCATTCTAAGTATTATTCAAGATGACTAGTGTAGCAAAAAAAGAAATAGTGTAAAATAAGTGTAATAATGAATTTCAAACTTGGTAGACTGAGAAATATCGCATGATTAATAAAGGTGATAAAACGGTGTGTGTTTTATGTTCTAGACCAGTTGTATCTAGAACATCGTCTGTAAAACGGCGTTATGAAACAAATCACAATGCAAATATTGCTGCTCGGCATGGTAAACCTTTTAAAGTAAAAAGTAAAGTGTTTGGGTTAGAGGCGCATCAGCAACTAGACTATTTAGCGACTGGACCTATAGCTTAACGTGGGTTCCGAACCACGGTCATCAGCTTCCGACAAACCCAGGCCAGCACCCCCCTCAGGCTATAAACCCTTGGTTATGTGCCTACCCATAAGTCTATATAGAAACCTACCGACTGGCGAGTGACCAACGTAGAACACTTCTCAGAAGGCATCCGGCCTTACCCAGCCTTTAACTGGCGTGACTGAGGGGTAATTCGTAGTCGGATTTTACACACTTGCCTAGAAACAATCACAAACATTTAGGAAAGATAAACGGACAGAAGAAAGAAAAATAACCATCCGAGCGCTGGAATCGAACCAGCTATCGCTCCAGCGCGGATTCGGCAAAGCAGGCGCTCTTACCGCCGCACCAACGCGACCGGCTAAACCTTTTAGCCAGGGAGAGTTTTTGAAACAAGCTTGGTTAGCATATACCCGTTTTTTTTTCCTTTATTTGGGTTTTTCGCCACTATCTAAAACTCAAAATTACCAAAAATACCTGTTCTTATTTAAAGAAAGAATCACTGGGTAAAAACAAAAAACCAAACGGAGACAAATTTCTCGGTGATTTTTTTTTGTAATAAATTTGCCTAACAAACAAAATTTTAAAGATATAAAAATGTTATAAAGAATTTGTACAAACTTTTAACGTTAACGTTTCGGAGGGTACTCTCCCCCCGTTTTCAAAACTAAACTAAAAAATAAATTATATTAATTTGTAATATATAAAGTAACGAATGAAAGTAAATATATTTTTTGTATATGTCAACGATACTTACATTGACAACAATAGATTTTCATGACAGTGACATACTACCAAAAAAATATATATAGGTAATGTTTACTGTGTGATTGTTTTTTGTACTGATTGTGTATTCAAATATTTAAATGTGTTTAATTGTATTCTTTAGAATCAGGAACCATATTGAATTTAAATCAACCGAAGGCATAGCAATACAGTTATTTTTATTTAAATTAATTATAGCGGTTTCTTTTAATCTTCTGTATTTTGTTACCGATTCCTTTAATACCGTTTTGGAATTATTCCAATTGATTTTATGACCCGATTCCCATGCGTGTTGACAAATTCGAGATTTATTAAAATCGCCCTTTCTAAAAAGGTTTGGTCTTTTACTCTAACATCTAACGGTCTAATGAAATAATTCTTTGAGTTTTAGATAGTGGCGAAAAACCCAAATAAAGGAAAAAAATATATGAACACGCCACAATCATTCAGACATTACTTAGCATATATCCCTTCACTTTTTGATGATTTTGAAAATAAAGATAGGATAATTCAGCGTATCAAAGATCTAGAAACACAATAAAAGATAGAACAAAAAAATGACATCAAGTTATTTCCTTTTATCTCGCTGTGATGACGAAAGTTCTGATGTTACTAAATTTTTCGTTCAGCTGTTTTTGCTCGATATTGTTTAGTAAACGATATCAAGGAAGAATCAATTGCGATAACATTGTTTCGATAACGAATAATACTGCTTCAAGTATGGTGGACCAAAAAAAAATGGTTTTATCAGTTTATATCAAACACATATAGGACATTCGATTTCTGAATTCCACAGCATTCATCAACAAGCCTTGCGTGCTGAGGCATACGTACATAAATAATTAATCTCATATCATCGCCGGCTTTAAATAAGCGAAAGTTTGATGCTTAGTTGGATGAAGTCAACTCGATGTATAATGGCTGACCGATGTATAATAATGTTCGCTGGTTGAGTCGCGGTTAACGCACTGGATTATTTGGAAAAAATCAGACTGTTTTTACAAAATGAGAGAAAAATTAATATATTAATATTGATATATAATATTATGTGGCTATTAAAATTAATGATGATTTTTACAGACATGTGTACAGCATTTCAATGAATTGGACATAAAGCTTTAAGGCGCAAATAAATCAATTATCGTTATGATTGATCTCATTCGTGCTTTTGAGGCTAAGCTGCAAGTTTTCAGTAACGAAATTGTTACTAAAAACTACAAGTATTTTCCAAACTTGAAAAAAATCACCAAAGATTTTGATTTACACGAAAAACCAAATCAAGTAAAAGTCATTGAAAAATTTAATTCGGTAATTAATTTTTCAATCAAAGAATTTTCTTTAAAACTAAATTAATTTCAAAGAAAGTTTATTATGTATCCTGCTGTGATTTCACTTGATAAATTGAACTTGTCCAAAATTTGATTGGTTGAAAATTGAAGAAATTGAAATGAAGCTGATTGATTTATAACCTGGTTCAATAGGGATTCAAAAATGTATCGAAACAAGGAAAGAGTTAGAATTAAATGACATAGAAAGATTATCATTCAATAAGAGTAAAAAATGAGAATATCAAAATTATGGAAAGGTGGAATTGAAGAAGCTGAATTTTGTTTCCTTAACAATATTTTCATCTATCTATGTCTGACTCATTATTTTCAGAAATATATAGCATTAAAAACTCGCTTAGAAACAGTTTGTCAGATAACTCCAGTTCAGCTTAAAGTAACAAAATATGAACCTAATATAAGTTATTTGGCATCTAATTTGCAACAACAGAAGTAGCAATAATTTTTTCTTTCATTTAATTAAACGTAAAACTGTTAATTATACTATTGCTGTACATCAATGCATATTTCTGGTTGCAAATAAAGAATTTTAAGTTAATAGTACTTGTACTTAGTTTTATTTTCTCCCACATTAATCATTAAGCCACAATTGTCCGACGGCATTAAACCTTTCTTTAAGAAAAACGCCAGGTAGATCCAGGTATAAAGAAATAAAGGTTCGCCATCCTTGTGGTAAGCTTGACTCAGAACTTTATGTTCTGGATATATCTTCAAACTGTGATCTCACGCTAAAACAAAATGATGGGAATATCACGGTTCTAAATACTCGGAAGTATATGGATATTCTACAAGAAAATTTGTTTCCTAGCGTTTCGAAATTAGGCACCAGGAATATTTTCAAAGTCCAGAAAGAGTATGACCTGAAGCGCACTGCGAAGGTTATGAAAGAATTGTTGTTCAACAATGTCAGAAGAAGGTTGATTATGCTCTTCTAATCGCCGGATATCAATCTTTATGGAAAAGTGGGAAAACCCATGTACAAGTAAATATTCTTTAAAAACTGTATTATTCTCAGAATCGACAAAAAAAGGGTGATGTTGTTGTTTGTCAGAACTTACGACAGGGGTCACTGACCAATGTCATAATGACACATTGAATGTCTGGCAAATCGTTATGGAAGTTTTACCATCGGAGCAACGTTTGCAAATTGTCGAAATTTATTATCAAAATCAGCGTTCTGTGCGTCAAACTTATAAAGTCTTACGCATTTCACGCTGTTCGATATAAATAGAAAAACAAGACAAAAAACTAGGTGTTTGGAAGAAAATTTCACCGCTGTTGCTGGCAGTGTTGATGAACGTCAAAATGTATCAATTCATTAATGAAGCTCGTTACACAGCGATGATTAATGGTTATTCAATTCCAAATTTGAATGGTATTGATCTGGAGGAGATGTCCAACAGAATGGCTCCACATCTCATACAGCCAACGCAACATTTAGTTTATTGAGGGAACAATTCGGTTAGAAAACCATTTTGAGGTACGGGCCTGTTAATTCGCCACCAAGGTAATGTGATTTAACACCTTCAGATTTTCTTTTGGATTTGTATTAAATCGTTGGCCTGAATCAATGATTGACGTTTCTCTAAAAACCAAAAAACTCGGACAATTGGATTTTTAAATAAAAAATAATTTTGGATTTTTTACTTTTAAAATCTTATCATAAATAATACTGATAATCGATGCGAAAAACTTTTAAAAAATTGTTTGCAATTAATTATAAATGAATTGAAATTCCAAATAAAATCACATGACTACAAAAGGGCCACGATTGGCTGCCATGTTTGTGACCTCATTATGTTAAAGTTTTTTACGTAAGTATAGTGCGTTTCAAGAACTATCGTTGACCGATTGGCTGCAATAAACTATTAACAACTCCTTCCATAACGAAAGCCGGCAAAGTTGCAAGAAACGAAAACAGGGACGGGCCTAATAAAACAACAGGTAAAAAGATACAATTAATGTTATACCTGGTTTAGTAGTTTCGAAATATCTTAGTTTAGTTCACATTCTTTTCTTAAAGAGTGCAGTTTTCGATTTGCAAATTCGAGTGCAAAGGAGTTATTCCAAACGTGCTAGGGATATTTTTATTGAGATTTATTGGGGCAATTAACATTTTGCTAAAGGGCAACGAAATATCTTGAAACTGTCAACCGTTTCTACTCTCAAGATTATTGAAGTTTAGTGGAAGAAATATATTCTTGGTTAATGGATTGATATAGGACAATTCTGAAAATATACTTTGTATGGATATTATGGTCACAGATTTTCTCAAAAGTGACATTCGGTTCAAATATAATTCAATTATTTGTAAGAGAGTTACGGTGATCAGGCTATAGGTTATGTTCAATTTAACCGCAAAAATTGTATTTGCACCGTGAATGGACGTATATGTCCAGAAGATAAAATTTTGAGTAAAGCTTATACAGCTTATATATATATATATATATATATATATATATATATATATATATATATATATATATATATATATATATATATATATGTATATATACACAGTTATATATATATATATATATATATATATATATATATATATATATATATATATATATATATATATATATATATATACAGTTATATTTTCAGCGCATTAAATTATATCGACATCAAAAAATTACTATATCACAAATAATGTGTTTCTCAGTATTATGTATTTCTTTGATCACAGAGAAATCACTTAGACCAACATAACTACATCTATTTATTATTAAACTATTTCCAGATCGTCTCTGATTTTAATATCAGGACAATGGCCCTCCTATTTAACTTGCAAATTATGTTTTTAACTCTGCGTTAAAGTCAACCCGACTAAGCTGGGCAAAAACACGAAAACAACACCATCACATCCACAACAATTATGCATGACAAGTTAACATCCTTCTCCCCATCAAAACATAAATGAAGTCCCATTTAAATAATGTTTATTTTCAGGTAGTTAAAGACACAGACTTGCTGAAATATCTGCTAATAATGATCTTGTCGGGACTGGCGTACATGGCAGCTTACACGGCAATTACCCTGAATTTCATGCAGGAAAATTATTCTCTGTTATACGTGGGATGGACCAGCGACAAAGAACAATTTCAGGTAAATGTTGAATGACTAATTTCAAATTTGAAATGTCAGTTTGCCTGTTAAATAGTTGGATTTTAACAGTCAAAAGTTTTTCTTTGTTTATTAAATCGTTAGTGTAGAAACTTTGTTTTCAAAGGCAGAAATTGTAAAGCGAATTTTTGACCATATAAAGAGTGTTCCAATAAAGGTGTCAGAACTTTGAAATGTAATAGTGGCAACACGATTCAACAGCGCGGAGAAATTAGAAGTTGGAGGGCGACCACCACTGGGGGGAAAAATAATGTTTCCCGACGAAGCGCATCTTAATAAATGTTAACATCTGCCGAAAATTCCATATCATTTTGCTTGTTAAATTAGAAATTATAGCGTTTTTTGTAATTTTTAAGCATTTTATTTATTAAAATTATTATTTAAAATGGAATTGGATTTGAGATTTCTTGTACTGATCCATTGAAAATGTTAAGAAAGTATTACGACGATAAAACTATAACAAAAACATTGTACAAGGATTTTAGCCATGATAGAGAAGCAGTTGAAGATGAACCTCATTCAGGAAGACCTTCTACGTCAACGTACTCACGTTCTACGTCAACGTACTCAACGTAATCAAGTCATAAGCGAAATCAAGGATTTCGTACTGTGTAATTGCCAATTAGTTATTAGAGATTTTGCACATTTTACTGGAATATTATTTGGATAAATTCAATTAATTTTTAAAAACAATTTAGGCTTGTCCCGTGTCTTCTCGCATTGTTCTGAAAACACTGATTTTTCTTTGAAAAACATCCAAAACCACCACATCCATTACCATATTTGATAAATATCCAAAAATGAGCAGATTTTAATTTTTGAAATTTTGCATTTTGGAGTGAAAATTTTCTAAAAGGGATATCCTAAAAAATTTCGGATAATCGTTAGTCCTATAAAAATACTTAAAAAAAGACAAAATAAATTTGGATAAATAAATAGTTAGTGTTTTATTTAAAAAGTCAGCATACTTAGTTATCATTGTAGATAAAAATGTATCTAAAAATTTTTTTCTTGTAACCTAATATTCTTTAATAATTAAAAAATTTCATTTTTCCATTTTCGATAAAACTCAACCCAATAATGTCAGTTTAAAGTCAATAGAACCACGTCATTTATTAGTTTCTTTTTCCTTTTATTCTTTTAACATTTAGACGTTTCAAGTCTACAAATAAAATTTCTATTTTATTCGCTTCTTTTATTGTGTAAGATTTCCGAAAAAAAATTGAATTAAATTTATGGTATACCCTTAGTATCTCTAATTTATTTTCGGTACTTTAAGATATAAAAAGTCCTAATCTAACGAAAGGGAAGCCAAAAAAATGGATTTTTAAGGTATTTGGTGAGAAATGGGTAGATTACTTGGCCAAGCTGTGTGTTTAAGATTACGGTTTTCTAATTTATCTTCAGGGAAAATATAAATTCTAACAGAAGAATATTTTTATAATTATAATATAACAGAAGTAATATTTTCTGTATAATATTTTAAACATTCTTTAAAAAAATACTTACAAGTAAAATGATGTGTTTTTGTGATTGATGTGTTAAAAATAATGTCATCCAGATATAAACCTTCACGCTCACGGCACACATCTAAACGAATAAAAAAATTCCTTCGGACGGCTCAGCACACAACCTCCGGAATGGCTTCCGTTCCGTGTCGGATATTTTCTTTTAACTGCACCAAAAAACCCGGTTTATTGACGTAAACTTTCGTTTTTAGATAGTCCCCACAAGAAAAAGGTCCATAGGGCTCAAATCAGGTCAATTATGGTTAATTTATGTCACCCCTCCTGGAGCTCAATTTGTTTGGGAAGATTTCACGAACTCTTGGCAGAGTCGTGTTAGAAATGTGTGAAACTGCTGAAACCATGTTCTTTGATTATAACCAGCAACGTTTTGCAGTTTAGGTAGCAACATGCTTTAGATACATGCAGTTTAGGTAACAAACATCCAGCATTTCCACAAGAAGATAACTGCGCGTTCCCTGCCGTCTTCAAGAAAATACAGACCGATTATTCCTCGCGCTGATATTGCAGCTCATACAGTGACTTTAAGCGAATGCAAGGGTTTTTGATGGTTGTGATTCGGGTTCGTTTTACTCCAGTATAACAACAATAACTGTCCTATTCGACAGTTTTGCTTATTTACAGGGCCATTGAAATGAAAATGAGCCTCATCCGCAAACAATATTTTGTTTAGTTATCTGATTAATGATTTGAAGCGTCTGCACCGGCTTTAACTCTTGCACCAGTTGTTTATTGTATGGGTGCGGTTTTAAATCCTTGGGCAGACTGCGGTGTAATTAATTGTAGTAATCGAGGCACATTTAAAGCATGCGCTCACTTACAAATTGGAAGGTCCGGATTGTCACAAATGGACTGATTTACCATTTCCACATTTTCGTCACTTCGTGATGACTTTGGTCGACCCGACTTACGTTTATCCATAGTTGAAGCGGTTTCTTCAAACTTCTTAACCCATTTCCTGAGGGGAACACTTCGTGCATCTTTAATGTTAAGCAAACCATGATGGCTTCTCTCATTTTCTCATTTCTCTGCGCCAAACAACAAAAGGTCTGCAAAAGTCCTAAACGCAGGACTATCGAATCGACTATCGACTATCGACTATCGACAAACAAAACAATTTTTAGCGTTTACTGAGAGGGTCCTATTGTGAAGACCATAGTGCAAAAGAAGTTAGGTCGACCGGTAAGAGCGGCATTGCTCCAGCCTTCCTTTAAACGCCAATCTTAGGGAAATGAAAATGATAATAGCCGAAAATCCACGCACCATAGTATGTGAAATAGCAAATGAGTTAAATATTGGCAAATCAACCGTTCACAGGGTGGTATACTGAGCCTAGTACTTCTCGAATGCATTCCCGATTTCTCTACTAGAAGAGTAACAACTATTGCCACATTTACTAACGATATTGCCATGTTGGCTTGCTTCACCAAATCAGTAGCGGCGCAAAAAAAAACCGCAAAATAATTTAATTAAAATTGAAGAGTGACTTAAAAATGGTGAGTAAAGACTAATGAAGCAAAATCCATACACATCACCTATACTGTGAAAGGAGATACTTGCCGATCAGTTACGTTTAACAATTACCAATTACAACAAGATGAGGACCTAAAATATCTCGGTATACATTTGGACTGAAGATTTACTTTACACAAACATATTTTCACAAAATATAAAGAGCTTGGATTAAAATTAAGACAATTGTATTGTGGGGATCAGCAACAGACTGTAACAATTGACAAACTGGAACAAACTCATGCGTATAATTGTGGATACTTTAAGATGTGTGCCCAATTTTATCATCCAGTGAGACATCCTAGTATCATTCATAAAAGAGTCAATTGAGCAATGTAGTGAAAGATATAATAAAAGAGTAACAGTGCATCTTAATGCGTTAGCTCGCCAACTACAGTTACGTAATGGTAAACAAATCAGAAAGTTCCAGCATTCAGATATTTTGCGCAGTTTGACTACATCCGAATAAAAGCATCACTAGTCAGGACGCTCAAAAACGGTGAAAAGATTCAGTGATACAGGTATCATTAAAACTTGTCTAAAATTAGGAAGACAAAAAACAAAAACTAATGACGAAAATTCGTTCATTGTTTAAATTGATGTTGTAGACAATGGTAAGGTTTTCGTGCAACAATGAGCTTCAAATCATAAAATGTGTAGACGCTCAATCCAAACAATAATAGAAAGAATGAAGTGAAAAAGTTATGATGGAAAAATAAATATTATTACAAGTATTGTTATCATTTAAAAAATCTCTTTTGGATTTCAAATATGCGATAAGAAAAAAAAATATACCCAAAAAGTGGCAAACATTACACAATGTTTGTGTACAAAATTTCATTAAGAAATCTCGAATCGTTCTCGAAATATTTGACCATTTCCATACGTAATAGCGGTCGATCTAGCTCCGTACTTTCCGTATTTTTCCTTACAGAAGAATGGTGGCCTATGGAAATCCATTGCATTCGTGTACTTTCCGGACAACTTCTCATTTCTGGCTTCCTTAGTTGAATATTGGAGAGATGTACCAGTTAGGTCTTAAATTTGGTCCGTCCACCTTTCGGAGGCCTGCCACGTGATCTATAATCCTCCATCCCGGTACTACCGATCTTTCCAGGTTATTGCCGTTCCTTCGTTCAATGTGGCCAAAGAATCTTATTATTTGTTCAGCAATAATTTAAGATAGTCTACGGACTGCGAAGGGTCCGTTTCCAGCGCCAACGTTCAAAAGAATCAATGCGCTTGACATCTTGTTTTTTAATGGTCCATGTTTCAGCGGGATGTAGCAATACTGAGTTTAATTTTTCGCCTTGTGCACTCTGTATTATCCATGTACAGCTCTACCAACATAGCTTGGTATATGAGGTGTACATGTATGAGATGTACAATATGAGTAATAATAAACTAACAATATACCTTAATGACTTAACTACATTCCTACATAATAAAATAGAATACAAGTGATAATGAACTAACAATATGTATACCTTAATGACTACTTAACCTCAATAAGGGTAATAATATCAAATAATATTTTTCAGGCACATTATTTTCTACATAATTAATTAATTATTATAGTTACGTTTCGAGTCCTATTATAGTCATTCAATTCATCTATTTCTGATAAATCGCTTTCTGAATTAGAATCGTTTTCGATCAAATTAATAATGATTTCTTCCACAACCGCATATATTGTTAGTTTCTTTACCGTTTTACTTGCTCACACCGAGATTTCCATTTGTCGGCTGAGAATTCTTCATAGAAGTCATCACAATGTTTTATCACCGGATTAAAATTAAAATTCACGTTTATTTTGGCGACATATTTTTTCATTTCGACCCAAACCTACTCGATGGGCTTCAGATCTGGATGATATGATGGCAGTCTCAATACGTCGTGACCTTTTGCATTAAAAATTTCGTCTGTTTCATATCTCTTGTGCCTTGGTTTATGGGTTTTTATAACGTTGTAAAAGTGTCTAAAGATATATCTCTAAGCCGTAATCATTCTTGCATTTCCGCTTTTCTTGACAATGCCGTTGGTGCATTTTCCACTTGTTTGTTATGGTATGGGGTGTTGTCGATTACCACAACGCTTTCGGTTGGAAATTCGGAATAAGTCGGTAAGAACCAAACCAACCCCACTTTTTGTAATTGTCGTAATTCATGTCATGCCTGATTTCCATCTAATATAGGCATTACGTACAAACTTATTTTCACCACCTGCGTGTACTATGATCAGGTGCGGTCCCTTTCCTATTGGTTTTTGTAAGCCTTCTAAAGTTCCATCGTTCGATCCCTTTTCGTGGGTTTGTGATGAGTGAATGTACGTCTAGTTCATATATTATATAGGGCGACCTTCTTCGCAGTGCTGACGCATTCTTCTAAGAAATTCAATTCGAAACAATACGATAGGCTGACGTTCCTTTAGTATTCATCGATTATTCCTAAATTTTCTCCATCGAAAACTAATCTTGTGAATTTATTTACGTAAAGACTCTGAACAGCTTTGGTATATATCATCTATAATATTTTATGAACTGTCTTTAATGTAGGGACCATCTTTTCTGTTATGCGGTTATTAAAAATCGTTCTTGGCAAAATTGCCAAATCTCCGTCATCGTGATTTTTTTTGTTAACTCGTTTTTTATTGGAAGTTTCATGGCCCGATTCAACTTCTTTTGCTTCACTTTTAATTCGTCGAATATTTCTAATGGGATATTCCGTCGCTGCTGCAACACGTTCTTGAACCTATAAATAAAATTCTAATATCAAAATGTATATCCATCACTCGGAATTTTATATTGATATTATATTGTTTCATTACGAAAATTATACGCTGAAAAAACTTACCTTTTTGAGAGAAATAGTATCCTCTCCAGCTACTGCTTCTGTTTATATAAAATTCAATAAGTTGCTTATTATCTCGCGACTTTGTCCACTTAATATCTTGTTTTTTACTATAATTGTAAACGGCATTTTAAAATTGACAACCTTTAATAATATACAAAATATCACAAGTTTTACATTTTCTGAGCGGAATGGACTTAACCGATGTCAACACCACAATACACTGATTCAATTGAGCACTCGAGCGTTAAGCTATTGCGCATCCAAACCTCGGAGGCCTTGCTGTGTTGGCTTTATGTGGCATATATTTTCTTGTTACTTTCTTCACAGCTTTATAGAAATATTTGGTGTTGTTTGAATTAACATATCACTCGACAAGTTGTCGAAGTTTTTTTGACGTGATTATTTTATCATTTTTCTGTTCAACTGTGCAAGTTTCGATAACCTCCTCAGGCCTGCTATCCCCTGTAGGGGACACAAATCTCTTTCTGCGACCTTGGCTACAGCTGCTTCCCTATAGAGCTTGGCAACACTGTTTTTAGTCCTAGAAGCTCTCAACAGATGTCTTTATTGTCCTGAACGAATGGTGGGCTCACCTCATTGTTATCACTTCTAGTGTTGATCAAAATGGCGACTCCTAGACATAATTGTTCTGAATGGATTTCTATTTGTAAGTATATTTTTTTGAACACATCTTTATATTTTATTTTATTTTTTGAAAGCAATATTTACATAAAATATCAAAGAATGAAGGAATATTGACATTGGGGGGAATATTGACAAGGGACATTGGCAGACGTTGTTTCTTTCTAGAGCTTCCTGTTTACATTTTGAATTACGCAAAGTATTTTGTTTTTTACTAACAAAAATGAATCGTAATTTAATATTTTGATATAAAATTAACATTATCTTGATTTTCACAAAATATGTGATTTTTCTTTTTATCAACGTACCTAAATATATTTTGCAGATTCAGAGAGATTTGAGCAGTTTGTGGAGGATATTTTGGATGGGAACGTGAGTGATATGGATTTACCTGATGATAACGGCGATCCGGATTACTTGCCTGAGGCCAATGAGGGCATCCATGAAGAAGACGAAGGCGGAGAGGAAGATATTGATGTTAAATTGGATATGCAAAGTGACTTACTGGCAGCTAGTGCTTCTTCCGAATCACAATCTTTTTCTACAACTTGGACCAAACCAAATGATTTTTTTCCTGTAGCACCAGCTCCTGAATAAGAACCGCCGACAAATTATGCAATAAATTTGCCTGTTTGGACTTAATCCAAACTGTCCACTTTGGACATGTCCACTTTCCTGGACTGTCCGCTTTGGACATAGTCTTGGGATTATGTCGGAAAATATCTTCCGGACGATTTTTTCAATATTGTAAGTGAGTACACAAACATAAAGTATCTATTGGAAAAGGGTAAGCTACTCAAGACAACGCCTGATGAAATGAAAACATTTTTTGTTATGACAATCATGATGTCGTACCTAGGATACCCCAGAATGAGAATGTATTGGGACCGAAGGATAAAACAAGAGGGCATAACTGGGGCAATGTCTCGGAAAAGGTGCAAGGCAATTAAAAGCCATATAAAATTACTGGACGACAGTGACATTACCGAAGAACAAAAAAAGACCAATACATTTTGGAAAGTTCTGTTTTCCAAATGATTGGAACAGGATGCAGACTGAAGTTACGTCCACAAATAGTCTGTATCGATGAGCAGATGGTCCCGTTCTGGGGAAAAATGCCAGCAAGGCCGATAATCAGAAACAAACCAAATCCTTGTGTAATAAAGCTTTTTGTATGTGCAGGAGCAAATGGTATCCCATTAGATTTATTTTTTTACCAGGGAAAGGGTGACCCCATTACCACCAGCACCTACACTAAAAGATTAGACAATGGGAGCAAGGCGGTAATGAGATTACTAGAGACAGTTCCTGAAGGATCATCTGTTTTTATGGATAGGTATTTCACTTCTCCACTGTTATTGGACCTCATGTTTTCCGAAAACAGCTGTCAAGGGACTGGCACAATACAAAATAGCTGCGTGCCGAAAGCTGCCAATGCATTGTTGGAGGATGATAAACAAATGGAAAGGGAAGCAAGAGAAGAAATTGAGCAGATATTCAGCGGTGACGGGCAGCAAGACGTTATAAAATGGATGGACAATAAGCCTGTCATACTGATGTCAAACCAGTACGGATGCGAGCCAGTAAACCAGTGCTCTCATTGGAGCAAAAAGGAGGGTCAGCAAATCCAGGTTCCTCGCTCGTTTGCTGTAAAAACTTACAATGTCAACATGGGCGGTTTAGATTTTCTAGATCGTGTTATAAGTTTTTACCGGATATCTGCAAGAACTCGTAAATGGACAGTGAGAACCATAATGTACCTTGTTGAGTTTGCAATAGCAGCAGCTTGGATTGAGTACCGCGCGGATCAGCTTGCCATGGGAACTCATAAAAACAATATTTTGGATAACCTCGATTTTGGAATTGAATACGAGCACTACCTGAGGCATAAACCCGTGCAACGTTACTCAGAATCTGAAGAGGTTTCTAATTAGATTACGTCCCGGAAGAGGCGGAGCTGGTCTAGCCAGCAAAAAAAAAACAAAAAACTCCTAGAACACACCCACCTGATGCCCAAAGAATACAGCAAAGCCTGCATCTCCCTGAATTCCCGCATTCTGTAACAAAAAACAAATGCAGGCTTCCTGGGTGTTTATCCAACAAAGCGCGTATTAGATGCAGCTCGTGTAAAATTTATTTATGTCTATAACCCAAAAGAAATTGTTTCGAATTGTATCATAAATTATAAATTTGTATGTATGTTATTATTTTTTATAAATACAACATTGGCTGTATTGAAAATGATACTTTTTTACGCACCAAAATACCTGGTGGTTGGTAAATTTTGGGTATGTTCTAGACCAATGTCCCCTGTGGGCGACAATACAACCCCTCTTCACCCCGCCAAGTCCTGTTTTTTTACACTGCAACTGTAATTTTTGTACAATTTTTTGTGGCTTTCTTATGATGCAATGGGACAGAAAAAAATTGACGAATCAAAAAAAAAATGCTCAAATTTTGCCTGTGCCTAAGGAGGTTAAATCAAGGGTGGCATTAGTCATCCAATGTTGATGTTTCTGAAATCGTTGTATGTATTTCTTCCATGAACTCAGTAATGGTTCCTATCCTATGCCAAGATCGAAAGATATTATGTCATTAAACACTGAAATGTTTGTGTTGTTCGCGAATCTTTTCTTGAAATTTCAATTCGATCCGTTCATATTATTTCTAAGTAGTCAAATTGTTAGTTTATTGTCCGTATAGATATATTGCTGTATTTTTCCGAATAATAAAGAAAAAAATCTTTCAAAGACGAACGATTCTGAATAAATATAAACAAAATTACTATATGAGCCATTCAATATATTTTGCTATGAAAACGTCAGAGCGACATTTTCAAAAGCTATTCATTAATTACGCTTACCGTATAATGACGGAGAACATTAATCGAAAGTTCCAAAATACCGTATTTGATCATAAGCCTATTGAATAGGCCGTTCTCGAAAAGGGCGATTTACAAGAAAATTTCGGGCTGATGTTGCAAAGTTCGATAATTTTCTTCGGAAACTTAAAGAAGGAAATGGCGCATTAATCCGATCCAATAACTAAATTTTAAGAACAATAATATTTATTTTTTCTTTTTCTTTTCAGGCTTGTAAATATTTATGGTGGGATTATGTAACGGAAGCCGGAGAATTTGTAATTTTGATTTTTGGTATACACTTAGCCTACGCTAGCAGAAATGCCAGAACGCAATATCATGTGAGTATACATTTTTAGTAGTAACTATATTTTTTCTCCTTTATTTGGGTTTTTCGCCGCTGTCTAAAACTCAAAAGATATCAAAAATACCTGTTCTTATTTAAAGAAAGAATCACTGGGTAAAAACCAAACGGAGACAAATTTCTCAGTGATTCTTTTTTGTAATAAATTTGCCTAACAAACAAAATTTTAAAGATATAAAAATGTTTTAACAAACTTTTAACGTTAACGTTTCGGAGGGTAATCTCCCCCCGTTTTCAAAACTGAACTAAAAAATAAATTATATTAATTTGTAATATATAAAGTAGCGAGTGAAAGTAAATATATTTTTTTGTATGTCAACGATACTTACATTGACAACAATGGGTTCTTCTTTTTCTCCTTTGATGAGTAATATCTTTATGGAGGAACTCGACAATGACATATTAAATAAATCTCTTAAAAAGCCATTAATATGGCTTAGGTACGTTGATGATATTTTTGCTATATGGCAACATAGCATTGACGATCTAAATATTGTTTTACAAGATATAAATTCTCGAGAGCCTACAATTAAGTTTACTTTAGAGATGGAGAGGGAGAATAAATTGTCACTCCTCGACACTTTAATAATAAAACAAAACAACAAATTAAAAACTACAGTTTACAGAAAACCGACAAACACAGATAGGTATCTCAATTTCTTTTCAAATCACTCAAAATCGGTCAAAATAGGAGTAATTAAAAGTTTATATGACAGAGCAAAACTTGTTTGTACCGACAGTGATACTCTACAAAAAGAAACAAATCACATAAAAGACATTTTAATAAAAAACAATTACCCAAAAAATTTTATAGATAAATCGCTTAAAAATTTTGATAGTAGACAAAACAGACAAGTTATTAATAACAATAATAATAACTCTCAAACAATCAACCTCACAATCCCTTATATCCGCGATATTTCTGACACAATTAAAAAAGTAGGAAATAAATACAACATAAGAACGACATTTAAAACAAAAAATACTCTTAGATCTCTATTAACAAAGACTAAACCAAACAATATACAACAAAATACCAAAAATGTGGTTTATAAAATTCCCTGCGAATGTCGCAAATTCTATATAGAGAATTCTATATGAGACATCTAGACCGTTAGATGTTAGAAAAACCTTCTTAGAAAGGGCGATTTTAATAAATCTAGAATTTGTCAACACGCATGGGAATCGGGTCATAAAATCAATTGGAATAATTTCAAAACGGTATTAAAAGAATCGGTAACTAAATACAGAAGATTAAAAGAAACCGCTATAATTGATTTAAATAAAAATAACTGTATTGTTATGCCTTCGGTAGATTTAAATTCAATATGGTTCCCGATTCTAAAGAATACAATTAAAAACATTTAAATATTTGAATACGCAATCAGTACAATAAACAATCACACAGTAAACATTACCTATATATATTTTTTGGTAGTATGTCACTGTCATGAAAATCCATTGTTGTCAATGTAAGTATCGTTGACATACAAAAAAATATATTTACTTTCACTCGCTACTTTATATATTACAAATTAATATAATTTATTTTTTAGTTCAGTTTTGAAAACGGGGGGAGATTACCCTCCGAAACGTTAATGTTAAAAGTTTGTAAAAAAATTTTCATCTTTAAATCTTTAAAATTTTGTTCGTTAGGCAAATTTATTATAAAAAAGAATCACTGAGAAATTTGTCTCCGTTTGGTTTTTTGTTTTTACCCAGTGATTCTTTCTTTAAATAAGAACAGGTATTTTTGATATTTTTTGAGTTTTAGACAGTGGCGAAAAACCCAAATAAAGGAGAAAAAATATATGAACACGCCACAATCATTCAGACATTACTTAGTAGTAACTAGCTGTGCCCGCCCACTTCGCTAGGCATTTAACATTAACATTATTATTTATTGTCATTATTACAGTTTATAAAAAAATGTTTAACTTCCCCTTCCCGTCTTAAATCAAGTTTACATATAATGCCCTCAAATATAGGATTTAATCTTCCTAACATTTAATCTTCGTCATCTATCTCATCTTCTTCGATGATAGTTCCGACTGGCCGCAAATCGTTCATGAACCCCATGTACTTATTAGTTAAAACGACATCTTCTTCTTGGAACCGAATGATGTCATTTGGAAAGCATTGTTGTAAAGTCTGATAGATTATAAAAATGCATTTGATTTTACATGTGTTCCATGGAGTAGCGGTTTTAATAGCTCTGGAAGTTGTCGCAAAGGTTCTAGTTTTATTTTGCCAGCTGAACAGGATAAACCCTCACATTCACCAATCCACTTTAATGCTTTACAATAACTACAAATTTTTGTCACTGAACTTAATTTTGATTCTTGTTTATAATCAACTGTAGGATCATACGAAAAACCACAATTTATTTTTACTTTCCAACGAATTCTTCTTTCCTTTTTTGTTCTTTTTGTAATCTATTTTCCGTTTCATCTTGACTTTCACATGCACGCTTAGCTTCCATATACTTTGATTTAGACGTTACTAAATTTCATTTGGACTTTCCTTTTTTAGGCATTTATGACTGACAATCGAAAATTCAATATAAAAAGTTGAAATAAATATCTTACTAATTTAAGGCTGGGAAACTATTTTTTCTTCTAAAGAATTCTTTATTTATTATTCTTCTTTTCTTCTTTTTTAATTCTTTTTCTTCTTTTTCTTCTTTAATTAATAAATATAAACATATACATATACATGGATATATATGTTTTTAATATCTTTTTAAATCAGTCATTTGACATTTGGTAAAAATTTGTTTAGGTTAGAAAAAAACAAACAAAGTTTTAATGCTACAGAAAAATATTAATTTAATAGTTTAATTAATAATTAATTTATTAAACTTAATAACAATAGTAGTTAATGTAGATGATAATAATAATAATCAATAACAAGTTGATAAAAGCTGAAATTTTAAATTTAGCGTTTTTGATCATTAGCGCCCTCACAACCGCTTTAGGAGTTTGAACTCCGTTGCATACGTTCTTAATTAGTCTTAATATAGCCCAAGAAAGAAAAAATTCATTTCAAATTTTCATTTTAATAATAAGTTTATAAAAGCTATAAAATCAGATAATTAGCGATTCTCATCATTAACGCCCCCGCAACTGGTGTAGGGAGTCCAACACATATAAATATTAGCCTATCCATTAAGTACATGTATTTTCTACATGGATACCAAGTTTCAAGTCAATCGGATGCATGGTTCAGTAGTTATAACGGAACATAACCGTAAAAACCACTGTAGATTTATATATTAGTATAGATTGTTATCTGATATACTTGTTTAGCAGAAAAAATATCTGCGATTTTTCCCTTTGGTTATAACTGAACGATTCAAATTTACTCCTTAGAGGTGTAATCTGATTTCAACATTTTGCCACTGCCCTCGATGACGGCATTATATCCGAACTTAAACTATTCTTTGACCTTATTTGGGAGCTGGAGAGGTAAACTTGATTTTCTGCCTCCTTCAACTATAAGAAAAAGTTATTATACAACCACTAAATATGCGTATTGCCTTCGTTGATATTACAAAGGTATATGACAAAGTGAACGAGGATATACTGTGTTTGATAGCCACCACACCAAAACTAAGAATTGATTTATTAACTGATATATAAATTGTATACAACCATCAACTTTTCTATTGCAACCTTTGACGTGAAACACTAAACTTAAAGAGATTTACCACTAGACACCGAAAAACTTTTTTAAAGTTCTCGACGCACGTTTCGCTGACCATGATAGCATCACCAGGAGATGATTTAATCTCATTTTAAAACGAAACTATGTTCTTTTTATATGAGACATTAATTGCTAACCTGCTATCTGATAAATCGTGTAAAAACAGGATACAAAAAAGAAAAAAAGGAAAAAAGAGAACAAAAGAATGATTTGAATCGTTAGGAACGTATCTGGAAGTTTCGGTGTTTTTTCTAAAAATATCAAAATCTAACTTATTTTTATTGTTTCTACTTACTAAAACATCCGAAAATGGCAAACTATCGTTGTTTTCGCGTTCATGCGTGAATACTATGTTTTTTTCCAAAATAAGATGACTAGTTGAAATTTTGTGGTAAATAGATTAATCAATTTTCCTTTAAACAAAGATAATTATAACAAGGAATTAAAATTAATTAGGGAGGTATCCGGAGTGAACGGTTATAATAAGAACATTGTAGATAAAATAATTAGAAAACATAAATTTAGAAAATTATTGAAAGAATCTTCGACTTTTCCAAAGGATCAGAACAAAAATAAATGCATGGTAATACGATTTGATGCCCAATAAACACGATGGCTAGACAAAATTTTGAAAAAAGCGGACATTAAATTTATGTATAAACCATATAATAAATTAAGAGGATAAAGGATAAAGAAGATCAACATGAAAAGTCGGGAATTTACGAAATTAGCTATCAAGATTGCAATCGAAGGTATATTGGGCAAACAAAAAGATCCATGTTAACGAGATATAAAGAACACATTGCCCACATTAGATATGGGAGAAATAAAAAATGTTGTGTTACCCAGCATGCAGTCGATCATCACCACAATATAAACTTTAGTTATTTAAGACTGGTTAAAAGTGTACATAACAATAGAGAACAATACAGAAATGCTTTCAAATAGAAAAATGCAAGAAAATAATGAACCGGGGCAAATGACCTATTCCATTCAGTCAATTTTTCCATTTATTATTATATCCTTTCTTTTGTTCTCTTTTTTCCCCTTTCTTCATTTTCTTTTTTCATTTTTTTTTCGTTTTTGTGTCCTTTTTTTACACGCTTTATCAGGTAGCTTTATCAATAGAACATAGTTTTGTTTTAAAATTAGATTAAATCAAATTATTGATTGATTTGTCCGTTACTTTGTGATAGTTCATTTTTCAAAAAGGAATAAAACAATTTTTTACTTTGTTATCTATCACTTTTATTTTTAAACAAAATTTGTGTGACTGTAGTTTTGTAAAACGTGTGGTGTTTGAGAATGTAAAGTCGTTTTACGAAACTATAGTCACACAAATTTTGTTTAAAAATAAAAGTGATCCATAACAAAGTACCAAATTGTTTTATTCCTTTTTAGATTAAATCATCTCCTAATGACGCTAACATGGTTAGCGAAACGTGCTTCGAGAACTTTAAAAGAAGCGTTTCGGTGTTTAGTGGTAAATCTTGTTGAGTTTAGTGTATACAACCAAACAAGAGTATATATATATATATATATATATATATATATATATATATATATATATATATATATATATATATATATATATATATATATATATATGCTGAAGGAATAAAACAAAGTACAGCTCAGCCAACATAGCTTGGCCTCCGAGATTTGGATGCGCAGTAACCTAACGGCCTAAAGCTCATGCGAAGCAGTGCATTCGTGGTGTTCAGTGCGTTCTCTCTCTCTCTTACTCTTTCTTTTGCGCATCTCAGAGGCCAGACTACGTCGTTTGAGCTGTATTTTTTGTATAGGTACGACCCAGAAAGGTCACCATCTTCTGATCAGTTTGACATTACTATAAAAGCCTGATACGATGTTTGAAAAGTTTTCTTTCCGTAAAAATATTTTTTTAACTTTCAAAATGAATACGTAACAATTTTAATGCAAAAATATTCACAATTTTTTTTTCTATGCCTTTGTCAACATACTAAATCGAAAAATAAATCAGAATATCAAGACCCAGTTAGTAACATTAAAAACATATTATACTGAAATTTAGTCGTTAGAGTAGTCGTTAGTGTAGTTAGCTCACCAAAAAAAACTCTACAAACAATACAAATAGCTTTATTGATTTTTTAAATATTGCCATTTTACACATACGTTTTGATTCGCCTGGATAATTTTCGAAAGATCTTTACCATTCCGATTTCACCATGCCCGAGACCTTATGTACGCAGACTTCAGTGGCATTATAAGTTACTGTTGTTTGGTTGATATTTGGGAATAAAATAAATCACAATATGATAAATCAGGACTGTTGAACGGATCAGGAGATGCGAATTTGATATTTTTTTTCTACAAAACATTAATTATTTTAGCTACTTGATGTGTAACTGTATATTTTTCCTTCAAATGAATTACTATTTTATTTACTTTTGTTTATTGATATGCCCTTCTACCTTGGAGTATTAGGCTTTTCATTTAAACTGATTTTCCTGCTATATATTTTTTTCTCCATCTCTTCCTATCCTATGTCATCTGTTTAATACCTGCCTACTCTATTCCTATGCTCTTTGCTCCTGCTTCAATCATTTTAATCCACCTCTTTCTAGGCCTTCCTCTATAGTTTTTCCCAGTTGTTGTCGTTTCATACACTGCCTTCGTTAGCTTGCTAGCACTGGTATTCTACATGTGTCCGAACCATCTAAGTTGTCCCTTTATCAAATTTCTATTTATCGACCTTATTTGTAGGTTCTGTCTATATATTTATTCTTATTCTGTATCTTCTTGTTTTCTGTTCGATCTTACATACTGCATTTTCCTTGCATTAATTCGTATCTTATGTTTTTCGGCTAATATCAATTCCGCGCTACAATAAAATATCGTTGGTCTTACTATTTTTTTACTACTTCTATGTTGGTCTTTATTTCTAATCCCAAAAATGTCTTCATTATATTCTTCTATTTTGCCATTGCTTTCAATTATCGTTCCTAAATAATTATAATTTTTAACATGTTGTATCACTTTTCAATCTAATTTTATGTAATTTCTATTGTCTTGATATAATAATGCTTTTTGTTTTATTTACATTTATTTTCATATATTTTTTAAGGTTCTTTTTAATACTTTAATAATAAACTATTTTTCTGAATTAACTATTATACTATATCGTCTGCGGATAATAATTCCCTCAACTGTGTTTCTTGTATTTTCCAATATCCCATGTTTAAGATTTTAATTTATTTTTTCGCTTCTTTTATTACGGCGTCTAAGCACTATTGAAAATAATACAGGGCTCAAAATACATACTTGTTCCACTCTTATTTCTATTATATATTAATTAGTTATAAATTAATTATTCATTGTTTATTTTTATTACATTTCTGTTATCTTTGTACAAATATTGTATTGTTTCGATCCTTCTTCTATCTATTTCTCGTTTTTCCAGTTCATTTCAAGTATCTTCCATTCTTATTGGGTTTTTCGCTGGCTTGCCTACTTATGAATATTAGACCCTGTGTACTTCTTCCCCTTCTAAATCCACATTGAATTTTGTCCCTACTCTCTTCTATTTGATTACTTATCCTTTACTAATTAACTAATTTACGTTATTGGAAACATATATTCTAGGATAATAAAACTGCAGATCCATTATATAAAACAATTAATAAACATTACATATCCAGCAATAAAAAATAATAACAAATTAATGGGTATTTCAAATTGGACGATTGCCAAAAATCAGTGAACCGTCAGGCAACTGTCACATATTCCAATTTAGATTTGGAATTTTCCAGCCAGAACACTTCAGTTAAAACCAGTCGGATTAAGGCTGAATGACTCTATTCAGTTGAGTTAAAAATAATCATCAAACTGAGTGTCTATAATTATAATTAATAATTAAAGTTGAACTATATACAGTATAATTTTGTTATAGTTTTGGAATTACCATTTGTCTGTTCTGACATTCGAAGAGGCATTGATAAATATTTCGTCTAGTCCGGAAATATACAGCTTTTCAAGGAGTCTAAACCAAGAGAGTATGGTGTTCGTCGTTAGTTTCAGAACAACATATGGAAAATGTTCATCATCGAGTTCGATCATTGATAGGATCAAAATTTTCCCAGCTTTAGACAAACCTGCGTTCTATACTACATAACTCAAATTATGTGCGCTAAATCAACTATTAATTAATGTTAATGAATCTTAATCAACCATTAATGGAAGAATTAATCTTAATCAACCATTTGATGATATTTTTCATTTATATTACTGTTAAAAAACATTTTCTTTCATGACCATACAATAATTGACTGCTTGTTCCAGGAAAGAAGCTTTTTATGCGCAGCCATTAGCCTAGAGTTAGCGATTAGTGCAATTTTTTACATCACAAGAGCATTAGTAATGCACGAACTCCATCCAGACGTAGTGTTAATGATATACTGCATAAGGACCCAGCTATCCCAGACCTTGTCGCTGGTGCTGATATTCCTGCCAAAGTTCTGGTATCAACAGAAGCAAGTACGATCTCTAGGGCAAGAATACTCGTGTCGTTTCCCCTTAGATGCTTTTAAGGTAAATTATTTAATTTTATATTTAACTATTCTTTTACAGTGGAATGAATGCAACTAGATTCTAAAAATTGCAAATTTAAATTTAACTAAACAGGATAAACCATAGTTCATTCAGCCTTTTTTCGAAAAATTTACAGCTTGAAGCACTTAGAATAATATTTTTGTGTAAAATATTTAGAGCTTCAAAGTGTGCAGATTCAAAATCAGGATTGCGTTTTATTATATTTTTAACCCCTTACGAGAGATCGATTTTCGAAAGTTGGCTATTTATACACTTTTTACGGTTTCTTGCATATACTATCTCGATAATTGTTAGAGCTATCACACTCAGTTGCTCCATGCGATTAACCCTAATTTTTAAATCAGGACCTTTTTGCTTTTTTTTAAAACCGAAACACTATTTAATTTCGGCTTTTAATTTATATGTGAGAGTATGGCATTCGAAATTGGGTAGATTCAAAACCTGAAAGGTTTTGCTTTATCGTTAATCCTTTACTAGAATTGGATTTTCAAATATTGATTAGTTTTAAAGCCAATTTCCGGGAATATCTCGATAACCGTTAAAGATACCTTACTGATCTTTTAACTGCATGAACTATTTTACACACAAATGCATTGTGTTTTTCCTTATTTTTATATGACTATTTGATTAAAAAAATCTGAAAAACAAAAAATAGCATTATGAAAAATATATTTTTGTGTACGTCATAAAATGTAAAAATCATGTAATGATAAAAAAAGAATTTCCACTTATATTTCAAGCAACAAAAAATAATAATGAAAAGGTATACAAAAATATATATCAACAAATTTATACTTTTTGAGATAACATTGATCAAAATAGGTGTATAAGAAGTATTTTGTATTGTCGGTGGTGGGGAGAAAAAAGGAAACGACATATTTTTACAATTTTAAATAATGTTTACTTAATATAAACATGTAAAACGTGTTAAATCCATACATTACTGAGAGATTATCTATATAAAAAAATATATTACTTGTTTCATACATGTCATACAGCGAGAAAAACTTTCACTTTTTCCTTTTGTGTACTGAAGCAGCAATTTTGGACGGAAGGACATGCAATACCCTGGTATTTCATAAACTTTCATCTCTTTCTCTTTCTCTTTCATTTTTTCATGTTTCTTGTTGCCCAGAAATCATTTCACTACACTTACAAAATACTTCCAAGCTGCCAATTTATTTTCATTTCATTTTACTTGAAAAAAAAGGAAATCACTTGCTTAATGTGGAGAGGTGGAAGAAGCACCTTTTTTGCGTGGGGGTGCACATATTTTATGTTTAAATTACCAGGTTTAAAAGAACTTGAGGTCAAACTTTCTTATTGTAATGTTTTATAGTTGCTCTACGGTCCCAACTCTTTTTACGATGCATCCACTGCACTAAATGTGCGTGACAACTCACACAGCAAACATGAAGAGCCCAACTTTTATCTTGATCTCCAATTTTGCACATAAAATTAAAAAAAATACTTTTTTGACTTCCGCGGATATAGTTCTAGCTTGTGACTTTAAAATAAATTGTAGGAATATATAACAAAACTTATCCACTGGATTTTTGTAATATGGACGACTAGAAGTTGCCATTTTATGCCATTGTACTGTAAATGAGACCGAAACAAACTAAACTATTGAAAACAATAATACAAATAAGAATATTATTATTAATAATTGTAATAATATTCAAAACAATAAAAGTGATGGTCTGTAGGTGAGTAGGACGGATTGTCCAGAGTTTCGTAGCCCAACTTGTGCAGCTTTTGTTGCGTGATCATTGAGACGGTGAGGTTGAGCGTTACATTGGAGGAGAATTAGTCCCTTCCTGTTGAACAATGCCGGGCACATGCGCCACAATTTTTGGTACATTTCGTAATCGTTTTGCTTAGGTTCAGGAACCTGTGATGAATCAGGCCGGCCGCAGACTACCAAACAGTTACCGTGACGTTATTTTGGTGGATTTTCAGCGTTGGGAAGTGTTGTTGACTTTCGTCGCTATGGCACCACTGACCCGATCATCCGCTCGAAAAACGGATTATTTTTATTGTTTTATTGTGCAAAAGAAGAGCAGACGACACGACATTTTTTTTATTTTCATCCAATTCTTGCAGTACCCATTTGTAGAGGTTTTTTAACTTTCCAAGCATATAGTTTGGCCCCGAACAGTTGTACGCGGACTGGCTTTGAGTAAGATCTTCAATTGATTGTTGTCAACATGACCGACCACTAGGTCATCATCTTCAAGGCTCACATCACCGTTACGAAATGTTTTAGACCACCATTACGTAATACGTTCATTAGTGGTTTGTGGATCAAACTCATCGCTGATATCGCGAGCTGTATTCGCAACTTTTTGGCCTAGTTTGAACTGAAACTAGAAAATTGTGCGAATTTACTTTGCTGCATTTAACACCCTAAAAAAAATTGACCAAAATTAAAACAAAACTAATTCCACAGATAGACAGAGCAAAAACCAAGCCTTAAAATGATATATAAAGCTAAACAATTTTACACAAATTTATTTAGTAATGCAGCATTTAAAGTTGAAATAACAAAAGCCCTAATAACTTTGTAACAACCTAATTTTTACAACCTTTTTTAATTTCATAAATGCTAACCTGCTCATCCTAACCTGACTCTTCTTTCCAAATACCTATATGTTCATCACTGGTATGTTTTTTTTTCGTATAGATGACAAATTAAACCAATCAGATGATCTGATTCCCCCATTTCCTGCAGAAATTGACATAATTTATTTTATTTTATGATATCAAACGCCTTCTGATAATCAAATAAATAGAGGCATACTTGATGGTTGGTTGCTCTGGCTTTTTCGATTATTTGTCGAACATTAAATATCTGTTCCAATTTACCTCCCCCCGAAAAGAATCCGGGCTGCTCTGGTGGAATCTGCCATGATAAATACGTTTAATACGATTCGTTTTATAATGTGAAGGAGGATTTTGTTTACTTGTGGAATGAGAGCGATAAGGGGGTAATTATTACCAACAGCAATTTCTAATTAACCAGTTAAATATCGTGAAGCATTTCCAATCCACGATAACTTTATAATCCTGAAAACACGGAATACCGTAGAATTAAAATTTACTTTCCGCTAAAAGCTTCCATATTTCTGGAAAACATTTTAAAACGGGAATATAGCTCCTAAACCGAATTATATTTGAACACCCTCTTTTGACACTTTCAACAGCATTTTCTTTTTATATGCCATTAGGCTACTACGTTCATATTTTTCTTCTATCTTTTCCAGATTTTTATTTAATATCCTTTTTAAAGGCGTTGACATTTTTGGATCTTATTTTTTTATTGGCTATATTAACGCCCCAACGAACTTGAAATAAATGACTTAAAATTATTTCACTGAATGAGTATTTCAATATTTTCTGTTATCTAATTTGAGCTGAACATTTAAAATAAAGTAATTGCTGAGATTGTATGGAAAAAATTAGTACTAGGAAATAAAATGAACATCTATTTCTAAGGAAAACAAACTAAAAATATATGTTAAGATTTAAATAAAAGTAATTTAATTTTATTTGGTTTTTACTATTTTTAAAATTGTTTATGTTATACGTAGACATTTGTACAATTTACCTCACTATTTTCTTGTAGATTATTAATTGATTTGTCCGTTACTTTGTGATAGTTCATTTTTTCGGCCAAATAAAACACATTTTTTTACATTGCTTTTTTCACTTTTATTTTTTTAACTTTGTGTGACTATAGTTTCGTAAAACAATGTTACATCATCAAACACTAATTTAAAACTAAGGTGTTACAGCTGTTTATCCTGTGTATCTAATTTGACAGTTTTATTGGGGTTAATTTTTTTATAATATCTTAAACAGTGGGGAATTTCGGAGATCTGTCTGATCGTTTAATAACTATCTAGACGGGTCTTTATTATATTTATAAATTTCAATCGTTACTAAAATGTTTAATTTTTTGTTTTTTGGTGCTGTATGTAAAATTTTTAAATTTGTAATCTTGGGAAATATATATTTCATATCTATGGAATGGTTCGCAAAATTATAATTTTTTAATATTATAATAGGTGTAGTCCGTTTCAAGATATTTCGTTGCCGTTCGGCAAAATGTTAATTGCCCCAATAAATCTCAATAAAAATATTCCTAGTTTCTTAAAAGGCGCCAGAACCGGAGTGGTTCAACTTGTGAATAATTTTGGTAAAAATAAAATAATGTTAAATTCATTGTTATTATTATTATGTATGACTAAAATATTGATTATTGGTTTGTGTATTTTGAATTTATTAGTACAATAAAAATAAATAAATAAATTTATATATTATTACAATAAAAATTATAACTTAAATTTAATTATACTTTTAATTCGGTTTCGCTCTCACTGTCACTTTGATTTACATTAGTAATAAGTCGTTCTATATTATTGGTAAATGATACATAGGAATCTTCTATTTTAATATCATAATTAATCGAATTCAGCCAACTTTCTTTAAGAATACTATCTACAACCATCCTAATTAAAGTTGCAGCTCTTCCCCTTAAGAGTCGAAGAAATGTTTTCTGCTCTAACATTGGATTTTACCTGATGCTAAATATACTCAACTGGATTAAAAATACACTAATATGGGGTAAAACCGTATGTCCCATATCGGTAGCAATGGTATCACATACATAATAATAATATAATAATATTCAGCTCTACAGGCCTAGTGGTCCTTGGCTTCGAGTTCTTTCACTCTTGTTTACCAACTTTTTCTGTCCAAAGCATCAGTCTTCCAATTCCTCACTCCTACTTTCCTCAAATCATTTGGCACCTCATCCAGCCATTTCTTCCTCGGTCGCCTTCTTCTTCTCCTTCCCCCTTCGCCTCTCATCAGAATTCCTGTAACCCATCTCCCGCTGGACATCCTCGCTATGTGCCCCAGCCATCTAGCTCGCTGCGCTCTCACCACCTGAACTATGTTTGGTTTTTTGTACAGTTCTTCTGTTTCTTTGCTTGTTCTTCTTCTAAATTCATTCTGAACTTTAACTCCTGCAAAAATTCTCCTTAATATTTTTCGTTCCCAGACTTCTAACTTAGTTTCTCCCTTCTTCGTCATCCTCCATGACTCGCACGCATAGGTAACCGTGGGCTTTAGTATTGATTGGTACACTCTTACTTTTGCTGCTCTTGTTATATTCTTTGCCTTTAAAATTTTTGAAAACATTCCTGCAGCTTTGCTTCCTTTCGCTAGTCGTTTCGCTATTTCCTTTTCTTCATCCGCTTTACTCGTTAGTGTTACTCCCAGATATTCAGCTTATTCCACTTTCTCTATTGTATACTTCTTATTTACTGCACAATCAATGACTAAATTAGGGGAGAGTCATCTGGTGCTATCTTTCATTACCATATATTTGGTCTTGTTTTCGTTAATTGTTAAGCCATATTCTCTCGCCTTCCTTTCCAACATCTTGAAAACCTTTACTACTTCTTCCTTGGATCTCGCCATCAATACAATGCCGTCGGCATAAGCCAAGCATTGGTGTCTGTTACCATATATTACTCCTTGGTATTGATGCCACTCTCCGTCAGAATCACCTCCTGCACCAGATTGAACAGAACTGTTGACAGTGGATCGCCTTGTCTCAGTCCTTTCTTTACAATGAACTTCTCAGATATTGCTCCATCGACTACAACTTTATTTACTCTTCTCCTGACAGTCATCTCCACCAACTTCCTCAACTATTCCGGGACTCCCGAGCTGTCTCATTGCTTGGAACACCTTTTCACTGCTAATGAAGTATGCTTGCCGATAATCTATGAACAGCAAATGTAAGCTCAAATTTTGCTCATAAGTATTGTGTTGGATCTGTTTCATGATGAATATCTGGTCGGTTGTTGATCTTCCTGCCCTGAATCCTCCTTGGTATTCCCCTACTTGTTCGTTATGGTATTTCCCTAGTCGATCTTTAATCATCTTAGCCATCACTTTGTAGGTCACGTCTTGCAGTGCAATTCTTCGGTAATTATTACATTTCTTCTTAGCTCCTTTTTTGTGCAGGGGTATTATCAGCGCTTTATTCCATTTCTCTGGCATATTTTCTTCTTCTCAAATTCTGTTCATTAACTTCCATGTACTTGCCATCAAAATATCACCACCGTGTTTCAGGCTTTCAGCTGTTATACTGTTTTCCCAGCACTTTTGTTATTTTTTAACTGCTTTATACAAACTTCTACTTCTTCTTTTGTAGGTGCATTTATAATTTCGTTATTTTCTGCAATCGCATCTTCTTCTATTTCATGTTCTCCCCAGTTCCCTTCCTCACCAATCTCACTTAGCGTCTCTGAAAAATATTGGGCAAATCTTTTCAGTTTTCCATCTACATCTCCTATCACATACATATTCCTTTTTAATATTAAATGTCTTTAATATTTCTAGATCACATTTTTTATATGAATTTTTGAAGTATATTTTTTTAACATATAGTTCTAAGTTTCCAATTTAGTGTTATTTTCATTAGGAACTTCACAGTTTACATTTTACCCAATGTGTCCTTAGGCACATTGGGCAAAAGGCTATTTGTAAACCAATCTTCAAAAAAAATCTGTTGTGGTGTTGTCATGGTAGTCCATTTTTATAGAGTTTAAGTAGTCAAACCGCCATCGTCTCAAGCTTTGTGATTTCATTAATATTTGTCTTTTTTTAATGGTCCAATATGCAAAACCTATTTGAGATAATATTCTCCGAAGGCTAGTTCTGCTTTAAAGAATGTTGGTTTCATCTTTAATTTCCTTCATATTTTCCTTAGTCGCTGTTGCAATAAATGCAATGTGGGCACAGGTTGTTCTCCATATATAACATAAATTTTGGTTCGAATTAAGTCTTGGTCGCTTTTGTCAAAGTTTCTGCTGCGGCTGCATTTACATTAAGCCCCCTATTCAATAAAAAACACACACCCACTATACACAGATTTTTGTTCTTTGTTTTCAGCCCGTTGGTTCCACATAACAGCTATTGCACTTGTTGCAACTTGACATATAAACTCCAGATTTTTTATTTTCTGATGTTTTTCCGTTGGCATTCAAAATTAATTTACTGGTTGACTGGGGAGTTTGGTTAAACACTATTTAGAACTTATGTTTCCTCAAAGAGCGAGCTATTTGTTCTGAAATTGGACCAAAGTATGTAATATAACAGAATTTTTTATCATTTGTTTGTTTTACTTTTGGGTGTATTTGATGAATTAATAATTGTTTCCGTTTTGTATTTTTAAGTAACTAATTTATTTTTAACATTGTTTTACGAAACTATAGTCACATAAAGTTAACAAAAATAATAGTGATAGAGAACAAAATAAATAATTTGTTTTATTCGGTTTCTTGTAGATGTTTATTCAAAATTTTCGAAGCTCTTTGGTATATTTTTTCACCTGACATTCCCTTTGTACAGTACCTTTCTTTAATACCCAATATTTTGCTAATCGCTTTAGTTCAAGACAGTTTGGTAATAAAATTTTCAATAGTAATGACCTTTTCTTTCCAGCCTCTCTTCCTTCCTTTCTCTCTATAACACAATCTTCTCTGAATCCGATTTTAGTAAAGCATCCTATTCTCCTTCCCTACAAGGCCCAATTCCGCAACATTCTGGTCAAATTTCCTTTGTAAACGGTCTTTCAGATTGAGCGATTTTTTAAATTCTTGAATAAAACACAGATTTTGCGTTGATTTAAAAAAAGAACCATATCTTGCAGCTTCACAGACGTCCACTCTTTCGTCAACATATTGGATGACATTTTGGCATAACAATGGCTCTATCTCACCAATAATTAGAATGATTATATCCTTTAGTTCAGAAATAGATTGTGGATTGTTCTTATAGACCTGGCTTTTCACGTAATCCCAAAGGAAATAGTCAAACCGTGTCAAATCACATGATATTTATGGCCAATTAGCATCATCGTTTATTGCAATAACTTATCCAAGAATTTTTTCTCTTAATAAATTAATTGTTTCATCAGCACAGTGACGTGATAGCGCCATCCTGTTGGAACCACATATCGTCCAGATCAATATTATTCAATTCAGCCCACGAAAATCCAGTTATTATCTCACGATATCGAACATCATTTATAGTTTCAAGTTCACCAGCAGCATTCTGAAAGGAATAAGGCCCAATTACATCTCCTGATCATAATGCACACCAAAGAGTGACTCTTTTAGGGCGTAAAGGTTTCTCATGAATCAATCGTGGATTGTTGACTGACTAACATAGCCATCAATTTCAAAATGTGCTCTATTTGAAAAGAAGATTTCTTTGGAAAAATCTTATATTTGCTCTTTGATCCAATTGACAAATGCGCTGCGTTTTGAAAGATCCAGTGGCTTTAGTTCCAGTGTTATTCGAACCTTATATATCTTCAGAGCTAAATCCTTTCGTATAATACGCTATGTTGGGGATTCACTGAGTCCATATTGTTATGAACGTCGACTAATAGAAATTTCTAGGTCTTCAGCAACACCTTCACGTATCAAATCAATATGCTCTAGTGAACGATCACTGCGACTACATATTGCTTTTCTTTTATCTTCCACCAAACCAGTTTCTTGAAATTCTTGTTTCTTGAAGTCGATTGATAGTGCGTTCAGATGGATGAAAGTGCAAACCGTAAATATCACGCAATTTTCTAAAACATTTTTCTCTGGACGCCCATTTTCATAAAATAATTCAACAATTTTAACGCGTTGTTGTATTGTGTACGACTCCATTTCTGTAAATGCCGTAGATTACCCTTACAAATGAGACTAGACCTTGGCAAATTCACAACGCCATTTGTGTTTTATTCAAGTATTTGAAAAAAGCTCAATTTCAAAGACTCGTTATCATGTAGCCTTCACTTATGGCTCCAAGTTTTTTTCTAAAGTATGGGAGCTGCCACACTAACTAAATAAAAACTGAAAAATAAATAAATTTATATTTCAAACAGTTATAGCTATTACGTTTCAAAGTTCTGGCACTCTTACTGGAAAACTCTCTATTTAAAATACTCTATTTGTTGTAAAAAAAATCATGTTGGAATTTATTTATGGTCCATCCTGTAATAACTCCTCCTTGAATAATTGTTCTATATCACAATTTTTAGGAACCTACAGCACACAGGAACCTTTCGGGTAACAACAGCGATGTCGAAATCGGCGAAATATCGATTGCCGACATGAGTCCTGATGATATCCGCACCGAACTAAAGAGATTATATTTGCAGTTGGAAATGTTCAAAGCGAAAACAATTTGTAGAGACAACCCACACATATCCAAAAGGCGCGGGGGCAGGAAGGCCCAACACAGAAGGTTCAGCTTACAGGTAGGCATTCATTTGAAAAGAAAACAAACGTTCACTTTAGTATTTCATTAATTTACTATGGTCTTATAGAGGTTTGTACGTAGGTAGGATACAAAAACTTATCATTATTATTTAATATAAAGTAAATTGGCATCAATTATTTTGATTTGTTTATTTGCTTATGGTAGGAATATATTTAAAAAAGCTTTTATATGAATTATAACAGAGTAAAATTATGTCAGTACGTAACCGACATCTAGGTGATCACGTGGATATAATCACCTCTGTGATCGCCCAACCAACGCGTCTCAACTGCAGGGTGAAGCACTAGTAGGTATCCCATTTAAAATGTAAAAACATATAAAAAAACTAAAGTAAGAATTTATTGTCAAACTTGTAAATTAGCACATCGGTCAATAAGTCCTCGGTCTAATGATTTTCATTCTAATCTAATTCTAATGATTTTCTAACATTTCACGCCTCTTTTTATAAATCGATTTCTCGTTGCCTTCAAAATATCTTTCAGTTTCGTCAATTAGCTCTTCATTGGAGCGAAATTTCTTTCTAGCGAGCATTTTATTATATAATTAGGTTTAGTTTTCTTTATCATCACGGCAACATTCATTGTAAATAAATGTATTGTGGTCCAGGCTTATTTATTGTCAAACTTGTAAAATAGCACATCGGTGAATAATTCCTGGGTCTGGTAAATAAAACATTTTTTTGCAAATTTCGACGTTATTCATCAATATATTCTCCTTTAAGATCAATACAGTAATTCTAATGATTTTCTAACATTTCACAACTTTTTTTATAAAACGATATCTATTTGCTTTCAAAATATCCTTCAGTTTCGGCAATTAGCTCTTCATTGGAGCGAAATTTCTTTCTAGCGAGCATTTTTTTGGAGTTCTGAGAACAGGAACCCATTAGAGATAATATTCTCCGGAGGCTAGTTCTGCTGAAAAGAATGTTGGTTTTGTGTTTACTTAGTCACTGTTGCAATGAATGCTATGCAGGCACAGTTTGCTCTGCATGCATAGCATAATTTTGCTTCGAATTATGTCTTTGTCCCGTTCGTCAACACATTTGCTTTTATCAGAATCACTATGAACTTTTTTGGCTTTAATTGGCTTCGTCACAATATCTTTAACTGTAGACAACCTCGTTTTCGTTAATGAAGACGTTTCTGTTGCGGCTGCATTTACATTAAGCCCCATATTCAATAAAAAACGTATACATTTTTAACAATTTGCTTAGCATTGGACGATAAATGTTTTCTTTAAAAATTAGCACTACCGTAGGAACAATGATCGTTATCTACTGTTTAAGAAAAGAAGGCGAACTAAACTAAAATGCTTCGAAACTACTAAACCAGATATAATATTAATTTTATCTTTTTACCTATTATATTATTAGGCCCGGCCCTGTTTACTTTTTTTGCAACTTTGCCGGGTTTCGTTATGACAGGGGTTGTTAACAGTTTATTGCAGCCATTCAGTCAACGATATATTTTGAACCGCACTTTACAGTATGAACCACGCGCAGGAATGGGGAATATTATCTTTTGTCTACGTGGTGAGCCTATAAAAGGCTACTACAGTTGAGAAATACTTGTGAAGTAAGATTTTATGACTGAAAATGTATCAAGTGTGGTCGCAAACACCTGCATTCGTCGCTCCATTACGTTATAAAAGCAGCCAATAAGATTAGAAGCAATTCATTGAACAGCAGATTATTTAGTCAAGTTTATAGTGAAAATGATGAAGATTACAATCGCTTGCTGATGCACATTTGCACGCTTGCGAGCTTGCTGCAATTCGTTGGGTCTCAAAAGGTATTTGTCTGAATCGATTTTCTAATCTATTTGACTCAGTAGTGGACTTTCTTGAAAACAGAGGCACAAAAATCGTTTATTTGACAGACCTGTTTAAATAAAACAAAAAACATCATAGCTGATTTTGTGGGGCAACTTCTTCTGTTCAAACGAAATCTAGGTAAAAATGAATACAGCTTCTTTCCTACATTATCAACAGTCTCTGCAAAACAGGAAGATTTACTTACCTACAGCCAACAATTCAACGTGATGCAGATGCAGTGAATACAAGGGAATCATCAAATTTAGAAGAGGAACTCGTAGAACTCACAACTGACGAAGAACCAAAAGTAAAATTCAGAAATGTATACCAAGAGTTAGAAATCAATACCAGCTCTCTATCTTAGATTGAGGGCAATAGTACAGAAAATTTTAATTATATTTTCTTCATCATATTTGGCTGATCATGGACTCAGTGCAGTAATTTACTGTCTAAGAAAAGGAACAGAGTGTACATCACTGAGCGTGACGATTTACGACTGATGTTAACGAAATTATAACCCGATGTTAACAAATTGTTAAAACTCCACAGGCCTCAACCATCTCATAATTTTTGAATTATTTGATTATTAATAAATAATTACTTACTACAGTTGATGGTATTATTAATTAATTAATATTTTGTGATTCTTAATAGATAGATAGACAAATAAAATAGGTACAAATAATGCGCAACAATATTGTAATATTAGTAAAATTAACTACTATGGAAGAGTTGGTCCAAAAAACGTTGGGAACATCTGATGTATAATAGTTTAACAATTAACATCAATATCAAATATACAATTTTAATATTTCAAATACCTATAGATATTAATTGTACCCATAAGTAATGCCGCTTGATACTGTACAAAATTTCAGAAAGTAAATAATGCTTTAAGCTACAATATAATCTCAATCGTTACTCTCTAACAAACTTTCTTATGTTTTTTTTTGTTAAATGATGGGAATTGTAAAGTAAAATATTCTTCGAGAGCAGTTTTGCTAGCTTGTACAGTAAAAAAATTGTTGTAAATGTGGTAATCTGACGGAGCAGAAGAATATGATGGGTGAGGAAGTATTTGCGAGTCTAACTCTTTGATTTTTTCTTTGGGTGATTCGGGTACGATGATGTCTTCACAGTTTTCGATTAATCAGTCTTGGAGACGTTTTTAAATCAAATCCATGTTTAGTATATCAAGCTAAACACAATAATAGCACTGGGGAACAATTTGAAAAATAATTTCTGTTGAGTTCGATATTTAAGCAGTTTTATACGTAAATTGACATGCTAATTGCAAAACATTGTTTAGTTTTTTCTATCACGTCAAGTTTTTTCTCTACAGTTGTTGCGCATACGACTAAGTTTGGCGAATCACAGAAGTCACTACTGCTCTCCTACCGGAAGCGAACCTTCTTCGACCTAGGAGTGGCGGCGTGAGGGACGTTGCGTTATCCAAAACCAGTTCGGTCAGTTACGCATGAGATGCTAAATTACGCGAGTCTGTGTCGCTCTGATATGACGTAATGTCGTAATGTCAGTCGTAATGTCAATATATGACGTAATGTCAAAGTATACATACACAACTACAGATTTTCGTTATGACTGCCTCTGGTAGTTCTCGTCGTAAGTGCTTAAACAGCCCTGATTCATTTTGTTATATATGTGGCAGTTTTACCTTCCCAAACAACGGACTAATATTAGTACATTTGTCAGGCAAGCCTATTTTGCTTATTTTAAAGTGAAAATAGGCGACCAAGATAAATCATGGACCCCTCATAAAGTGTGCAAGCAGTGTGTAGAGAGTTTACGAATGTGAATGAAGAGACTTTCGTTTGGTATACCAACCAATGGTTTGGCGAGAGCCCAAAGATCACTTAAGTGATTGCTACTTTTGCATAGTGAAAACATCAGGATTCAACAAGAAAAACAAACATCAAATTGAGTACCCTAGTTTACCGTCAGCTATACGCCCTGTGCCTCATTTAACTGAAATTCCAGTGCCAGTTTTTCAAGAATTACCTTCTTTATAAATACAAGAATGTGAATCAAGTGAAGATCGAAGTGACTCCACCGACGAAGAATTCAAAGTTTCCAATGATTCTGTTCGTAAATGATTCAATCAACATGAATTAAACGATTTAGCACGAGATTTGGGATTATCCAAAAAAGCATCGGAATTATTAGCATCAAGACTGCATGAAAAAAATTTGCTTGACAAAGGAGCTAAAGTCACTTACTATCGATCCAGAGAATGTGAATTTAGTCAGTACTTCAGAGATAATGACGGATTTGTATATTGCCAGCACGTAGAAAGTTTAATGAAAGGATTGGCCATTTCTAACTATAACGCAACTGAATGGCGATTGTTTATAAATAGCTCAAAGCGTAGCTGGAAGTGTGTTCTCCTACATCATGGAAATTTATACGGTTCAGTCCCAATAGGTCATTCAGTTTCTTTGCGTAAAGAATATGGCGACATAAAGAAAGTCATTGACTTGTTGCAATATAACATGCACCAATGGATCATCTGTGTTGACCTTAAAATGTCTGTTTCCTTCTTCGCCAGCAACGCGGGTATACCAAGTATCCCTGTTTTTTGTGCATGTGGCACAACAGAGCTCGTAAGAAGCGTTGGGTGCAATCGAACTGGCCGCCAAGATCTGACCTAAGACCTGGTGATCCAAACATTTTAAATCAGCCACTTGTCGACAGAAAAATCATTGTATTTCCGCCTTTGCATATAAAACTAGATCTCATGAAGCAATTTGTTAAGGCTTTGTCAATTGAAGAAGACTGCTTTAATTATATCACTTCGGCATTCCCTAGCCTGTCATATGAAGAGATAAAAGCTGGCATGTTTGATGGTCCACAGATTCGGCAACTCGTTAAAGATGAAAATTTCACTGAAATAATGACGGAACTTGAAAAGAATGATTGGTTGGCTTTTAAAAATATTGTTAAAGACTTTCTTGGAAATACACGAGCCCCGAATTACATCGAAATTGTTCAACAACTCTTGGATAGTTTTAAAAAGCTTGGTTGCAACATAAGCATCAAACTGCATTTCTTACATAGTCATCTTGCTAACTTCCCAGAAAATCTTGGTGCTATTAGTGATGAACAGGGCGAGCGATTCCACCAAGACCTAAAGGTTATATAAGCGCGGTATCAAGGTAGATGGGATGTCAGTATGATGGCTGACTAGTGTTGGAGCATCAAGCGAGAATGTCCATAAACTGAACACTCCAGGAAAAGCTATAAGATGAAATTTTTACCATAATATATTTTATTTATTTTTTGTATAAACACAATTTAACTTTTAATAATATGTTAACCTCTGTATGAATAAAATATTCTAATCTATTTGGTCAGATCTCACCTTTTTTCCTTTCTTATATACTTTTGAGGTAAAATGAAGTGTATGCTGTAGCTAAGAACCTGACGTGATAGAGAAAAACTGTTAATATTTTTGAATTCAGATAATAATTAATTCGTTAAAAACAAGTCACAGATCCAAGTCAACAAAATTGCTGTTCCCCAGTGTAGTCAGCACTTATGCTTTAATTAGAATTCAGAAGCTCGTACTGAAAAATTCCTTTAAAATCCTACCATACTGACACTAACACTTTAATAAATTGAAGACTTGATTTTGGAGTGGCCAACGGTGGTTGTCTTGAGTTTAACCATTGTTTTTTCTTAAGTAGATTGCTGCTGTATAGAATTTAGTTTTCATCTCTAATAATAGGTTGCTACTCCAAAAGAAGTCAAAAGAGAAATTAGTTTACTGAACACAAAAAAAGCTCCAGGTATCGATAAAATTACCCCAAAAATGTTAAAGGAGCTTCCAAGAAAAGAGATAGTATTAATCACTTACATACTCAATGCTATGTTGAAATGCAATTACTGGCCTAAACAACTGAAAATTGCTTCAATAATCCCAATACTCAAAGCCGGAAAAGATCTGACAAAAGCTTCATCATACCGACCTATAAGTCTACTGACCGTTATGTCAGAACTTTTTGAAAGACTTATACTCAACAGAATAAATACTGACCCCGATACAGAAAACTGGATTCCGGCACACCAGCTTAGCTTTAGACAAAACCATTAAACCACGCAGCAGACTCACCGCATAACCCATGAAATAAACAGAGCAATAGAAAACAAACAATACTGTACATCAGTGTTCCTAGATGTCAGTAAGGCTTTCGACAAGGTTTGGCATGATGGCCTACTATTCAAAATATCTTCCTATAACATATTACCATCTCTTAAAATCCTATCTGATCGAAAGGAAATTCAAAGTTAAAATAAACGATAGCACATCGGAAAAATATACCCTTAGATCGGAAGTTCCACAAGGCAGCGTTATCGACCCCTTGCTCGGCGTACTCTGTATGGCTGATCTCCCAATAACAAAATACACCACAATTGGTACATTTGCTGATGACACAGTCATACTTTCATCAAATATAAACCCAGTCGAAGCCTCAAACAAACTACAAACCCACCTGAACCTAATTCAAACCTGGACTCGAAAGTGGAAAATTAAAATAAACGAGACAAAATCAGCGCAAATCAACTTTACCCTCAGGAAAGGGCAGTGCCCTAGCTTACATTTTAATAACGTAGAAATCCCAACATTCAGGAATTCAACATATTTAGGTATACACTTGGACAGTAAACTTGCGTGGAAAAACCATATAGTCAAAAAAAGAAAACAAATTGACCTAAAAGTAAAAGAATTGAGCTGGCTTATCGGAAGAAAGTCTAACTTATCTTTAGATAACAAAATTCTATTATACAAGGCTATCATTAAGTCAATTTGGACTTATGGGATAGAACTTTGGGGATGTATCAGTAAATCAAATTTAGCCATTATCCAAAGACGTCAGTCCAAAATATTACGAATGATTGCCGACCCACCTTGGTACATATCAAACCACACTCTTCACGAAGATCTCCAGATACCCTATGTTAAGGACGTGATCAAGAGCAGCAGCATATCACCACAAACTGGAAAGCCGTCCTAACACCCTACTACAGCCTGTTTTGAATCCAACAAATAATAGAAGACTAAAAAGAGACTGGCCAACAGACCTGATAGAAGGATAATGGGGACTCGTTGTTGGGGGAGTCACCTCATCACGTCAATATAGGGAAGTCTATCCCTCAAGCCATCACATTAGCTTATAGAATATTGTAATTCTGATTGCTAATATACGAAATAAAAAAAAGTAAAATAAAATTTAAAAAAAAAAATCTCTAGTAACATTTTGCATTTATCCAACTAACGTGGATAAACTGCACTGTAGATGGTTTCACGTTGAATTTTGTTTTCCACCGAAAGTTGATATGGCATCCACATTTTTTGTCTATGTACATTGTCCAATTATTGTAAATCATTGTGTTGTGGACCATGAAGTTTTAAGCTTTGTATCCAATTCTTGGATGGTTTGATTAGGATCAGCTAACCCAACTTTTTTTTTAAACCAGCGCTCACATGTCCTGACATACAAGGCACCAAGATAAATAACATTAAAGACATTTTTGGCATTGTTATGCTTCTGAAGCTCATAAAGTATCAAATGTCTAATATAAAACGAATCCACGTTTTGCCCTTTTTCAATTTTTAAAGGGTCCACCTAATTTAGTTCAAAATTTAATAACAAGCGCACTAAATATCAGTATAGTTAAGTCAAATTATTGATAGTAGGTCGCCATATTTTTAAATGTGAAAAAACGCGGTAATTATAGATTCTCCTGTTACATAAAAATACAACAAGACCCATCTAGTTGTAAAGAGCGAAAATATTTTCTGAACAACACAATATTTCATAATGTTTCTCAACTGTGTAATCAATAGAACAATTAATTGAAAATATTAGGTTTGAACTGTTTTTCTTTTTGATCTATATTTTCATTTTTCTATATTTTCTTTCTTTCTTGTAGCAGTTTGCTAAATACTTATTATATTACTAAGCTAAATATATTGCTAATTTAATTTTATTTATGCTTAGAAAAAAGGAAGCCGGGAAAAGGTAAGACGATCAATGGTAAGTTTTCTTTGAACCTGATCTGACGTAAGTAGAAGACCTATAGATGTGTAGAAACTCGTGAGTAGATAATAACAATTGGTTATTTAAACGATATTAGTTTTAGCATTTAGAAAAATGAAAACTGGATAATTTCCAGAAGCAAATTTTCCTCCACTGGAATATCATTTTAGAGTTATGCAATTTCTCAGTGTTTTATAATATGTGTTTCGGTTAATAATGTCGAATTTTGAGCATTTATTTCTATAACAATATAAATTGCCTTAATATTCAAAATATTGGAAATCGTTCTATTACTTTTTCCCATCTTTCTGTCACTGAATGGATTCCGCGCCAAAAGATTTTTAGGTTTTTTGAGGGCAACCACTCATCAAACCACATTTTCACTTATCTGTAAGAATGTAAGTGTTACATAGATCGAAATAAGTGGTAATCCATAGGGACTAAGTCCGGTGAATATGGCGGGTGGAGTAGGACGTCCCATTTAACGTTTTCCAAATATTTTTTTACACTTTCTGCAACATCTGACCGAGCATTGTCATGTTGAAAAATTACTTTATCGTGTCTTTCGGGGTATGAAGGTCATTTTTCCTTCAATGCTCGGTTTAATATTATCAATTGTCGGTATCGATCGCCAGTAATCATTTCACCAGCACAGGCAAAACCTTCTTTCCATGTATATTGCGCACTGGTTCTAATGTTGAATGATGGTCTGGGTCTGTACATGATTTTTTACTCTTTGGGTTGTTAAGAAGATCCACTTTTCATTATCTGTCACAACTCGATGCAGAAAACCTCAAGCAAAATTTCACAAGTCGTTTTTCGCCTTTCAATATCTCTTTCAATGCTTCTGTCAATTGTTTTAACATATGAGTTGAATCTTTATCCAATAATACTTACAAATCTGCATCTTCAATCTTTTTCGGTTGTCCTGGACGCTCCTTATCTTTTTTTTAATCAAAATTACCACTTTTAAAGCGTTTAAATCATAGTTCACAAGTTTTTTGGGTTAAAACTTAAAACGTGGGATTCTATACCAACAATCTATAACCGTTTCTTCAAGTGAAAAGCACTTTTCTGGTTCATAATTGACTGATTCAAAGCTATAAAAAACTATGGTTTTTGCACATTGACGATTAATATCGAACTGACTATTGATGGCGCAAGTTTACCCTCCAAAACGCAAAATCGACATTATTAATCTATTTATACCTATTATACCTATTATTTAAACTGAAACTGTTCACATATAAAAGCAGCATGGTACAGTATAGAACAGCATGTACAGTATATTAAATTTTATTATGAAATATTAGCTGGATTATCAAACAAAAGTCCTTTTAAGAAGGAGGTATAAATAAACGAAAACAAACAGATTTTGCATTGAACTATCATTGCATTCTAAAATAATTTACAATTTAGAATCTTTAACTGAATGCACGGGCGTAGCCAAGGGGGGGGTTTTGGGGGTTCAACACCCCCCTCCCCCCCGAAATAAACCAAATATTACCTAATATTATACCGAAAAAATACGAAGAGTGAAGAGAGTTAAATTATTACATTTGAATTGAATATATATCCGAACTAGTGGACGTTGCGCACAGTAACGCCATCTCTTGTCGAGTAGTCGAACTATTTTGTATCGTATGGAAACTTTGCTCAAACTACCCCCCCCCCCCGCCCCTTTGAAAGACTGTACAATATAGATATGATAAAAGACTTAACTTTAATTCACCCAAACATCTTGAAGGTATGTTCTCTTTAAATGCAATTTCTGACGTGTTATTGGGAAAATCATTACAATAACTACTTTAGCAAAACAGTAACCATTTGTAAAGCAGCAAGAGGTTGATATTTAGTGATGTCAAAATTAAAAAAAAAAACATTAAAATACCTTTTTTTCCCTTTATTTGGGTTTTTCGCCACTATCTAAAACTCAAAAAAATATCAAACACACCTGTTCTTATTTAAAGAAAGAATCACTGGGTAAAAACAAAAAACCAAACGGAGACAAAGTTCTCCGTGATTTTTTTTTGTAATAAATTTGCCTAACGAACAAAATTTTAAAGATATAAAAATGTTATAAAAAAAATTACAGACTTTTAACGTTAACGTTTCGGAGGGTACTCTCCCTCCGTTTTCAAAACTAAACTAAAAAATAAATTATATTAATTTGTAATATATAAACTAACGAGTGAAAGTAAATATATTTTTTTTGTATATGTCAACGATACTTACATTGACAACAATAGATTTTCATGACAGTGACATACTACCAAAAAATTTATATAGGTAATGTTTACTGTGTGATTGTTTATTGTACTGATTGTGTATTCAAATAAAATTCAATTCAAAACATATTTAAATATTTGAATACACAATCAGTACAATAAACAATCACACAGTAAACATTACCTATATATATATATATATATATATATATATATATATATATATATATATATATATATATATATATATATATATATTTTGGTAGTATGTCACTGTCATGAAAATCTATTGTTGTCAATGTAAGTATCGTTGACATATACAAAAAAATATATTTACTTTCACTTGTTAGTTTATATATTACAAATTAATATAATTTATTTTTTTTGTTTACTTTTGAAAACGGGGGGAGAGTACCCTCCGAAACGTTAACGTTAAAGGTTTGTAAAATTTTTTATAACATTTTTATATCTTTTAAATTTTGTTCGTTAGGCAAATTTATTACAAAAAAGAATCACTGAGAAATTTGTCTCCGTTTGGTTTTTTGTTTTTACCCAGTGATTCTTTCTTTAAATAAGAACAGGTATTTTTGATATTTTTTGAGTTTTAGATAGTGGCGAAAAACCCACATAAAGGAAAAAAAAATAAATGACCACGCCACAATCATTCAGACATTAATTAAAATACCCTGTTCGCTTTTTGAATACTACTCTGATCAAAGAGTAAGGTGATTTGTTAAATAAAACAAAGTATTTGTACATCCATACAAATTTACTTTTTTCTACTTCAAAGTCATCCCCTCTCACTACAATAAACTTGTTCCAATGTTTTTAATACAGTTTTTATACCAGACTAGTATTTTCTTCAAAGTGGCCAGCTGACTCTCTAGAATGGCTTTTATAGACTTAAAACGGCGACCATGCAGTTGTTTCTTCAATCGAAGGAACAGAAATGCATCAACAATGTACCGTGCTAGATCTGGATAATATGGTGCTTGTGGAATAGAACTGGTTTCTTTTTTACGGAAAAATTGACAAATAACTGTTGTGATGATGCGTTATTGTGATGCAACCATTTGATCACAATTCTGGACTTTTTTTACTTAATTGGCGATTACTCAGTACAAGATTCTGTATTTTGGTAACGTTTTCTTCATTGGTTGGTGTAACCTCTTCCTGAATAAGGCTCATCTGCAACTGCTTCTCTATCATCACTAAAGTCGGAGCTTTTTCACCCGTAATAAAGAGTCTTTTAAATTGAGCGGTTTATTAATTCTTGAATAAAACACAGAATTTGCGTTGATGTAAAATTTTTTTTTTATTGATAATTGATGCATAGCGTATGACATTTAAACACGAATGACAATATCTGCCAAATGACCATCTCTTGCAGCTCCACAGACGCCCACTTTTTTGCAAAATTTTGAATGACATTTTGGTATAACCGTGGCTCTATCTCATCAATAACTCGAATAATTTCATCCTTTACTTTAGGAATCACTTGTGTATTGTTTTTATAGAGCTGACTTTTCTTGTAAACCAAAAAAAAGTAATCCAGCGGTGTCAAATCAACCTTGCAACAACTCGACTAGGAAATTTTTCTCTCAATAAATCAATTGTTTTTTAGCAGATGCAGCTTCAATTTTCTGAACTCCAACTGGCAGATGTTTGTTCTTTAACCCAATTGACAAATTACTTTAGCAATGTCTTTACTTCCTGTGTTATTTGAACCTTATATGCCTTCAGAGCTAAATCCTTTCGTAAAATACGCCATGTTGTGGATTCACCGAATCCAAACTGTTATGAACGTCGACCAGTGGAAATGTCTATGTCTTCAGCAACACTTTCACGTACCATATCAATATGCTTGTGTGAACGACCACTACGAGTATATATTGCTCTTCTTTTATCTTCCACCGAACCAGTTTCTTGAAATTTTGAAAAACAATTCGATTGATAATATTTTCAAATGGCGGATTGTGCAAACCGTAAATACTACGTAATTTTCTAAAAACATTTTACACTGAACACTCATTTTCATTAAAAAATTTAACAATTTTAACGCGTTGTTGTATTGTTTAAGACTACAAATGTCATAAGAATTTTTAAAAACGCTCAATTTGAAAGACCATTTTTAATGCATGAACATAAGAAATTTCGTTTTTTAACAAAACTTTTTAACAATTTGAAATCGCTATCTCTCTATCATTTATAACTTAAGCGAAATGATATGAAATATCTCTGAAATATAAAACAGAGCCGAACCAATCTAAAAAAATTATTGTAGCGATACGCAAAGCGCATTAATTTTTAAATCTTATTTTTGATCAGAGTAGCACGTAAATCGAACATCCGCCATTATGTCAAGAAAATTTTAATTTTATAATATGAAGCTGGGTTCACATCAATAAAAATTTGCGTTGTGCAGGCTGTATGTGTTGTATGTAGTGTGCCTGCGCGGCTATATAGACGTTTTGACACACAAATATTGTGTCGCACAGCACGCACACGAACCATCTGTTGTACACAGGTAATTGAAACAAATTTTTCCAGTAAATTCAACGCACCCGCAAAATTTTATTGGGGTGGACACAGCTTAAGATATGTTGATATGAACATTTCCACAAAGAGAAGTTATTCCTTATAGTGCAGCAGATATTTTGTAGTCAATTTATCCAAGTTTTAGTCATAAAGTAAATGTATTAAATACGAATATTGCGAATTAATCGGTAAAACTTTTTTCAATTTCAGAGTCTACACGCTAGACAAAAAGACAAAGAGAGAAGACGAGAGATGGACACGGAAGTAACAGAAGCAGAACCATCCAGAACGCCGGAAGATTCGGTTTGCAGCACGGAAGGACCCAGCGCTATCTATTCCGATCTCCCCTCAACCAACCAAATTTAATTAGAGACCAAGAGATTTTTTAAAAAAAGGGTTCGAATAGCTTAAAATACATTCAATAGTCTTGAGAAAGTTTCTTTCGTTTAGTTGTTGATTTGTTCGCGGAATAACGTTATGGTATTTTTGTTGATACTGATCAATAAAGTTTTAATTAGTGACAAAAGTCTTTTATTTTTATGTTAGAAGTGTCCGCTTCGAATTGTTGGACGCACTCGAAGCGGACAATGCTTGAAAATGCCAAATGAGATTTTTGTGTAACGTGACCCTTCACAGAACGCGATATATATATATATATATATATATATATATATATATATATATATATATATATATATATATATATATATATATATATATATATATATATATCGTCAGAAACGTCAGCGAAACCGTCCACCAGTGGACATTCAGCTAACACGGGATACCCGAGAAACTATCATTACATTTCACACCCGTGAAAACATTCGTCAAAACAACCGTTAAAACACACATATATATATATATATATATATATATATATATATATATATATATATATATATATATATATATATATATATATATATATATATATATATGAAGAAACAGCGGACAGCGAAGAATGCAGGCAGTCCGTTTGGCAGGGTCGAGTACGTTGAGCTTTGAACTATAAGAAAAGGTATTCGAGAGGAAACGCGTCGGTTCAACATGCAGATAGCGCAAAAAGCACTAGAAGAAAACAAGGGAATAAACAAACCTAAACACAAGCTGATAAATAAAAGGACACAAATGTTTGGATTTTTACGGCTCGGGACGCATCGGCATCTATGGCTATTTAGCGACCCACATAAATTTTTGCTTTAATGCGTGGGGATGGCACAGTATGTGGGGAGCGTACGGAAATGTTAGAGATTATCAGAAGATTTTATTCCAAGTTATATAAAAATCAGAACCAGTCAAAGACAGCAATGCCCACGCAAGAGCAATATATAGATATATAGATATCCTGTTGGATCAAATGACAAATGCCATAGAAGCGATGAAGGATGGAAGGGCTTCAGGAAAGGATACTGTAACGGTTGAAATGTTAAAAGCAGGTGGTCGAACTTTACATAAAATAATTGCAAAATTGCTTGCAAAATGCCTCAAAAACCAAAAAATACCCAGTTCATGGAAAAAAGTGAAGTGATTCTTCTTCATAAGAAAGGAGGCCAGGAAGATTTAAAAAACTACCGCCCAATAAGCCTCCTATAAGTAATGTACAAAATTTTTACCAAGATAATATCTAAAAGAATATTAAGAACACTGAATGAAACACAACCAAGAGAGCAGCCAGGACTCAATATTGAGTCAATACTCAATACTCAATAGCAAGCGGATTTAACACAATGGATCATATCCAGGTTGTCTAACAGGCCATAGAATTGAGGTGAGGTGATTGACTTTTATTGAAAAGGCATTTGATTCAATATCAACGCAAACCATAATAGATACATTGCTTAACCAGGAGATAGACAGAGCCTATGTAAACCTACTGCGATCCATGTATGTGGAAGCTACAGCTACAGCGCACATGAATGACCTTGAAGTCAAAATCAACGTAGAACGAGGTGAACGGCAGGGTAACTCAATATCGCCTGTTCTTTTCTCAGCCTGCCTTGAAGAGGTAATCTCCTAATCCGTAATCTAGATTGGGAACAGGAGGGAATAAAAATCAATGGTGCATACCTAAGCCATCTTAGATTCGCAGATGATATCGTTCTCCTCTCACAAGACCCATATGAGCTACAAAAACACGTACAAGAACTGCAAAGGGCGGGAGAACCATTTGGTTTGAAAATAAACCTGAAAAAGAGTCAGGTTTTATTCAATAAATTCGCTAAGGACAGAATAATTTCTATTTTAGGAAACGATTTAGAGGTTGTGGACCACTAAATATATCTTGGGCAAAGGATTTCAATGGAGGGAGATACTGCCCGGGAAGCGGACCAGCGTGTTAAGTGTGGCTGTAGGCATTTGGCAGGCTCAATATAATGTTTAAAAACAAACTCCCACCTTGTCTGAAGAGAAAGGTTTTTAATCAGTGCGCGCAGCCTGATTTGACATACGGGAGTGAAACATGGACACTCACTTCACATCACATCACATCACAATTAAATTCAAAAGCTTCGGGTAGCACAGAAGGAAATAGAAAGGTGTATGCTTGGCATTTAACGCGAGACCTGCCGCGAACCTGCATATGGATCAGAGGACAAACGAGGGTATGTGACATCATTGGAAGGGTGAAAGAATTGAAGTGAAAGTGGACAGGCCCTATAGCGAGGCGATGCGGCGACAGATGTTCCAGAGCAGTCCTGGAATGGATATTGCTTGATCATAAACGTCCACGAAAAAGACTGAAAACACAATGGACGGATGACATCATCAAGTATATTGGACCCGAATGGCAGAGGAAAGCTCAGGACCACGCCAGTTGGAAACATGCAGGGGAGGCCTTCATCCTGCAGTGGATCGACAATGTATATATATATATATATATATATATATATATATATATATATATATATATATATATATATATATATATATATATATATATATATATATATTTCTAAATCGTTTCGGGTGTCGATCCGTTGATTCTGTGAAGAGTCACGACGTTTCGGCAAAATCTCATTTGGTATTTTCAAGTGTCATCCGCTTCGACTAAGGAGTCGAATTCTTCAACAATATATTATGTTAGTTGCTTGACCGGGATCGAGCCCTACCCATCCCCTGCCCATGTCCCCTACCCATCCGCCCCCCATGCGCCCCGTCTGTTGGTGGTTAGACTTATCAGAGCGCCGACATATATTCTCTCGTCAAGAATAGGGAAACCCCTTCCACAATCAAACAAACCATATTTGCGCCGACTTCACGTCGGATGGCTTATATATTTCTTTTATTTCTTTGGACTGCGTCCAATGAGACCAAGTTCTTATTGTACAACAGTATTGTAACAACATTTTTTATTGCAGATATTGTGTATTTTGCCGTATGCTCTCTTCATCTTCTGCAATCGAGTCTTATGTGCTATCTTCTCTCCTTCTGTGGGTTCGAGGATCTCGCCCAGGTATTTGAAGTGATTGACCCTATTTATTTTGCCGTATATGGAGTTCAAATTTTGGACATTTAGTTTTGAGCATATATATATATATATATATATATACATATACACACACACACATATATATATATATATATATATATATATATATATATATATATATATATATATATATATATATATATATATATAATCAGCCAAATAATATATAGAAAGTTACCAAAGTCACTAGAACAGCTTTAAACCGAGTAAATCTACGATTTTTCACAGAACTACTACCTACAGAATCTTCCAAATTAGAATAATTCCAGAGGAGTTCGTAAGAAAACAAATAAATTTTATAGACGTTAGACAGGTTTTATATTGTATTGATATGAAAAAATAGAAGATGGTTTACACACGAAAAAATCTTCTAACACTACAGCATAAATTAAATTTATCTTTAATAATGACCGTTACAATCTCAAAAACTAATTTACGTTCGTCAGAGTTTCTAAATTGAGTTTTATATTTAATTAAAACGTTTCAAAAAAGCCATAAATGTTTTCTACGGCAAAACAACAATAAAGCTACCTGGAAATAATGACCGCGTAATAGCTTTTTGATTTATCTACCTGTCTTAATATTAATGTACAACCAGATAACATTACTAGAAAATCCTGGTGATTTACACTTAAATAATTTCCTGGTAAAGAAGTCCGTATAAAAAAAATATTTACTGAAAAATTGCGGTAAAAAATCTTGTTAGTTCACGTAGATGTCAACAATCGACCATGTGATCAGTCAATCTGAAATCCTATAAGGATGAAGGTTACCGTGTGACAATGCATAACAAAATTCAATACTAGTTTTATACTAGTTTTTATTTAAAACATCATAATTTCTTATTAATAGAGTTTAAAGATTTGATTATGATTTCAAGCGATAGTTCAGTTATTCAGGTATAATTTTGCATCATTATTGTTTCAACATAATAATACTGTAAAAATATATAGAGATTTTAATAAAAAAATGGAGTATGAGTCAAATCTCCCCACCATCAGAGACAGGGGACCGGGGACTGGGGAGAGTTGATCATCATTTTTTCGGGAAAGGAAAAACATTTTAAACTTAAATCACGAATTTATTAACATAAATATCACAAGATGAAGTTACTACTAGTACTTAATGTATAGAAAAAAAAAACAAAAATCAACAATATTTCTAAACAGAGCAATGTTAACAATATGTTTAAACACTTGTATCAAGCTAACAAAATTAAACATTATAATTATCAGACTTATTGGTATTTCTTAACATTTTTATTTAAACCAGTAATTTATTCTAATAAATTGACATCGCCGATCAGTCTCAATAATTAATTATTTTAAGTCAACAAGGTAGCCTAAAAACCTAATTCTATTCACGTTCATGACAAATGAAATTATCGATATATTTGTGAGCCCTACACATATTCGCGGCATCAACGACATAGACCCATAGCCACAATATCTTCTGACTGCAAACGAAGCAGTACCAACGATCGATCATGTCAGGATTTTCTTCAAAATCATTATCAACGCCCGAAATATCTTCGTCTTCACACTCCATTTCACTACTGTCATTATTTTTACCTGTTTTTTCTTTTTCCATTTTTTTTAATGTAGGTATTTGTTTTTCTCGTCCTATTGTTTTGGATTTTGGCTTTCATTTTTCCTGTCCTTTAGTTTTTACTTGAGTCTTCTTAGTTTTTTTATTAGTATAATTTTTATGTTTTGATGCAGTGTCACTTTTCTAAGAAACTCTTTTCTTAATATTATGCATCTTTTGTTTTCTTATCACATCATTCTTCATAACATTTGATTAAGTTTCCTTAAACTTTCTTTTTGATCTTTTATCGTCATCACGTGTCATTATTAGAGTTGGACTTTCTCTTCATTTCAGTTTCTGTGAGATATTCAATACTGCCATTTACCTTCTCAGGTGTCTTTGTTAATATCTTGGTCTTGCCGGGCTAGCGGTCTAGTCGAACCATCTTTCTTAGAGGCGCTCTCGGAAATGGTCTCACCATTTCCGGAGTCACTATTTTAGCATTTGAAAAAGATTGGATTGGAGGAAATGCACCGATCGAGTGTATTTTTCTGTGTTGGTCTCATAAGAGAAGAAGAAAAACATTGTAAAATAATAATATATTGTTTATTCTGAATCGGCGGCCAGCATTCAATTACTCCAGAGGAATATTGTTTGTGTCGGGACAGAGAATACTCGTTCGCCTGTACAGATCTCTCGTATGACCACGTGATATATGTTGGAGTTTTGTAAATGCACTGAACTAGAACGAATGAATTTGACGTCTATAAAAATTCCTTTTGATTTGGTAGCGTTGGAGTTTCCATGAGTAGTATCTGGAATGTTCTGAAGAAACTTATTAATTACTATAGTCAGGTTTTCGTTTAATGAATATGCTAAAATGGCAGAAAAAGAAACAGAACCGTGATCATAATCGGGAATATTGTGATTATTTTCAGACTCCTGCAGGAAAACAGTCGCGATTGTAGCGTTCTGTTCAAGATGGGACGATTCCTGGAGACGAGTCCTGGAACACAAGGAAAACAAAATGACTTTCTAAACCCATTGGTGCGCTTGTTGATGCTTGTTCTTGAGGCAAATCTCTATCCGTTACAGCAGAACACAAAATATCATCGTCACTAAAAACTTCTGTAAGAAGTACTAGTGTACTTCTGTCGATTCATCACTTCATTTAAGGCATTTTCTAATCCTCTTTTGGTATATTTTTTCCTTTTACGTGTATTTTCTGGGGCTGTATTTATAACGGAATGACATTGTTTTCTGCAAATAAAAAAAATAACGTTAAAACATAAAAAAAACAAATTAAACTACCGTTTATACCACAGAGGGAGATGTGAGCCGCTGATCAGGTCTTCCGCACGCTCCATGGTGAAATTCTCCCGCAGCCCCTACTTTGACATTTAACTTTTGTCACAGAAAAAACCTTCAATCATAGAGAAAAAACACTTAGAACGCGTCAAAGTACAATTACCAGGCAACGCAATAGTAGTAACACACAAACGCACCTCATAAACACAATCGTAATCTCAAAACGCTCAGCGAGGTAAAACACGTTTTGCATCCTGGCAGCCGAACAAACCTGCCATCATGCAAAATGGCGGCGTGATTGGTATGGCATCGCCGATAGATATCGCCCACACACAGCCAATGACTGTATTGATGTTTTATTAGCGCAATATTTAAATTGAATTTTAAAAGATGGTTCAATTCCCTCACCTGGGCATGTCTCCCGGATTCCCCTTGTAGTTGCCCTTGTCTTAAGTTGGGAGTCCAAAAGTTCTAATAAATCATTTTCTAAAAACTGTTCATATTGATCCATTCTGTCTTTGCGGAAACTCAAATATGCCGATTAAAAATTGTCGATAATACAGCAAATAAATGAAAATTCGTGCTGGAAATGTCGCTCTCTTGGTAGATTTTTCAAGGTCTCTAGGTAGGATTTTCCAGGTCGTAATAATGATTATTTCGCCGGTTAAAAATCCCGCTTGTGGCAAAAGTAGCCTCTTCAGTAAACAATATCTTTTTCAGGAACATGGGGTCATCGTTTTTTTATATAGTAGATTTTGACAAAATTCTGATCTAGCCGGCAAATCTTGTGGCAATAAATTTTGAACAGGCGAAAAATGGTAGGGAAACAATTTTTTATGGAGAACTCTTGAAACGGTAGATTTGGCAATTCTTGAAGATGCTTCCAAACGCCTAGTGCTTAGTTCAGGATTTTCCGCGATACTAACCAAAATAGCCTCTTCTTCTACCGTTATACTTTTCGGTCGTCCACAATGATTGTTGTAATAAAACGAACCTGTTTCGTCTCACTGATTGAAATTAAAATGATTTAAAAGATATGACGATCTCGTAGAGCTCTTCATACCTTCTAACTGCAGCGCGACTATTGCATTTTACTTGAGCATAAACGCAGAGCATATCCCTTAAATCACGATTAGGAAACTGATTAAGTCTGGGCATTTTTATTATTATTATTCACGTATGGGCCCTGGTGGACCACGCGAAGTACAATTAGAGGCGTTTATTGTTGTTAGCCTTCCTTTGCGCCCATACTAATTTCATTCTTTCGCTATGAGCTTCTTTCCTTTCCTGACTTGAACATTCAAAATCTCTTTATAATTGGGGTACGAAATGGCAACATGGTCAATTTGAAATTCACCCATGTACGTGTTTGGGCACCTCCAGGTCTGTTGTTTTGTTATTTTCTTCTTAAAATGGGTTGACATTATTTTTAGATTAAACTGCAAACATAGTTCAACCAATCTTCTACCATTATGGTTAGTCCATTTATGAGCGGGAAAACTGCCGACTGCTTTCCTGTACTTTTTTTCTTTCCCTAGTTGGGCGTTGAAATCACCCAATAGGATTTTTATATGGTTAGAGGGAATTTTAGAGATAGGCTTTTCCAGAATTTCCCAGGACTTATTTACTTTTTCAGGATTAGATTTATTTTCTTCGTTAACTGGGAGGTGTGCATTGATTAATGTATAGTTTTTGTTAGCATACTTGAGGGATAGTGTCATAAGTCGATTATTTACTGGCTGGACATTTGTTATAGAACCAAAAATGTTTCTTGAGACAGCGAAAGCAACCCCGAGATGTGGTGTATTTTTGTGTATTCTTTTGTCCGTTTTACTTTTAAAAAGTCTGTAGTTGTCGAATTCCAAGGTGTTATCATCTAAGGTGTATCTTGCAAAGCTAAAATTTTGATTTTTTGCTGATTTAATGTTCGCCCCAATTCATTTTTTTTTTTTTAATTATTTTTATAAATTATTTAACACCAACTCAAGATTGAATACACTTGTTTCCACCTACCTTTAATAGGAGAGATAGAAAACAATAAGAGTTGTCATCGAGACGTAATAATTTATACGTAACATTCAAGGTACATCTTGTGAATTGCAAATATTTCAGCCATCGACAAGATCTACAATGGAATATTAGAACACGAATATCTCGCAAATGGCGTGAGATATCGATATTGACCAAGGGTACCTTTTTTACCTGGAAATTATAACTCTTCTCTATTTTGAAATCAAAATATTCCCAGCTTTATAAGTTAAAAAAATATGAGCCAGTTAATTCGATGTAAAGTAAGTAGCAAGCGCCATCTAGGAATTAGGTTCTACCTCGATTTTAAACATGGTATCTTCAACTGTTTTTAAAATATCTCAATTTTTCGAAAATTTAGTTTCACTTTCAACATACTGTATCTTTTTAATGACAAACATTTGCCAACACATTTATTAACTAAATCATTTTATTTTAATCTCTACTATCACCAGTGGCTCTATGACGGACAAGTTATGGGACACTCTGTATATAGCTTTTATTTGATAACCCTTTATATTGATTGAATGAAATGTTAGGTTAATTAAATGTTTCTCGTTGAATTAAAAGAAATCGGCCAGGTGACCTAATAAATGGTTGAAGAGGACTTGTGTAAAAAGATCTTATCACGCTAAACAAGGGCATAATCTGCTCTCAAGCCAACACGTTAGCTGAAAGAACTACGTTTGTTTTATTGCTAATACATAAATTTAATAAATATATCTCAAAAAAATTGTACGAACTTTTGCATCGACATAATATATTGTTCCAGTTAATTTATGTTTTTTCTTATTATTTGACAGAAACTCTCGACGTGATTTACATAGCAGTAAAACATGTTGCTTTATATGTATAGTAATTTATTTAAATAGTTTTTTTGCACATTTCTTATACCTATTAGTAAATAGTACAGTAATTATTCAATTAGCCTTATAGGTCTTCGTAAAATGCGTCAGTTGATTTTGTCGAATATTTACCCACCCTACAGACCTGACCTGACCCCATTGAACAAACCGTTTTATATTAAAGGCCATAATGCAAATAATATACATTATTAAAAGCATATATTTGCTTGTTTGAAAAAGGCAAGGAGTGAGTAGATGTTGATCAAACAGCACGGTCTAACAGTAAATGTCGTGATTGAAGAAATTTAAATTATTTGTGATCATATGGCGTATAGGAAAATCAGTTATTCGAAAATAATTCCCGTCAGAGTGAAGAATTATAATTGTTCAGAAATCGGCATCCAAAGTATGTCGTTGTAATTTATTTCAACCTATGATAACATTATTTATTGCTTGATTATGATTAACAATATTTCAAATATGCAATGACCATAATTTTACCAATCATCATAAACTACTAGATAAAAATCTGGTGTATAATAATTATAAAATTTATTTATAATTTACTGTAGAGCAAAAAAATATATTGAACTGATTTAAGTGTTTAATGAAAAACTTTTTTGTCAAAATTTCCACCTTATTATTGTTTGATGCATTTTACTATCACTATAGCTTCGTTAGAAATAAATATTTTCGATGTTGAAATGAACATAGATACATAATCTTTACACAATATGAAAAAGAGGAAAGGAGCCATCATTATTGTGCTGTCATTGTGTTTTGTATCACTATAGCTTCGTTAGAAATAAATATTTTCGATGTTGAAATGAACATAGATACATAATCTTTACACAATATGAAAAAGAGGAAAGGAGCCATCATTATTGTGCTGTCATTGTGTTTTGTATCACTATAGCTTCGTTAGAAATAAATATTGTCGATGTTGAAATGAACATAGATACATAATCTTTACACAATATAAAAAGGAGGAAAGGAGCCATCATTATTGTGCTGTCATTGTGTTTTGTTTGTTTGTTTGAAAGCTGTTATATTTGAGTGTGTAGTTGTAGTAGAAAACTCGCTTTGTACATTTTCTACTCATTCACTTTTTCGTCATTTTTGTATCGAAACAATATTTTTTTTACAATAGATTTTCTTTAAGTTGGTATAACTGTCTTTGACATTTGATAGAAGTTTCATGTTATTTTACCAGTTGAGTTAAAAATTGTAGTGTTTTTTTGTAATTTAAAAAAAAAATTGTCTCGATTTTTTAAAATTACATTAAACAATTTACATTCAATTTTGTTCAAATAACAAAGTTTTTTACAAAAGATTTTGACGGCGATTTACAAATAGTATAAGGACTTTGGTAATGATAGAAGAGCAGTTGAAAGTGAACCTCCTTCATGCCCTCTAATTACAGGGATGGGTGGGGCCCGTTCCCGGTCAAGCAATCAGTAAAATGCTCATTTAGGCGGAGAGGCAGGTTGTTGTGTGTTCCTCATGAGATTGTGGAACCCAGTAGTTGGGTGTATGATTACACTCAGCACTGTGGTCTTATTGGACGCAGTCCAAAGAATTCTAACACTGCATATATATATATATATATATATATATATATATATATATATATATATATATATATATATATATATATATATATATATATATATATATGTATATATCATCATCATCATCATCGGTCCGTACCGATCCACTGCAGAATGAAGGCCTCTTCAGCATGCTTCCAACCTTCACGGTCCTGGGATTTCCTCTGCCACTCGGGTCCAATATACTTAACGATGTCATCAATCCATCGTGCTTTCGGTCTTCTTCGCGGACGTTTGCGATCAAGCGGTATCCACTCCAGGATTGCCTTGGTCCATCTGTCCTCCCATCGCCTCGCTATATGGCCTGCCCATCTCCATTTCAATTGTTTTACTCTTCCAATGATGTCACATACTTTGGTTTCTTTCCTGATCGATGCGCAGAACTTTCTATCTCGTCGTGCAATGCCAAGCATACATCTTTCCATTGCCCTCTGTGCTACCCGAAGTTTTTGAATTGATTGCGATGTGAGTGTCCAGGTTTCACTTCCGTATGTCATAACGGGTAGAACGCACTGATCGAAGACTTTTCTTTTCAGGCAAAGTGGGAGTCTGCTCTTAAACACTATGTTGAGCCTACCAAATGCCTGCCAGCCACATTTAACACGCCGTTCCACCTCCCGGGCGGTATTCCCCTCCATTGAAATCATCTGCCCAAGATATATAAAGCTGTCCACAATCTCTAAATCCCTTCCTAAAACTGAAATTCTTCTGTCCTGAGCGAAGTTATTGAACATAACCTGAGTCTTTTTCAGATTTATTTTCAAGCCAAATGGTTCTCCAGCCCTTTGCAGTTCCTGTATGCGTCTTTGCAGCTCCTCTGGGTCTTGATCTTTACACCATCCTGTTCCCAATCCAGTTTACGGAATACTTCTTCAAGGCCAGCCGAGAAAAGAATAGGCGATATTGCGTCACCCTGCCGTAAACCTCGTTCTATTCCCACGTCCTATTCCCACGTCTGTATTAATTCCCACCTCAAGATCATCAAGGTGAATTGTGGTTGTAGCTCCATCATATATCGATTCAAATAGGTTTACATAGGCTCTCTCTACACCTTGGCTAAGCAGTGCATCCATTATCGCATGCTTTGAGATGGAATCAAATGTGTTTTCGTAGTCGATAAAAGCCAAGCACAGTGGCATGGTGTATTCGTTGTGCCTTTCTATGACCTGCTGTACAACTTGGATGTAATCCATTGTACTGAATCCACTTCTGAATCCTGCTTGTTCTCTTGGTTGTGTGTCATTCAGTTTTTTTAATATTCTTTTAGAAATTATCTTAGTGAAAACTTTGTACATAACTGCTAGGAGGCTTATTGGCCTGTAGTTCTTTAAATCTTCCTGTGCTCCTTTTTTATGTAAAAGGATCACTTCTGCATTTTTCCATAAGTCAGGTACTTTTTGTTCTTTGAGGCATTTTGAGTATAATTTTTGCCAGTGTTTTATGTAACGTCCGACCACCAGCTTTTAGCATTTCGACAGTTACACTATCCTTTCCTGGAGCCTTGCCGTTCTTCATCAATTCTATAGCATTTGTTACTTCCGCCACTAACACTGGCATTTGTTCTTCCGTGGGTTCCAGGGCTGTCCCTGACTGGCTCTGATCTTCATATAACTGGGAATAAAACTTTCTGACAATCTCAAACATTTGGGTACGCGCCCTGCACACTGTGCCATCCTCACGCTTTAAATCATATATTTGCGTTCTTTTGTTTCTCAGCTTCTGTTTAGCTTTGTTAATTCCTTTGTTTTCTTCCAGGGTTTTTTGCACTAGCTGCATATTGAATCGGCGCGTGTCCTCCCTGATACGTTTTCTTATGTTTTGCAAAGCTCAGTGTATTCGACCCTGCCAAAAGGACTACCTGCATTTCTCATTGCTCGCCGTTTCTTCATTAAATCAATGGTCTCACTGGAGATTTTTGTTTGTTTGGGACATTTTTCTTCTGGTGCTATTGAAGCAGCCGTTTGAAGTACATTGTTGGCGATTTCTTCATATTGAACTGATATTTCCACCTCCTCTGGATCTTGTAACGCAGCAAACCGATTTAACAAAGCAATCTCAAAATCGCTTCTTCTCTCTAGCAGTTTTCCAGAATCCACCTTGCCTTTCTTTGATCTTACCATTCTTTCGCGCTCTTTTCGACAGTCAATCCGAACCCTTGCTCGTACAATTCGGTGGTCACTTCCAGATGGACTTTTCCATGTCCATTTTCTGCTGATATTTTTCTTATAGAATGAATTCATAATATATAGTTCTTGTCCTTCAGCATAATCAACTAATCTGTCACCTCTATTGTCTCGCTCACCAGTTCCATAAGGGCCAGTTGCATTTTCGTCTGTTCTTGTTGTTCCAGTTCTGGCATTAAAATCACCCATCAGGATTTTGTACCTACATTTCTCCTTGTATAAAAGCTGGGCCACATCATCATAAAATTCCTCAATTTCCTCATCTTTATGGCTTATAGTTGGTGCATAAGCTTGGACGATTTGAAGCCTAAACTTTCTATTCAGCTGAATGACGCATTGGGCTAATCGGTCGGATGTACTTTCAAATTTTACCACACTGTCCTTCAGCTTTCGATTGATGAGGAATCCAATTCCGCCACATCGGCCATTTTCCGTACCTCGAGAGTAGAGTACGTGTCCAGTTTGTTCCGGTTTGATTAACTCTTCACCCTTTCTTCGTGTCTCACAGAGCCCAATAATATCCCAATGTATGTTGTCAAGTTCGATTAACAGTTCTTGCAATCGGGCCTCTGTTTTCATAGTCCGTATATTTAACGTTGCAATGTCAAAAGGCCAATGGCAGCCTGATCTAACCCGGTGATTCTTAGCACCCTCTGCCTTGGGGCAGGTCTTCCCGCTGCCGTAGGTAGTTGCCCCTTGGCCTCCGGGGAATGAGGGCCGTGTTTGAGGTTGTACTGTCATATTTCAACATAATGAAATACCATGTTGAAGGTATGGACCGTAATCTGCCACGCTGGTCCAATGCGGGTTGGCAGATTTTGGATCATGTTAGTCTGAGGCCTCCGCCTTGACCTGTCCGCCAGGGGTGACCCTCCCAGGAGCATAGACTCCAAACGGCATAACTCAAAGTTTCATTACCCTACTCAAACCCCTTTACCACGTCAAGGTTTGATCCACAAAGGGATATATATATATATATATATATATATATATATATATATATATATATATATATATATATATATATATATATATATATGGGGGCGTTCCACGCCAAATCGTCTAGTATACTAAATATTGCGGTGAAATTTTCACCAGAACAACATTATGGATGAAAAAGAAAAATTAGAAAATATACGTGGGAAACGTATTCTCGTTCGAGTGATAGTCGAGTATGTAAATTTTCAAAAGAACTCGCAAATAAATAAAAACCTTTATTATTAATCTATTTAAATGAACTAAGTGACTGATTATTTACCTTAAACACCTATTATTGACGGAAAAGTTTCAAAATCAATTCATAATAACTAAAAAATTAATATTTAACAACAAAAATTGATTATAATTATGATTTACAGAAAAAAAAATGTTTTCAAAGTTTTCAAGAATTAAAAAAAAATTGTAATTATAAATATTCCACCATCCAGTCAGGCTTAAATATTATTAAATGGGCAGAAGTGTAAATGAAAAAAAAAGCGAAAAAATCAAAGTAAATACTCAGTTTCAAAAAAAATATTTATAGTTTCAAACTCAAAAATCAAGAGTGAAAAGTCTTTAAATATTTTATTTGGATTTATTTCTAAAAAGTACATTTTCTAAAAGTATGGAAAAACGAAAATTTTTTAAAAAATTTATAAAAAGAAGTTATGGGCAAAACACACAACAAAAAAAAACACAACTTTTTCGTAAAGTGTGAAGAAAGGCAAACATTAGGTTAATATTTTTTTAACTTAATGCAGGTAGTAGTGAAATAATAACTGATTTTTTTCAGAAAAATCGAAATATCTCTTGACATGTCGGAGATATCGATTTCGGGTTTTCACTGGATGATTCCTCTTTAAATTACCTTTCTAGCCATGTAATAAAAGCTGTACCATATTAAGCCCAATTTTTAATTTAATATTACGGTAAAAATTAAAACTAACTGATTTTTCCAGAAAAATCGAAATATCTCTTGACATGTCAGAGATATCGATTTCTGGTTTCCACTGGATGATTCCTCTTTAAATTGCCTTTCTAGCCATGTAATAAAAGCTGTACCATTCCATTTGAAAAAACTGAACAAAACTTCAGAAAAACTATTGTTGAATGTAACGCCACCCCGCGGTTTCATTTATAAACTAAATAATTTATCTCCCAGATTATCTGATTGTCCCAGCAATTGCCTTTTAAATGAATCCAAAGTGAGGAAAATCGGTTTAGGCAAACGGACATTAGGCGACTTTTTATCTAAATAGGTAAAACTCCCGAAGTTACGACAAAATGTCATAAAACAAAGTTGTAGGAGACAGTTTGCGAATTATAACTGAGAATTTTTCTTACTCGGTTAACACTTGAAAATACACAAAAAAAAAAGATTTTTAAAAATGTTTAGCTCGTCACGCCCTCTTGCGGTCGTTTTAGAAGCTTAAAAATATTTTTGGTGAATTTCTCACAGTCAGTTTTAGTATAATATTTTTTTCCGCAAAGCTGTGGGATAAATAGTTTTCAAGATACGGCCACGATCCATCCTTAATGGGACACCGTGTATATATATATATATATATATATATATATATATATATATATATATATATATATATATATATATATATATATATATATATATATATAGATTCGCAGATGATATCGTTCTTCTTTCACAAGACCCTATTCACTATATATATATAGATATATTTATATATATATATATATATATATATATATATATATATATATATATATATATATATATATATATATATATATTCGCCTTACTTCTTGATCATAATATTAATAATTTTGAGGTACAATAACGCGAGAAATACAAAATAAAAATTGTCGGGATTTTGGTGACGCACCCTGTACAACATACACTTGTTTAAATCAGAGGATAGTGTTCAGTATATCAGAGTTTCGCAGTATATTTATAAAAAAAACTAGAAATATTGGTTTGTAAACATGTTAGCGCAACTGTTCTCGACAACCATAACCACGGACAAGTTGTGTAATTAGCACAAAAGATCCATAACCAGTTATCCTACTGCAAGATAGAGCGCGACTCGTTGTTGATAATGTGACCCGAAAAGAAAAACAAAAACGGCAAAAAAAGAAAAAACGAAAAAGAAGAAAAGAAACCGGCGAAAACGTTCGAGCTGCAGAACGTCGACCTCAACCAAACCAACAAGAAAAACCCATCTCCATGTTACCGTCTTCTTCTGACGCCGGCGATTCAGCTAGTCCACAATTCAAGAAGCGCATCGTCGTCAGTCAGTTCGTTAGTCCAGTTCAGTCAGTCACTGTTGACTGTGTGGCGCGTTCACAGATCGACGTTCGTGTAAAAATCGGGTTCGAAACCGCGAACAATCGTTAACTTTTGACTTATTAGACCGGGAATCTATGCGTATTAGATAGTGATAGAACCGTACAATGTTTCGTTTTGGACTAGTGCTGTATTGTTGTTCACTGATTGAGGCGGTGACGACATCTGGTAAGTTGGTAGCAGGCAGTTGATTTCATGATGTTGATAATTATTTCTCCGGTCCATTAAATAAAATTATGATTATTCAAGCGAAACTGTAATAAAAGAATATTGTAGTTAAAATTTAATGATTAAATTTATTTCGCTTTATTATTAATGTGTAGCTAGCAAAATGGGTACGTTCAAAGAAGTTGAAATAAACTATGATAAAAAAATAAGGGGACTAAAAAATTCGCACCCATTACGTGCCGATACAAAATTTTTTTGTTCAGTTGGAACAATCAACGAAATTTCTTGTGCTAATAATGCTCTAAAAATGTGAAATAATTATTATGCCGATGAAGCTATATTAAAAAAAAATATTTACAAGTGGCACAAAGAGTTTAATGAAAATAGAGAATTAATTGAAGACGCACTTGGTTCAGGAAGACGTTCCACATCAACCAATGAAGAAATCATTATCGAAATCAAAGATCTTATACTGAGTAATCACCGATTGAGAACAAGAAACTTTGTAAATTTTACTGAAATATTTTTGGATCAATTAAATCATCGAGATCTCTTCTCGACTTGTTCGGAAAATAATGATTTTTGTTTAAGTTCCCAAACAGATGATGATATTCTGAAATGTATCATTAGTGTTGATTTGACATTGATCTATGCTTATACTCCAGAAATATCTTAAGAATCAAGCGAGTGTTTTGCTAAGAATGAAACAAAGCTGACCAAAAGCCAAAAGCTATGGCTTGTTAAGATTTTTTTTCGATTACCATGGTGCATTCACAAAAAGTTGCTGCGAACTGTCCAAACACTTAATAAAGCGTATTATTTAAGAACGTTCTGCAAAAGTCATTTTTGCATCAAGATATCCCACCATAGAAATGTTTTATGCCGAATTATATAAAAGACGAACAGAAGGAACCTTAGACAACCAGATTACCAAAGTTTTAAATCAAGGATCAGAGGATTTTCTAGGTATCACACTGGGGGAAGTAAAACGAGCACTATCTAAGATGGAATAGTCACAGAAGCTATCAAAATGGGCGAAAACAAACTGTTACAAGCATTAATTTCTTTCAAAGAGAACAACACCATTCCAATGGAAGAATGTAGTGATAATATTGTTACATAAGAGGCGAGACATAACGAATATCGAAAACAATCGACCTATCAGTCTCCTGTTACATATATATATATATATATATATATATATATATATATATATATATATATATATATATATATATATATATATATATACAAGTTGTTTACCAGAATGATCATAAATCGACTATGCAATAAGCAAGACTCATACCAGCCACGAGAACAAGCTTACTTTAGGACAATCTACAGAACCAACAACCACCTTCAAGTATTGAAAATTCTCTTTTGGTGCTTATCTTTATAGATTACGAGAAAACATTGGACACAATGGACCAGTACATGATGAAGATTGCAGCTCTATCAGATTGCAGAATTGACTACCGGCTTAGGAGTGAACATAAACGGTGAAAATTTCAACTATTTAAGATTCACCGACGACCTAGTCCTAATAGCCGAGCATCTGGATGATGGTGTTGTGATAATAAAAGATCTCATCCAAATAAAGAGGAAGTAGAGGAACTATATCTATTAAGTACTTGGGACATGAGGTTTACGTCGGCAGAGACAAGCATACTCCTGAAATCTCAACACAGAAGAACAGTAATTTTTATAATACAAATAATTATCAAATGTGATCTCTCTCGATTAGTCCTCTGCCTATTCGAAGATATTTTTCGATTCTTTTAGGACTCTCATTAGCTACTCGTCTACGTTCCAGGATGCTGATTTCTTGACAAGCTTACATTATTCTGGCATAAAATTCATCTCGATTTCTGGGCCTTGTTTTATAAACTTTATTTTTAACCATCCCTCAAAAATAAAAATCTGCCTCTTCGAAGATATTTTTCAATTCTTTTAGGATTCTGTTTAGCTACTCGTCTACGTTCCGGGATGCTGATTTCTTAACAGGTTTACCTTATTCTGACATCTCGATTTGTGGGCCTTATTTTATAAACTTTATTTTTGACCATTCCCCAAAACTAAAAATCGAGGGGTATATTATCGGGAGACCTCGGAGGACACTGTTCAAAAGGACTGTTCCTTCCTATCCAGCGCACAGGCCATTTTTGATTTAACTATTGACGAATAATACTTGAACTGTGGATGAATTCACCATCTAGCTGCCAATACATATCCTGCTGCACATTAAGAGGAAGATTTTCAATTGTATCCCAAAATTCCCTATCGAAGAAGTTAACTAAACGACCAGCATCCAATGATTTATTAAATAAAAATGAACCAATTATTCGGCTTCCTAAAATCGCACACCAGATATTGAATTTCTGGGAATATTGGCCTTTACAATTTATAACCCCGTGATAGTTACCTCTAGCCCAATATCTACAGTTTTGATACGATATAACCCCATTAGTGGCGAATGACGCCTATCAGTAAACATAATCTTCTTCAGGAAATATCAATCATTTAAAAAATTACCTTGAGACCAATAACAATAGTCTAATATTTTATTATCATTACCTTCTTTCAGGGTATGTAAGAATTTCATTTTATAGGGGTTGATTTTGTGACGAACGAAACATCTTCTGATTTTATCCTTGCTAATATTCAGTTAAGACGATAAACCTCGAAGGCTGATACATGGATTTGCACGATTTGCCACCAATATATCCTTATCGCGGGTCTATTCGACAACACGTTGGGGATGTCTCATATTAAACTCTGCAGCAACTTCTCTGCTACTACGAGCAAAATCACCAAACAACCGGATTATTTCGATCTTTTCTTTTAAAATCAATGGGATTTTAATTATGTGATAACTAACTAGAACGTTTGTGAGATTAAAATAATATTCTTAACAACTTTTTTTGATTACTTTTTTCGATATTTATAACAAGAAGCAAAATATGGAGAATTGACTCCATTTAAAATTCTGTCTGAAAGTTCGAAAAGGCTTCATATATATCAGTCAGTCTTTCTTATATATATCTTATATATATATATATATATATATATATATATATATATATATATATATATATATATATATATATATATATATATATATACATATATATATATATATATATATATATATATATATATATATAAATATATATATATATATATATATATATATATATATATATATATATATATATATATATATATATATATATATATATATATATATATATATATCCACGTGAACTATGTGAACCTACTGAGATCCATGAATGAGGAAGCTACAGCTACAGTTCACATGGATGACTTTGAAGTTAAAATCAACGTAGAACGTGGTGTACGGTAGGGTGACTCAATATCGCCCGTTCTTTTCTCAGCCTGCCTTGAAGAAATATTTCGTAATCTGGATTGGGAACAGCAGGGAATAAAAATCAATGGTGCATATCTAAGCCATCTTAGATTCGCGGATGATATCGTTCTCCTTTCACAAGACCCAGATGAGCTACAAGAACACATACGAGAGCTGCAAAGGGCGGGAGAACCATTTGGTTTAAAAATTAACCTAAAAAAAGAGTCAGGTTATGTTTAACAAATTTGCTGTCAACAGAAGAGTTTCTATTTTAGGAAGTGATTTTAAGGTTGTGAACCACTACATATATCTTGAGAGAAAGGTTTTTAATCAGTGGGTGCTGTCTGTTTTAACATATGGAAGTGAAACATGGACACTCACATCACAATCAGTACAAAAGCTTCGGGTTGCACAGAGGGGAATGGAAAGGTGTATGCTTGACATTACAAAGCGGGGCAGAAAGACCTGCATATGGATTAGAGAACAAACAAAGGTATTTGACATCATTGGAAAGGCGAAAGAATTGAAATGCAAGTGGGCAGGTCATATAGCAAGACGATGCGACGACAGATGGACCAAGGCAATTCTGGAATGGATACCGCTTGATCGTAAGCGCCGGTGAAGAAGGCCGAAAACACCATGGACGGATAACATCATCAAGTATATTGGACCCGAATGACAGAGGAAAGCTCAGGACCGTGCGAATTAGCATTCGGAGCAAACCTTGTGGAAGCCTTCATCCTGCAGTGGATCGACAATGGCTGAATGATGATGAGATATATATATATATATATATATATATATATATATATATATATATATATATATATATATATATATATGTTTTTTTTTCTCCTGATTCTTCCTGATCTCTGGTAGTTCCAGTTTAAGGCTACTTTTATAATATGGTATTGTTATTGGTTTACGAAGCGTCTGTCCAATCCAATCCCACTTCCATCCAACAGGACTGACCCAATGGTTGAAAGCGACTGAAAGATTCGCAGTTTATTTGTGAATCTTTCTTCCATGGGGTTGTTGTTTATGTGAAATACTCTGTTAGTTCAGTTAATACTATTAAACTTGAACGAACTATGGTGACCTTGAAAATAATTTCGTAATGCTGCTACCATGATTAATAAAATACGCATGAACGTAACTCTGCAAACAAATAGTTGATGTCGTATAGAAGCTCTTTAATTAAATTTCTATATTTAACTTGCGATTTAAGAATTAAAGTCAATAAGAAGAATTTAAAATATCTGTAAAAATATTCTACAAAAAAAAATAGCAAAATATACCTTTTAAATGACCCAAAGTTCGGGTTGTTTTATGTTACATTAACAGATTAGCAAATTTAATGTCGATTTATTTTAACAGATCCTTGACTGAAAATACATTCGTACCCAAAAATACACGCAAACAGAATATTTTTAGTCAACGCAGTATTTGTAAAACGTGTTATATAAATCTTGAAAGGCCATCAAGTCGGAAAAATAACAAATTATCTAAATGATTGATATCATCTCCTGAATACAGGTTAAGTAAAGTAAAATAGAATAATCTACAAAGAGATTTAAAGTTTAACATTTTTTGTACAGTGGAAATAGTTGCCCTTGACTTGAAATAACATGTTTGTTTAAAGTTTTTGCAATATATTGTGATTGTTTAACATGCTTATATAATATTTATGTCTTCTAACACAGCAGTTGGTGTAGCATACTAACAAGAAATGATTACAATTCGAATCGTACTCCGTTGATATCTAAGAGAATAATAAATACGTCCATTCTATGACATAAAATAATTTTGAATGGATCTGAAATGTAATATAAATTCAGTGTCATACAATGGGTTTTTAGAATAAATTAAGGTGTACCCTATGAAGGTTGTCATTACTCTTCATTCTTTAATACGTTCAAATTTAACAAAAAAAAAGTTTTCTCGTAGTACAAGGTGTCCCAAGATACAGTTTCTTTTTGATATAGCAATCAATATAAATAAAAGAGAGACGTCTATAAAAAAACTTCATAAATTACACTACTTTACAAATTTTAATTTTTTTTATATACCCCGAAGGAAATGTATATAAATACGTTAACCTACTTTCCTTAAACCTAAAGGTGTTAGCAGGAATATTCTAGCACGTCACATTTTATTTTCTACAGTCGAATCATTTTTTCAACTACCCCACGTGGTGACATCAGTTTAATATTTATTAATATATAATACAAACAACAAATATCTTGTTTCAAATTGAATTAAAATGTCGAATAGAAAGTGCAAACAAAGTTCTGATTGGTTTTGCTACATAGGAGATTAAATCATCTTTTTGATAATGCTAACATGGTTAGCGAAACGTGGGTTGAGAACTTTAAAAAAAGTGATTCCGTGTTTAATGGTAAATCTCTTTGAGTTTAATGTTTCAGACCGAAGGTTCAATAGAAAAATTGATATTAAATTAAAATATCGAATAACGTAAAGTGTAAAGAAAGTTCTGATCGTTTTTGCCACGTTTGTGGACAGTTTATAAAAAAAAATGACCCATTGTAACTTCGCTAAAAGGTGTACAACTTCATTATTTTTGATTTCCTGTTGCGAACTAAGATAAAATGTAGGTGCCTCATGTATTTTGTGAAAGCTGTAAAATCGTTTTACTCCAGTGGTCATCAGGAGATAAAGTATACCTTCCATTTGGTTCACCAATTTTATGGAGAGAACCTAGTAATCATGAAAATGACTGTTACTTTTGTGTTACGAATAAATAGTAATGATAGTGATGCTTTCCTGAATTTACAAAAAAAAATTCTAAGTATTACAGAAGCAAAACTGAAAAGAGTGGATATTTGTTGGCTCATAGATCCGTAAAGTTGTAAAAGATCCTCAGTTTGATTCATTCAAAATGGTTGTCGAAGAATTTTTGGAAAATAAAAGAAGTGAAAATTATAACGATATTATTGCTGATTTATGCAGTGAACATGGTATTGGCATGGATGGGAGTGAACATGGCATTGAAGATTCATTTCATGTATTCGAATTTGAGTTTTTTCCCTGAAAACTTAGGAAGTATGAGTGACGAATAGGGGAAAACGTTCTCACGAAAATTTAAAGATTTTCTAAAAACATCAAGGATTTTATGATGAAGACATGTTAGAGGATTACTGTTGGTCCATTATAAGAGGAACCGATCCAAAAAACTATAAAAAGAATGCGAAAATTAGCCATATTTATTTTTTTTATTATTCATACTAAATTTTTTTTTCAATTTTTAAGTAAATAAATATTTCTAAAAGCAGACGTGACAGAAATTTTTTGTTATTTTTTCTGGATAACTGTTACCTAAATAAACAATAATAAACAACTTTTAGCTGGGGTATAAAAACCGGGTAAACTAGTGTTATTGAAATACACATTTCAGGAAATTATTTTAAAAAAATGTCATCCAAATGCAAACTTTCACGCTCATGGCATTCATCTAATCGAACAGCAAAATTCCTTAGGACGTCATGGCACATAATCTCTGGAATGGCTACTATTTCATGTCGTATATTTTAAACAGCGCCAAAGTAACCGGTCTATTGACGTAAACTTTCGATTTTAGATAGCCCGATAAGAAAAAGTCCATAGGGCTCAAATCGGGGCTACGTAAAGGCCAATTTATGTCACCTCTCCTGGAGATCAATTTGTTTGGGAAAATTTGATGAACTCGTGGCAGAGACGTGTTGGAAGTATGTGACGTTGCTCCGTTCTGCTGAAACCACGTTATTTGATTATAACCAGCAAAGTTTTGCAGTTTAGGTACCAAAAAATTCTTCAACATTTCCACATAACGCTCTGAATTGACGGTAACTACGCGTCCTCTGCCATTAAGCGAATGTAGGGGTTTTAGATGCTTGTGTTTCGGGTCCGTTGCACTGCAGTAACGACAGTTCTACTTATTTACATGACCGTTGAGATGAAAATGAGGGTTGAGATGAAAATTTTAAATTTAGAACTCACGCACACTCAACGCACGGTCTGCTCCTGAAAAACGCTCCATACCGCTTAAATTCCTAAACGTGACGCTTGCGATTGATATACTCCTCACCTCTCACAGTTGTTGCGTTTGTGCAGTGAGCTAACGAAATAGAAACTTTCTTATGGGACACCTCATATATGAGATGTATAAGAATTTGTTTAAAACTAGTACTTTTTTAAAGAGCGCTCATACTTAGGATAATATTATAAAGATTTTTATTTAAGATCCTCCTACAAGAGGTCAATCAAGCAGTCATTTACCCAGAAAATGATATGATCGACTTGGTTTAGTGGTATCTCATCTTAGGCTACTTGTATCTCTGTCTATGTCTTAAAGCTTTTAGTGGTTGAAGAGAGTTGGGTGAAATCAGAGGTTGTCTAAGGTAAAAGATAGGCCTTTAAGATCTTCAAAAAATCTGACAATACCCTTGCTGTTTCAAAGCATTATCTTGCTGCAAAATACCGTTCTGGGGTATTCTTAGATTTGAGAGATTCTGCAGCAGGGAAGATTTCAGATTTTTCTTGTATTTTCCGCTTGGCAGTCGTATTTCCCGAATTCAGACCATAGATGATGTGTTACTATGGACAAGAGCTCCCACACCATAGTCCCTAAAGTACGATGCATATAGTTTAGTAAAAATCAGTTTATGCTATTTAAAGCCAATTTCCACAAAATCTAACTCACTTATTTTTGCTGAAAGAACACAAAAAGGGCTTTTCTAAAATCGCAAATACATTTTTACATAAATAATAATGTCATACGAATAGTTTTTGTTACTATATATTCAATTCAATAATCATTTAATTAAATAACTTCAAAGATATCGGACATTCACCTTATTTTCCAGATTTAACAATACGTGATCTAACCGTTTTAAAGAAACTCCCATTTCTGTTGCAATAATAATGCAATAATACCCGCCATTTATTACACTCTATACTGCAATTACTCTATCTTTCCATTATCTAAAATGACTAATTGGAAAATTACTCGATAATTGTAAAATTATCGATACGATGAAAAGAGCAGATAAGATGAAAAGAATCTTAATTAAGAGTAAAGCTTCATGGTTATTGTTATCAATCATTAAAAAAGCCCGCGTAGTTGTAACGTAGATTTTTGGCGCCATCTGTCAACCAGTTTGTTGGTTAGGTTAGTTGATCGCATGTGCACCCTGTCAGTAACATAATTTCCATTATTGTCTTCAAAAAAATCAGATCCTCTCACTTTTTCAGCCTTAAAACGGCAACAAAAAACTTTCTGATGATAAAGAGATAACTTGAGGATTTTTTCACTTCAAATCCTGAAATTATGTTCGTTCACAAACCCATGAAGCCTGAAGTGCTCTTCGTTAAAAAATATTATTTTTTCTCTAGTGATGAGAGTCGACTTTCAACTGCTTTAGAGCCCCATTCGCAAATGTTTAATGCAGACAAAATAATGACACTGAGCTCAGCAGTCTCTGCTGAATTGACTTGATATAGTACCGTGTAGTGTTTCATTAATTTCTCGGAAATGAATAATTGCTTAAAACAAGGTGAAATTAATTTGAATCAATATATTTCTAGTTCATATTTTTATAAATGGCATGGTAATAAATATCCGCAATAAACTCGAACTACTTACACATCACTACAAACCATAAATGTTTCCCATCACACACATACACGATATAAATTCCAATTACCTTCCCTACTTAACACCATATACGTAATTCTAGAATGCCCGTCTTATTTACCAGATCCCAATATCATTGAAGTGGAAGAAATATGAAGTTCTCACAGAAAAACACTTCCGTTACCATTTTTCCTTTTAGTACGTAGATCTACTTATTCATTAAACAATGTGGCTTGTTTTAATAACAATTAAGTTGTAATAATTCCCATAACCATTTTATGTATCGTAAATATCAATATAATATTTTTTACGGTCTAGTTGTTATTTAGAGACAGTCTAAGGAAATATAATGTAGAATAAAATGTAGTAGCGATTATAATAATGTGGAGATCACTCTTTATTTTATATTTCAATATACAGGATAAAGTTCTTTATATTAAATTTATTATACAGGGTGTTCTTAAAGTTCAGTCATTTATTTTAACAGTTTGTAATTTTACCAAAAATCATTTATATAAAAGTTACAAAATAAAGAATTTATTATTAACAGTTACAAAATCTGAAAACCGACCTGACTTTTTGATATTCTCAACCACTACGTTGTAGAACTTGCAAAGATAAGTCAATTTAGCAAAAATCATTTATATAAAAGTTGCAGAATAACAAAAACAAACATGATACATGTTATAAAAATTATTCAAAATTGTCACCATTTGTTGGGTTAGCACAAAATCCGGGGAGCGTGCAGACCAAGAAATGGGCCCATTGTGCCTTATCCATCCGCTCCTCCATGTTGGGAAATTCATTATTTAAATGTTAAAAATCACATATTCTATCCTACATTTAAAGGAACATCTTATAATAATTGTGGTAGATTATTTTAAAGAAAATCTAAATAATTTTCACGTGTCAGTTTACCTGGAAGACAGAAAGACCTAATAAGCATACCAAGTACTATGCCAATCCATACATTTACTGAAAATATGTGCTGAAAATGGGTTCTATTCACAGCATGCGGATTTTGTACTGCCCAAATATGGTTGTTGGGGAAATTATTTACTACATTTCTTATAAATGTGACCTCGTCGGTAACCAAAATAAATTTGGTAAAATTTTCATTTCTGTTGTGCTGTTATAAAAGCCATTGACAAAATTCAACTCTTCTAGGATAATCTTCGGGTTGTAACGCTTATACCTTTTGATAATGACAGGGATAAAAATTTTCTTGTCGTATAGTCTTCCACATTTTACTATGACCAACTTCAACTTAACCTGCTATAGACCTAGTGCTCGTTGTTGGCTCGTTTTCGACAATTTCTTCCTCAATCTTTATCATTTGAAGTCACCGTGAAGATTGACACATTTGTCATACCACTGGACAAGCTTTTCAATACCCTTTTCATAGAAGGTTGCCGCCATCGTATTGAGATGGGCTTTTCCGGTGTCTTGCAGCTCTTCGTTGGTGCGGAAGCGCTGTCCTCCCAGATTTTTCTTGATTATAACGCTTACACGCTTCATTAGGTACGGTTGTTATATAAACAGAACATGGTTTAGTTTTTGAATAAGATTAAAACAACTCCTGATGCTACTAACAGGGTTAGCGAAACTGGCCTGGAGAAGTTAAATAAAGTGACTTGGTGTTTAGTGGTAAATTACATCGAACTTAATTTTCTAATTTTTCATTCAGCCATTTCTTTTTCTTTCTACTTAATATCACTGTCGTCATCTCCGAAATTTTACCTGTATCTTCTACCGCATAAACTATTTGTTGTATTCGTGTGTTAGTTAGTCCACCTGTTCTTTTTCTCTTGTTTTAAAAACTCGTCTGTCAGTCTGTTCGAAGCCATTCTGTTCTGTAACTAAACCAAATGTCTTATGCGTACAGGATGATTTTTTAGTGTATTCGAATATCCGATAGAATCTGCGAGCCTGAGCCTGAAACTGCGAGCCTCTAGTGTCAAAATTGTTCAGTACAGTTTGACAAATCATCATTAAATGAAATGTATTATTATCAAAATCAGTGTTCTATGCCGATAAGAGCACTTGCCGATAGTGAATATTTATTTTATTTTTATTATCGGCAAATTCCGAACGATTTCACTATCTGTTCTAAAGAAAATATCGCCGCTGATACTGATAGTGTTGATGACGATCCAAATTTATCAATTATAATTTGATGCGCCATTTCTTTGTGCAATTGGTGACATTCCTATTGGTTGTTTGGAATTTGTTGGGGTTTGTTGGAGTTGAATGTTGCCGTCACTACTTCACCGCTATTCGGGATATCGCTAATGTCCAGCAAGTAAAGACCAGGTCCGAGAACGCTGCATTGCGGCACTTCATCACATATATTTTTAAGATCTGAATATTGCTCACCATGCTTGATTCTAAACTGACGATCAGTGATGTATGATTGAAGAATTGATTATACTGTAAACAAATTTTATTAAAATTAGTCTATATTAGCAAATTATTAAGTGTATAAATAAATTCCGACCTCTCCGAATTAATCAACTATAACTTTATTTAAAGTTCCAATATTTTTCCGGTTGCTTTGGGAATTTGTAATACCAATCATTAACATTAAAAAAAGTATTATATGAAAATTTTGCTATACGACATAACCTCACAAATGTCACTAGTGAGCACGAGGTCGTCCAACAACTCCGTCAGGCACTGTATTCCGTTCGCTTTTCAACTAAAAAGAAATGTTCTCGAGGCGAAAAATTGTTTTGCTCTGCGTTGGAGGAAAATGCGGTGTCTAAGAGTACGTGTAAAAGATAATACCGAAAGTTTTGGACGGATAATTTCAATCTTTCCAATCAATATTTTTCGAGAGCACCAAAAAAAGTTGAAGACAAGAAATTGGATCAGTGTCAGCAAGGAAATCCAATATGTTACAGAAGCTGGGAAAAAATCAGGAGGCTAGTGGTTGGGTTCCGTACGTGCTTAGCTTAGAAAATAAAGCGAGATGCTGCGATACAACAGTTTATCTGCTGACAAGATTTAAACAAAAGGATTTTCAGTTTAAAATCGTGACAGGTAATGACAAGTGGATTCTATGCGAGAACCTTAAAAAGAAAGGCTTGGATTTATCTCGGAGAACCATCAACGTCAACTGCAAAACCGAATATTCACGCGAAAAAAGTATTGCTACGAGTTTGATGGGATCTGAAAGGTGTGCTATACTTTGAGTTGCTAAAACCGGGCAAAAGTGTAACTTCTGAGCGTTATCAAGAACAATGGATGCGTTTAAGTGACGAAAGCGAAAGAAAACGACCATATACTTGCAAGGGAACTCTGCAGGTGATGCTGTTGCAGGCTACCGTACAGCTCCGTGCAGCGGCAGCAACCAAACAACTTATCGATACTTTGAGCTGTGGAAGTTCTCCCGCATGCGCCCAGATATGACCCCTTTACATTTCCATCTTTTTCGTTTTCTGCAACACCATCTTATTGATACGCAGTTTCCCCCAATCGAAGAGTTCCAAATTTTTTTACCAAATTTATGGAATCAAAACCACAATCAGTTTTCCGAGCAGGGTTTCACCAGCTCCCCGAGAAATGGCAGAAATATATCGATAGTCATGGAGATTATTTTCAAGACTGACATGTATGTTGATTTTGTATAAATAAATACTAATTTTATCTAAAAAGGGTCAATATTTATTTGTAGATTTAATACATTATTTATTATGGTAACTAAATTAAAAAAGATTTTTTTCTGCCATTCGTGTATTTTATTCCCCACCACTGTATTTCAATGACTCTTAAAATTTAAGTTGTTTTGTTAACTGTAATAGAGCTGAATTTTACATAAGTTTGATACGATGGACTAATACATCAACCATATATACCAGATGTTGGATTTCTTTTTTTCCTTTGTTACATTCCCTGAGCGGTAAAGAAGTCAAATGAAAGTCCATAACTTTATTATAAAAATACAAAGAAGCTGTACATACCTACCTGAAAATGAGAATAATTATCAGTGAAGGAATTAACTTGAATTGGTCCTGGGGGAGGGGGGGGGGGGGCTTTAATATTTACATGTTTTAAAATTCGATTAAAGTTAAAATATTGTTTATTTGAAAATAAATATATGTTTAATTATGTCATCGGTCTTCTAATCTAGCAATTACGGACAGATTATACTACTTACTGACATAACAGTCTGTACAATTGGGTTTTTGAATAAAAAAAAATTATCGATGTTTTTACTTTACTTTAAAACTTTATCATAAATTATATTGATAATCGATGCGAAAAATTTTTTGAAAATGTGTTACAATTAATTATTAATGAATTAAAAGTTTAAAAAATCACGTGACTACGAACACGCCGGGATTGGCTGCCATGTTTGTGACGTCATAATAGTAAAGTGTTTTCACGTCAGTACTGTCAACGGCTTTTACCTGCATATATACTGTTAAAATTATTGTTGGTTAAGTGCAAAATAAAATATTGTTTTTTACTAGTTTAGTTCAGTAATGTGTGACAAAGTGTTCATAAAGGCTAATTCTGATAACATACCTGTAACATACATTTTTATAATCACAGATTTTCTCAAAAATGACATTCCATTCAATTCAGCTGAAGTTCGAGGTGCTAAAGCACCTATGTGAGTTTTTTAAAAAATAATAATAATGTAAATGTAAATAAAACTAAAATATTGGCGATATTGGCCTTCGTTACTATTGTGACGTCACATATCTTCACAAATGTCGGCACGTCGTCGGTACTATATTTAAAAAATTATTTTCAATTATAAGGAAAAAATAAAAATAAAAATAGTTTTGTTATAAATGTTGTAATGTTGTAATCTAAAATAGTGTTGTAATTCGGTTCTATGATCACGGCATAATTTCTACATTCAAAGTTCGCCTGACATTGAACCAGAATGCTCTCAAAAAAGTAGAGACGAGGATTTTTAGAAATCCTATTACATTCATGATGTAATAGAAAACAAAAAACTGCAGCGAGGGACACAACTTTGGACAAACTTGGACATACAAGATGTAGAAAAATAATTAAACTTCAGTAACAACGGAAGAGGAGTAAATAAAGGTTAAGGCCATCAACGAAGACAGATTAATAATAAAAAAGATTTGATTTGTATCGAACTAGAATTTGTATAAAACTAGAACTACGCTATTCGAGAATTCGCTAGAAGTGTTCCACAAGGCGATCTCAAACATAACAACCGCACATTGATCGCCCCACCCTAGATTTGCGCGAGAAAAGAGCTTACAAAGTGTAACAATTATTAGCTCACCCTGTACTTTCTCTAAGCTCAACAACACTAACTGACGATTAAAAAAAAAGAGCAAGAAATGGCAGACAAGACAATTAAACTAGACCTTGACCTTTTTCCGCAGGCGAACCGTATAGAAGGCATTAATGAAATTAATTAAAGGAACCTGTATTTTCTAAGTCTGAACGGTGTAAAGTTAACGCGGCGAAAAGGTAGCAATAAACTCTGTTCGCTTGAACAGCTTCGCATCAAGATTGGCGGAGAAATTGTTTCAAAATGAAGAATACGTAGAGATAGATAAATCATTTATATATTTGTGAACTTTCGCATTTAATTGGGTTTTTGAATAAAAAATAAAATCGATTATTGTTTACTTTATTTTAAAACTTTATCATAAATAATATTGATAATCGATGCGAAAAACTTAAAATTTTTTGTTTACAATTAATTATAATTGAATTAAAATTTATAAAATTACAAAAATATCACGTGCCTACGAGCGCACCGCGATTGGCTGCCATGTTTGTGACATCATTATGGTAAAGTGTTTTCACGTCAGTATTGTCAACAGTATCTACCTGTATATATACTGTCAAAATTATTGTTGGTTAGAGAGTTCATAAAGGCTAATTCTAATAATATACCCGCTGTAGATATTTTTATGGTCACAAATTGATAATATTAAATTATATTTTTATTATAATAACTTGATGTTAACTTATAAAAAGAACATTAAATTCATTTGTTTTTAAACGTAATTATTTTTTTTAAATAAATATTTATTCATTTTTGTTGAATATTAAAAATATTATAAGTGATTGTAAAATCACTAATGCAACAGCAATAATAACAACAGTCTGTAAAAGGTAACATATTATGATTAATAACTCAGAAAATCAAACTCTGGTATTCTTCCAATGACGCATTCTATATGAATACATAGAGCAACAATTCGTTTGCCGGCTAAAACCTTAAATTGTGATAATTTTATACCAGAACTAACCGAAGGCGGTTTAATTAATTTTATATTTTTATCCACAAGAAGTGAAACAATTTTTTGAATACACTGTTAAATATATATAATAAAACTTTCCCCAACGAGGATAATATGGATAATATATTACAATAGATTATAATACGTAAACTCCATTAATAATAAATTCAGGATAACACTACCCAAAATTATATATATATATATATATATATATATATATATATATATATATATATATATATATATATATATATATATATATATATATATATATATATATATATATATATATATATATATATATATATATATATATATATATATATATATATATATATATATATATAAATATATATATATATATATATATATATATATATATATATATATATATATATATATATATAAATATATATATATATATATATATATATATATATATATATATATATATATATATATATATATATATATATATATATATAATCGATTTTTTGAAAAGCGACAAGGTTCCAGGAAAGGACAGTGTAACTGTCGAAATGCTGAAAGCTGGTGGTCGGACGTTGCATAGAACACTGACAAAATTATACTCAATATGCCTCAAAGAACAAAAAGTACCTGCCTTATGGAAAAATGCAGAAGTGATCCTTTTACATAAAAAGGGAGCACAGGACGATTTAAAGAACTATCGTCCAATAAGCCTCCTATCAGTAATGTACAAAGTTTTCACTAAGATAATTTCTAAAAGGCGCATACAAGAACTGCAAAGGGCTGGCGAACCATTTGACTTGAAAATAAACCTGAAAAAGAGTCAGTTTATGTTCAATAATTTCGCTCAGGACAGAAAAATCTCAGTTTTAGGAAGGGTTTTAGAGATTGTGGACAGCTTTATATATCTTGGGCAGAGGATTTCAATGGAAGGGAATACCGTCCGGGAGGCGGAACGGCGTGTTAAATGGGACTGGAAGGCATTTGGCAGGCTCAACATAGTGTTTAAGAGCAGACTACCACTTTGCCTGAAAAGAAAAGTCTTCGATCAGTGCGTTCTACCCGTTATAACATACTGAAGTGAAACCTGGACACATCGCAATCAATTCAAAAATTTCGGGTGGCACAGAGGGGAATGGAAAGATGTATTGTTGGCATTACAAGACGAGACAGAAAGTCCTGCGCATGGATCAGGGAACAAACAAAAGTCTGTGACAACATTGGTAGAGTAAAGCAATTGAAATGGAGATGGGCAGGCCATATAGCGAGGCGATGGGACGACAGATGGACCAAAGCAATCCTAGAGTGGATACCGCTTGATCGCAAACGTCCGCGAAGAAGACCGAAAACACGATGGATTGATGACATCGTTAAGCATATTGGACAAGAGAGAAATATGCTGAAGATGCCTTCATCCCGCAGTGGATCGACACAGGCTGATGATGATGATGATGATTTCTTTTTATAATAGTTTGATTATTTTCATTGAAGTTTGCATTACTTTTAAAACCACAACGATTCTTCAAATCACCACACTAAACTCTATTAACAATATTTTCAAAAAAAATCCACCCATACTTCGTTATTGCTTTAATTTACATGTTTTACAAACCACCACATTAGACTCTTAATTTAATAATATTTGCAAATATAAATAAAAACAACTGCAAACTATCGATAATGCATAACCAGCCAGAGATTTCCCAAATAAAATAAGGCACCTAACCCATTTTTTTTTTTGAGTCGAGGACTTTTAGTCACATAAATTTCTATACTCTTCGGCCATCTACAAATAAAATTATCCTGTAAATCTTTCATAAGTATAAGACTTTTTATATACGATTACCTTCCAATTTAGTAGTTGAATTTTATTCTTATATATTCACCCTTTCTTGAATATTATTATTAGTAGCCTACAAAATAGACGATCCTGTAGGACTTTCTCAATGTTACTGCCCTCGTTTGTGTTGCTACATGTAGATTCTTTGCGGATACGCAGGAATATTGCTAAGTAATGTCTGAACGATTGTGGCGTGTTCATATATTTTTTTTCCTTTATTTAACGTTAAAAGTTTGTATAATTTTTTATAACATTTTTATATCTTTAAAATTTTGTTCGTTAGGCAAATTTATTACAAAAAAGGATCACTGAGAAATTTGTCTCCGTTTGGTTTTTTGTTTTTACCCAGTGCTTCTTTCTTTACATAAGAACAGGTATTTTTGATATTGAGTTTTAGATAGTGGCGAAAAACTCAAATAAAGAAAAAAAAAGGAATATTCCTTCCTACAAATTTGGCACTAAAATTTGTTTCCCTACATGAATTAAATACATTATAAAAACGAATTCAAAAAACAAAAGGAACTCTAATCTCATTTTAATATTTCATTCTGAACTTACCTTTGAGCCTCCATATCTTTATGTAAAGATATATGAGTATAACATAAGTATATTTTCAAATCGTTAGCAAACCAATAAATGCAGTCAAATATATAGGTTAAACCTATAGAATAATGACTAAGATCGATATATTGTTTTATTTGCTCGGGACTCCGATTCTTTCCGAACTTCTTTTTCGAAAGGATGCGAAAGAAACTTCCGAATTGTTCCGAGCTGACCCGATATTGGCGTTCGTGTTTACGTTTCTTACCTTTGCGAGGTCACATGCGCTCGGGTTTTTTTACTGGAACTGTCAACGCGTCGTCGGTACTAGGTTTAAAATTTTATTTTCAATTTGATATAACTTTTTAATTATAAGGAAAAAAATAAAAATAGTTTTGTTATAAAACTTATATATGATGTTTCCATATATAATAAGACAAAATGTCAATTGTTCAATTCAAGCACACAATGGTTTTTACAAGCAAATGTTAATACAATATCGTATGTACAAAGGTCGCTCAAAAATGTCTCTAGTTGACAAAGAAAACAAGATTTTTGAATTTTTTTTCAATCTAGTCACTTTGCAATTCAATACATTTAATCCATTAACCAATTCTTCTAGTGGAACCTTCTGTGTGAAACACCAAACTCGAAGAAATTTACCACTAAACACATAATCACTTTTTTAAGCTTCTCGATGCACGTTGCACCAACCATGTTGCATCATGCAGGAGATGCATCATGCATCATTAGAAGATGATTCAATCTTTCGAAGAAAAATTGAGATTGAATCATATCTTGAAGATATTGACATGGCTAGAGAAACGTGCGTCGAAAAGTTTAAAACATGTAATTTTAAACCATTGACGTTTCAACTTTTTAATATCGTTTGTCCAGCTTTGTAAAATATGTGGTTGTCTCAATCAGCACTGGCCTCATCATTTGAAATGAATGAAGTTCAGCAAGCCATTATTTACTGGTGATAATTAATCCCTGATATTGAGACATGGATTTACGTTTATAACTCAGAAACGGCTCAACATGTTATCTATTCGCGCGAATAGATCCTAATTCGCGCGAATTGGTTGGTATTCCATGGCAAATTGCCATAATGTACTGAACACTGAATTTAGTACATTTACATTTAAAACAGTGTTGCCGCTATTACGTTTCAGAGCTCTGACACCCTTATTGGAAAACTCTTTATAAAATGATCGTAAAGTTACTTTTACTCTGTTCTTATTGTACATTTCTTAATTACATTTAATATTTATTTAGTATTTCTAAAAGAGTATTATGACAAAAAATATTTCTTGTTTTTGTCTTGGTAATTAAAAAATATGTGGCGTTTTAAAAGATATTCTTTCGACGTACGTCTTAGCTCTACGAGAATATAATACGTAATATCAAATCGTATAAACACACAGTATCAACATAACAAACATCTGGTTAATATTTTCATTTCTCTATCTTCAAACTTTTTAACACGCTCTTAATACAAACCGTCATCCAGAAAGCTGTGTTCTAAAAATTCACTTACATGATTACTAAATAAACTTGACGTCAAATAGTTGATCAAATTAAAAATCAATTTCGTTTAGGCATTTTTAAAACTAGTTTGTCAAGTTTTATCGTAATTATGGGACGCAGAAAATATTACTAATTGTTTTACTATAGTAATAAATACTTCTGCGATAGATGGCGAAGCAATCGCAAAGGTGATGGCGTTTTTGAAAAATAGCTTCCTTTCTGGTAACGCTCCCTGAATTTCAAACTAATATGATATTTGGTTTTGTTTTTATAATCATCGAAAACAGATAAATTTAATATTTTTTTATTATCAGCGAAAGAATTAATTGGGTGTGTTGATTAATTAAGATGATACCCGAAGTTGTTGAAATCATACACTAACATTTGGATATGAGAACCACTTTACCACACAACAGTGAACGGTAGGAAAGATCATGGCCACTGTTTTTTTTTAAGATTTGCAAGGCATTATCCTTATCTACTGTTTAGAAATGGCTATTATTACAAAAGATAAACTAGATCTTGGAACTGTTTTAAAAAAATCGACTTTTTTTCTTAAAGGTATCGAAAATATTGTTAGAAATGAGGGAAAAAAATACTGTGTAAGTTAGAGCTCTTACTATTAATATTAAGAGGTCCCGCAATGCAAATTTCAATTTCCCATTTAAATAACATAGGAATTTCGGAATTTTATAGCTCCTCAGTAGAGCATTACTGTGGAAAGAATATTACATACGTTTATAGGAAATTGCACGTTCTTCAATAAAGGTCTCTTATAAATTTTCGATAAATTTACTTTTTCAAAAGTTATTCGCGGCTAAAGTTGAATGCATAATAAATTTTTATATTTTTTATATTTTTCGACGAATTTTTTGAAATATGAATTTTTCTAAATAATCGGATTTTTATTGCTTATAATTGATTATAAAATTAAAATTATTCTATTTTTCAATAGATAAAGCGACTTTTTGAAAGCATTTACCTACAGACCACAAATTTTTTTGGGCAAAATCTACATGTTAAAAAAATTAACAATTTTATTTTTGAGGCTATGAAATAATTTTCTTTATCAAAAGTATAATCAAGAACATTACTAGTCCAGCGATATATAGAACTATGTACTCGAATGCTATCGCCAAAAAAACAAAACATGTCCCTTCTTATATATATATATATATATATATATATATATATATATATATATATATATATATATATATATAAACAATATTAAATTTGACTTTTAACTTTTCATCCTATCCTCGTATATATGTGACCTTTCAATTAGGAGTTTTTTTTAACAAAATTTCAATGCGAAACAATAAAACAATATCTGAAAATTCAAAAAAGCAAAAGTACAAACAGCTTTTTTATTCGAATATTTTAAACAGCATCGGAGTAGTGAACTTATTCAACAAGTCACTTTCCCCTGCTTGTCCTGTGGAGGCGTTTTCAGAAACGCTTGTGGGTTAATGCAGTACGCAGGCAGTATTTAAAATGGAAAACAGGTCGTCGATACAAAATTTCCATAAAATATTGGCGTGAAGTAGCGCAAAACAAGTTCTACCAATTACTTACGTTTTAAATTATGTGAACGCAGTAACGCTATACATACAAGGGTGCGTCATAAATTATTATTCTAAACATTCTGATCTTTCACCAAGGAATAAACAAATTTTTTGAGAAGTGGTCCCTTATTAACACCAATAAACAACAACTTTCGAACTCTGTTTAGTCAACAGTTTGTTTTTGTTTAAAAATAGATAAAATTGAGAGAGAATTATCAGGGAGTATCAGAAAGGAACAGCCAAACAAATATGTGCTGCAATATGTCTTAATCCGTAACGTCACACATTTGCTGACGCATAATGACTTTTTATCAATTATGTTGGCCAACCTGGGCTGTCGAGAATACCTTCCTTGACATTTTTTAAGAGGTTAATACAATTTATAAATTATCTTTAATCCTTTTATTATATCTACTATTCCACTCGTCAAATTATTTATTAATAAAACCGGACCTGTATATATATATATATATATATATATATATATATATATATATATATTACAGAAATCTTTCACCGATCTGGTCTGGCCCCGATCGTCTCTCCGAACTGCTTTCCTTGCGTTCGTCTGGAACTCGGCTGACGGCTGAAAGGCTAGAAACCGGTCCCGAGAGACACGTGACGTCGCATGGTTGACAGTTCGGTGGCACCACGTGGAGAAAGGGTGAAAGATTTCTGTAATATTTCCCTCCACGGTTCCGTTACGCTACCTTGTGGGCATATATATATATATATATATATATATATATATATATATATATATATATATATATATATATATATATATATATATATATATATATATATATATATATATATGTATTTAAATTTAAAAAAAAAAAGTTATATCCCTCGACGCGGCTAAATAAATCGGGCGAATACTGAAGATGTTGGAGAACAGAAAGTTGTTTTTTCGAACAGCGACGACCCTATGAGATGATGCATTATCGTGTAACAAGAACCATCTTCCGGGCGGTTGACATGCATTCCTCACTTTTCTACAAAGGTTCCATAACAGCCAGCTAAGATTCACGATATTTCGAACCCTTTTTCCACCAACTCATCGCGATTTTTGTTTTTTGACCGGCCTGGCTTCGTCTTCCAAAGCATCACGGCCGACCTGGAAGTGCTTATACCACTCGTGTACGGCAGAAGCAGTCATCACCATAAACTTTTTTCATCAATTCAAATATTTCTGTGAAAGTTTTACCGCTTATACCTCTTGAAACAAAATTTAGTATTAGCTCTTTGCTTCATCGTGTTTTTGTGACGAAATGGTCAGTTGTGCTATAACTTGCTAATCCGCTGATCGATTTTAATTATGGCGATCTAATTTTTCTAATAGAGCCTATTTTCAAACATTTCCAAAAGTCTGCCGGTTAATTTGCCGACATCCTTCAGTAGTACTTTTTCTCAATTTGGAAATATTTTCTGGCGGAGTTTTATAAACTAGAGTTTTCAAATATCCCCAAAGAAAAAAATCAAGAGTTGTGAGGTCTGGGAACCTCGCCGGCCATTCCACAGAATCTCTTCTACCTATCCATTTTCCGAAAAATCTTTCATTTAACCTTTCCTAACAAATAGCGCCTAATGAGGCCGGGCTCCATCGTGCTGGAAATACAAATTTTGTTCATCGAGTTCCATATCCCCTTTTTGATTAACTTGATATTCCAAAGATTGAGTAATAAGGGGATCTATGACATTTTCCAATATATCTAAATATATTTCGCCTGTCAAGTTTTCTTCGATGAAAATTGGCCCAGTGATCTCATCTCCAAGAATACCGGCCCACATTGATCTATTGAGGATATTGGGTATTATCTTGCCTAAACACCTGTGGATTTTATTTACAAATCCATTTAAGAAGAAAGTTGATTCGTCACTGAAACATACATTTTTAACAAAATTTCGGTCGGCTTTAATCAACTGAGACATTGTTTCGCAAAATTCAATTCTTCTATCATTATCGTCTTCGCCGAGTCATTGAGGAAAACATTTATTCAGTTTCAAAGTGTTTTGAATGGAACCTACTGAAACGTATGTCAATTGAGATACTTTTGGAATTGGCTTAGAGGGTCCATATAGACAATTGACTTAGAGGATCCATAGCGAAATGACCTAATATTTCAATTTGCGTAACTTCATCTAAAATCCTTGCTTGTTTATTTACTCTGTTGCATACGGAGCTGGCATCTTCAAACTTTTTTACCAGCTCTATGAAATACCTGGCGCCTACGTTTCTGTTAGGGTGCATGTCATTAAATCTTTGAGCTGTTCTGCGTGCACAACTATTTTCAGCACCATACATGAAAATTATTTATATCTTTTCTTGGAAAGTATACACCATTTTAAATTGAATATTAAACCAATTTGTTGTTAAACAGTAAATAAATTACTTGTCACTGTTAGGTGAAAAGTCACTTTTATAAATAAACTTGACTGGTTCGTTTCTATGACGGTTTAGTCTACATAGGAATGTCAAAGTCTGTTACCTTTTTGAATAAAACAACAAAAAATTGATGAGGCGCACAATTTGCGAACACATTCTACGCTCGATTCTACGTTAATTCTTTTGGAAATGTTTGCGAAGAGTTCACAAATAGGTTCTATTATTATCTAGCCAATAACGGAGCATATTTTCAAAACTTAATAAAGTGAATGTTGAACATGAAGTATTTTTTAATTTATCTAGTAAAATGTTAAAATGTGCCGATATTTTAGAACCCGTTTAGAAAACAGGATGGTGTAAAGATTGATGGTGTAAACTTAAACCATCTTAGATTTCCAGATGATATCGTTCTCCTTTCCAAGACCCAGAGAAAATGCAAAGACGTATACAAGAGCAGCAAAGGGCTGGCGAACAATTCAGGTTATGTTCAATAAATTTGCTGAGAACAGAAGAATTTCTGTGTTAGGAAGGTATTTAGAGATTGTGGACTACTTTATATATCTTGGGCTGATAATTTCAATGGAGGGGTATACGGCCCGAGAGGTGTAACAAGAGGCAGGCTCAACATAGTGTTTAAGAACAAACTTCCATTTTGCCTGAAAAGAAAAGTCTTCGACCGGTGGGTTCTGCCCGTCATGACATATGGAAGTGAAACCTGGACACTCACATCGCAATCAATTCAAAAACTTCAGGTAGTACAGAGGGGAATGGAAAGATCTATGCTTGGCATTACAAGACGAGAGAGAAAGTCCTACACATGAATCAGGGAACAAACGAAAGTATGTGACATCATTGGAAGATGCAGTTGCAAAGCAATTGAAATGGGGATGGGTAGGCTAGATGGACTGCAATCCTGGAGTGGATACCGCTTGGTCGCAAACATCCGCGAACTAGACTGAAAGCACGATTTCTGATTAATGTCTGAATGATTGTGGCGTGTTCATATATTTTTTTCTCCTTTATTTGGGTTTTTCGCCACTGTCTAAAACTCAAAAAATATAAAAAATAAAATATCAAATAAGAACAGGTATTTTTGATATTTTTTGAGTTTTAGACAGTGGCGAAAAACCCAAATAAAGGAGAAAAAAAACGATTTCTAATGATATCGTTAAGTAACTGGAAATATATATATATATATATATATATATATATATATATATATATATATATATATATATATATATATATATACATTTTTGTTTTGTTGTTGGCTTGACCGGGAAGGAGCCCCATATATATATATATATATATATATATATATATATATATATATATATATATATATATATATACAACAGTCCTTCGAAGCACCTGGCTTCTATTATTCTTTGTTTAAGTTGCTTCTACTTATTGCGGTTCGTTCACGTTTCCTTCCAAGTGGATAATCCCAGTTCTTTAATACCTCCTCCTGCCAATTTTTGCTTGGTCGTCCATTTCTTTTTTAGCTCATTCCGCTTGATACAGCATCTTCTTCACAATTCTTTATTCTGCCTTCCGAATTATATTTGTGGTCCAACCATCTAACCCTTTGTGCTCGAATTTCTGTGTTGTTTTAGGAATGATTTTTAGGGTGTGAAAAAGAACTATACGACTACAAAAAAATCTTAAAAACAGTTATTTCAAACACACTGTAGATAGTTGCATTATAAAAATACAATACTTTTTGTTACAGTATATTAAGTACTCGTTATGTGTGTATCACTCCATCTATCATTACTTCCGTTACGATTTTGAAATGAATGAAAGTAACCATAGAGATTTTATTCTACATAGTCACTGAAGTATTCCGAACAATTTCAGTTTACCGAACGATTCAAAGATCTCTAACGACTTAAAGCTGTCATTATCGTAAACGACGTATCGTAGGTCAGGTAAATTTCCGTCCGATCGTTCGATTTGACTTAACGAAGCGGCTGTAAATGGAAAAAATAAACAGCACTTTCACTGACTCGGAAGAAACCGGATCAATCACGTGTATACACAAACGAAACTTCCGAAAATACTGATTTAAAATTTAAATTCGAAAATTGTATGTTTAATTTAATGTTAGTTCCAGGTTCATTACCGGTTATGCTCGATAAATTTTGTTTATTGCCATCTATATTAGCTCATTTAAAGTAGAAATTAAAATATATATAATATAATTTTACTGATTATTTTTACTTTGTGTGACTATAGTTTCGTAAAACGATGTTACATTCTCAAACACTACTTTAAAAACTAAGCTATTACAGCTGTTTATCCTATTTACCTAGTTTTAAACTTTCATTGAGGTTAATTTTTTACAATATTTTAAATAGTGGGGAATTTCGGAGATTTGTCTGATCGTTTAATAGCTGCCTAGACGGGTCTTTACTATATTATTTCTATTTTATATTTTTTATTTACTATATTATATTTACTATATAAATTTCAATCGCTTCCAAAATGTTTTTTTTCCTTTATGGCGCTGTATGTAAAATTTTTGAATTTGTAATCTCGGAAATTATATGTCCGTTATCTATAAATTGGTTCAGAAAATTAGAACTTTCTTTCTTTAATATCTACGCAGATTTTTGCTCTTTGAATCTGGTCTGAAAATTTCGGCCCGTTTGTTCCACATAGCAGCTACTGCCTACTACCAAACCATTCGCATTGGGCTTATCCCCAATTAAGCAACTGAAAATATATACAACCTGCGTCTCCCCTTAAATGAACACTTTTGTTGGTTGCTTGATTAGGTCTTCCTATTCTTGATGGTATGGTATATGTCGGCGCCCTGATGAGTCTGAATCTCGAGAGATGAAACATATGTCATCCAGTTGAAGGGATAGGTGGAGCTCCTTCCCGGTCAAGCAATCAACAAAAGTGTTCATATACATATATATATATATATATATATATATATATATATATATATATATATATATATATATATATATATATATATATATATATATTTTTTTTTTTTATTTATTCGGTCGGTGTAAATTTCGATTTTCGGTCAGTGTAAATACGTTTAAATTTTTTATTGTTTTATTTTCGTTTCGATTCTGCAACGAACCATCATCAGAATACTTCTAAAATAAAAATTACTTTTATATAAAAAAAAATACAAACTTACATTTAAAAACCTACCAATATTAATTAAACAATGAATTTTTTAAGTAATATGTGTCAATTTTTTATACAATTTTTAAATGACATATTTGACTTTTGACATATTTAACAATTATTCCACCTTTTCTGTTTTTTATTATAACCTAATTGTTTTGAATTTTTTATGTGGAATGATATTAGATGCAAAAAATATGAAAATTTATTATTTAATAATGTTATTATATATACAACTTAAATTATCTGTATCATTTCTGAAATTAATTGTATTATTTGTTTTTTTTTATATATAAATCATTTCTTTTATATTTCTTTTTTTATATTGTTTTTCAAAATCTAAGATTTTTATGTTGATAAAATTGAAGTTATGTTCATTGTCTATAGCATGCTTTGAAAGTGCAGTGATTTTTTTTTTTGTTCATTAATTCTGTTTTTTAAATATTGTTTCGTTTGGCCAATTTATGATATTACTTATTTACACTGACCGAAAATCCCAATAAATAAAGAAATAATAATTATTATTATTATTCACGTATGGGCCCTGGTGGACCACACGAAGTACAATTTGAGGCGTTTGTTGTTGTTAGCCTTCCTTTGAGCCCATACTAATTTCATTCTTTCGCTATGAGCTTTTTTCCTTTCGTCAGACCAAGTTGTTCCAGTCTTCCTACATTTTTCTCTCTGGCCAACCTTCCAAACGTTAACCTTGTGTCTGAAACAGCCTCTATCCTGAATTTCACTTTGTGTAATATTTGCTGATCTTAGGTCCTCTTTAATTGCCGCAATCCATTTAATTATTTCTACTTTAGCTCTACTCCTATTTTCATAAAATTCGACTATTTGTCTAGTTAGCCTACTCGGATTCATCAGTTTGATGTGTCTGTAAAACTTAAGTCTTCTTTTTCTCATATCGCTATGTATATCTGTGTATTATTTGATTTCTTGGTTTTCTCGAAGTCGGTATGTTGTGCTATTTATTTGTTTGGGGCCTAGGATTTTTCTTATGATTTTTCTTTCCTTCTTTTCAATGTCCTCGATGTCCCTCTTTCTATTCAAAATGAGCGTTTCTGCAGCATATAGACATTCTGGCTTAATAAGCGTGTTGTAATGTCTCAGTTTTGTGTTTTTAGATAGGCATTTTTTGTTGAAAATATTTTGTGTAAGTCTCAATGCCGTTTCCATTTTTTGACATCTACCCTTATTGGCCGCTTTTTTCAACCCATTTTCCATGATTATTTCACCCAAATATTTGAATTGAGAGACTCGTCTGATGTTACCATATTTTGTTTTTAGAAATGGTGTTCTTAGTCTGTTGCAGGTCATGTATTGTGTCTTTTCAAAGGAAATTTGGAATCCTACCTTTTCTGCTGTTTCTTTTAGGATTTCAATCTGTTTTTGAGCCGTTAATACATCTTGAGCTAAAATTGCTAGATCATCAGCAAATGCCAGACAATCAATTTTAATGTTGGTTTTCCCCAGTTTAATGGGCTGGTCAATATTCAGTGCTGACTTTTTTTCACGCCACTCCTGTATTACTTTTTCTAGAACACAGTTAAATAAGAGTGGCGAGAGTCCATCCCCTTGTCTCACACCAGTTTTAATTTCGAAGGGCTCTGAGATGTCACCCATGAATTTAACTTTTGACCTCGTGTTAGTTAACGTTGCTTTAATAATTGCCAGCGTTTTCAGATCTAGTCCTTGTTCTTTCAAGATTCGGAATAAAGATTCGCGGTCAATAGAATCATATGCTTTTTTGAAATCCACAAATGTACAGACGAGATTTATATTGTACAGTTTTTGATGTCTTAGAATCAACTTTAGATTCAGGATCTGTTCAGGGCAGGATCTGCCCGGTCAAAAACCTGCTTGATATTCACCAATGTTCGGTTCTAACTGTCCCTGTGCTCTGTCTAGTAGACATTGAGATAGAATATTGTAACAAACTGGGAGAAGAGATATTCCTCTATAGTTGTTTACATCCGTTCTATCTCCTTTCTTATGTAGTGGATGGATTAGAGCATCTTTCCAGTCTTCCGGAATCCGTTCGGTTCGTCAAACTTCTTGTAGAATTTTGATTATTTCCTTGATTGTACCTGGACCAGCGGATTTCAAAAGTTCAGCAGTGATTCCATCTTCACCAGAAGCTTTGTTATTTTTAAGCCGCTTGATTTGCCTAAGTATTTCCTCTTCATTCGGTGGTAATGAATCTGGGTTTGTTTGTTTAGGGATTATATATATATATATATATATATATATATATATATATATATATATATATATATATATATATATATATATATGTATGTATATATCGATTAATCGGGTTGGATCCAGGGACAATAAATATTAAAAATTTTAAAAAAGCCCTAAGGCAATGAAGTTATGTAAAAATATGTTTCCAAGTGGTTCAAGGATTTTTGTTAGTAAAGAAAGTTCAAGGTTAGTAAAGAAACAGTTGACCAGACCTTCCATGCCACCCAAAGAAGAAAATGTTACCAAAATCAAGGATCTTGTACTGCATAAACACCCGTACTCGTCACTCTGAAGATTTGTGGCAAAACAATGATTCTCTCATGACGATAACGCTTTATTGCGCAGCGTAAATTCGTCTATTTTGCCTTAAAAATCAAGCAAATACCATTCTATAAACATCATATTCACCAGATATGACACTTTGGGACTTTTTCCTATTACCTCAATATTATAACAAATATATTAACAATTGCCTGTCAAGTACTCCTAAACTGTAGAATAGGTAATAGAATGATACTATTTTAATGATGGTATCAAAAAATATATTTACAATATCATATTAATTTCATATTATTGACTTTGTATAGTTCATTTTTTAAACCGAATAAAACAATTGTTCCATCCCTTCAATTAGAAGGCATATGTTTTGTCTCTTGATATTCAGAGCACCCACAGAGCACTCTCTTCAGAGCACCCACTCTATCCACAGTCAACAAACTCTCGCCGACTTTTCCAGTCAAGCAATTGACAAAATGCGCATTTAGGCGGAGACACAAAGTCATAAGGGAATGGGAAAAGGAACTAAAAAATCAAGGACACCGGAAACCATTACGACTCGGACGAACCAAAAACAACATAGAAATATCATGACTAGCCTTCGCGGACGACCTAGCCATACTCGCAGACAATGAAAAAAGGGCAACCAAGCAGATCGAAGTCCTCAAGGAATGTGCAGAGAAAGTTGGCCTACAAATATCTTTTCAAAAAACCGAATTCTTCTGCTCAAAATTAAATGTTCAAAATTTGAACACCAAATACGGCAAAATAAATAGGGTCACCCACTTCAAATACCTGGGCGAGATCCTCGAACCCACAGGAGGAGAGAAGGTAGCACAGAAGACTCGATTGCAGTAGATGAAGAGGGCATACGGCAAGACACACAATATCTACAATAAGAAATGCCTATCCACACACGCAAAAATATGACACTTCAACACAGTAATCAAACCTAAGGTACTATACGCAAACGAGACACTTACACTCCATACAAAAAGCGGCATAGAAAACATACAAAAAGAAGAACGCAAAATTATGAGGAAAATTATCGGTCCCAAACTGACAGAGGAAGGATACAGACGACATTCTAGAAAGACCACAAAGAAAATGTCCAAAGTAGCGGCGGACATAAGAAAAAGAAGGTTGAAATTCTATGGACATATCAGTAGACTCCCACCGACAAGACTCACCAACAGAATTCTTACGTACATACAAGGATTCAAGTCAACAGTACCATGGATCTTACAAGTCAGAGCCGATCTGAGCTGACAAAATACATATATGGAACGTTGCATCAGAGAGCGAAGTTTCGAAGAGATCAGGAACAAAGTGGACGGAGGAGAGAAAGAGAATCCACGGAGAAAGGATGAGAGAGGTGAGGATTAGAAAGAACACTCGAAAATGAGTCAGGATGCTTTGCGTGATCCAACCGGGTCTATACGCACCTAATAATATATATATATATATATATATATATATATATATATATATATATATATATATATATATATATATATATATATATATATATATAGTATATCAGTTTTTCATTTCATTGACTTTATTTTAAAATAAAATATAATATTTGTATAACCATTCACTCCACACGTTTTAACATCAATTTGCATTTTTTTGTTGCCAAAAAAACTTAAAAACTTACACATTATTGTCGTTTAATGTCAACGTTCAAATTACTAGCACTAATTTTTTACAGCATAAGATTCACGTCACGTTAAGAAACATGTTTTTTTTTTCAATTAACGGCTCAAAATGTGCACCATCCCAGTCTTGATGAAAGAGACTTCGTCGTTTGATAAAATATTTAACAAACAATTTGGATTATTTTGATTCTGGTTAATATACTGTTTACAATATGTTTACCTGTGAGAAAAATCAGCGGGAAAGAGTGCTTGTATCCTTTGTACATCATAGTGGTAAAATAATTACTCTTTTAGATTTCTATGTACAATCCCTTGGGAAACTACAACTTGTTGCACAACACTAAGTAATTCTGATAGGATCCTCTTTACTAAGATGTAAATTCTCTTCTTCGACTTCAGGAACGATTTCTCACTGACGTCCGCATTCTTGTAATTTAGAAACCGCACTACCCGTATCGAAAAGTCTTTGAGAAACTTGGACAATTGCTTTCCGAACTGGAATATTAACTATGGCTATCATTTGAACTGGCTCTTTACTCTTGCTTCATGATCTTTTTCATTAAATTATACTAAAAATAATATTTTGGTAAATCATTACTAGTTATTTAATAAATTATTAATTATCAATCAGTTTACAAGTGAATCAATTGCATCTGCTTATTCATATCCGACGTTCAGCGCATTTCATATACATTTATCGAATTTCTCAAATGCCCATCAAGTCAAAGAATATTCTCCCTGAGTTTAGACTCGAAGGTATATACCACTAAACACCAAATCGTTTTTGTTCACTTTTTTAAACTTCTCGACGCGCATTTCCCTAGCCATGTTAACATCATCAGAAGATGATTTTTAATCTAGTTAACTCTCTTTAACCTATGTTAAGTAGTCAAATATTAAACTACTTCAAAGATTGCATGTAAAAATTCTACGTACCATCATGTCGCATGGTAAGAGGTCTTTTAAATTGAGCGGATTTTTTAATTCTTAAATAAAACACAGATGGCGTTGTGAATTTGCCTAAGTCGAGCATCATTTCAGAAGTGTAATCAATGACATTTATAAAAATGGAATTGTACACAATACAACAACGCGTTAATTGTTGAATTATTTTATGGAAATGGGCGACAAAATTTTCAATAGTCGACGTTCACAATAATTTAGACTTAGTGAATCTACAAGATGGCGTATTTTACGAAAGAATTTAGCTCTGAAAACATAAATTGATTCCTGAACTAAAGAATGAAATTATTCGAGTCATTGGTGAGGTTGAGCCACGGTGATGCCAAAATTTTGACAAAAGAGTGCACCATCTTTGGAGTTGCAAGAGGTGGTCACTTGGCAAATATTATCTTTTGTGTTTATATGTCATCTGCTATTCAATTACCACTAAAAAGTTTTTTGAAATCAACGCAAATTGTGCGTTTTTTTCAACAAATTAATAAACCTCAATTCGAAAGAGCCTTTATGGTCCAAACAACATAATCTATCGGAATCGCAACATTAGAACAGTCATGGAAGAAATATAGAAGTGCAAGGCTAGATATCAAGACAAACTGAACATCCATTCAAATTATCTTGCTGTCAATCTCCTAGCCACCCCGTACGTGAAATAAACGCTTGAGAATCGTAAAACCTCTAGATAACATAAAAAGAAAATCCTAAGCAAAAAACCTAAGTCAACTGAAATAAGTTTTTTTCTTTTTTCATTTAACAATGCAATTACTTCACACAATACCGCAAGAGCATTGTCGCCAACTCAATTTATCTCGTGATCTAGAAAGCTTTAACTTCCGTTATAAAAAAACCTAGAAATATATTACCCTACAAAACTGTGCCAGAACAAAAGTACCAATTTAACTGCAATTATGAATTTGTATATACTTAAATTATACATAAAAAATAAGGTTAATAACGATAATCTGATGTGCTTTCACATTTCACTACAGTTTCGTATCTCTTATTTTGTTGGCAAAAGTGAAATTTGCTACTAATAATTCTACACAAACTCTATAGAAGTTTCTTAATATACGAGGGTGCAGTAATAAATAGTTGGCATAGTTTAATTTTACTATTTAATGACGATTTATATAATGAAAAGTACATCAAACCAACAGAATTAGAGCACATTTCTATCTTAATTTATGTATTTTCATTGCATCCCTGACTCCATTGTTCCATGATCGACAGAATCTTAAGCCATGATTATCTGGCGTTCATAGAAGGTGGTCAAATGAAATGAAGAATTGAAGAAAGGTTATCGAACATCAAGGCACATACTAATAGGTGTTGCGGTTGATAATAGCGATTTTGCGATGGCATTACTAATACATTTGTTGGTAAAGACTAATGATGCTTATGGCGTTTTGGAGTGTAAACATACGCCATCAAAAGCCGGTTCGTTATTAATTTTTATTGTGCAAAAAATATATTTTTTCATAACCTTGACTATGTCGAATTATGTACCAGAAAAAAGGCGTTTTACGGGGAAGCTCAATCATCTTCTTTCATTTGAAGAACACTGCTCTTGAAAGTTATCTGTCGGTCGCGTTGGTGCGGACGGTAAGAGCAGCGACCTGCCGCTGCTGTGCCGAAACCGCACTGGAGCTGTAGTTGGTTAGATTCCAGCGCTCAGATGGTTGTTTTTCTTTCTTTCTTCTGTCTATTTACTTCCTAAATGTTTGTGATTGTTTCTAGGCAAGAGTGTAAAATCCGACTACAAATTACCCCTCAGTCACGGCAGCTAAAGGCTGGATGAGGCCGGATGCCTTCTGAGAGGTGTTCTACGTTGGTCACTCGCCAGTCGGTAGGTTTCCCGATAAACTTATGGGTAGGCACATAACCAAGGGTTCATAGCCCAAGGGGGGTGCTGACCTGGGTTTATCGGAAGCTGATGACCGTGGTTCGGAACCCACGTTAAGCTGTAGTCCCAGTCGTTAAATAGCCTAGTTGCTGATGCACCTCTAGCCCTAACACTTTACCTTTTAAAAGTTATCGAATGCTGGTTAATCCTTATGGTGAACATGTTCTAATCCAAAAAATTTGTGAATGATGGTTTCAACGCTTTAAAAGTGGTGATTTTGATATAAAATACCAAGAACGTCCAGGACGGCCGAAAAAGCTTGATGATGCAGATTTGCAAGCATTATTGGATGAACAATCAACTCATACGTTGAAACTGTTTGCAGAACCATTGTTACCCAATCTACCATTTCCGAATATCTACACGCATTGGGAAAGATGCAGAAGGAAGGAAAATGGATTCCATATGAATTGAAAAAAAGAGACATCGAAAGGCAAAAAACCGTTTGTGAGATGTTACTTGCCAGACAGAAAAGGAAAGGTTTTTTTGCATAAAGTTGTGACAGGTAATGAAAAGTAGATCTATTTTAACAACCCAAAGTGCAAAAAGTATGGGTAAACCCAGGTCAGCCTTCAATAACACAACCAGTGCGCATTATACAAGGAAATAAGGCTTTGCAGTGTATTTGGTGGGACAGTAGAGGAGCTGAATGACGAACTACTGATCTTTGATAAAACGATTAATGGGGATTAATACGGACAACAACAAAAGTAAAAGTAAAAATAAAATAAAACTATTTTATTGTGGTTTTTTTATGAGTTGACTTACCTATAATAAGTTTGTGTGATCAATTTTGGTACGTAAAAAACATTGGAAACTTTGACAGAATGTTCCCCGTCAGCCACTGTTGTAATTTAAACATCACCAGAACATTCTACAGCTAACCTGGTATTATTTGCCACTGTTATTTCCTTCATTGGTAGTTCTTTATTAACATTTTTGAGCCAGTCCTTCCTGGAGGTAAGATAAACACCACATCCCGAATCCAAATACCAATCTGAATTGTTAAAATTCCCTGTTACAAACACTGTATTAAAGGCGTTGGATGAATTTTTACTGTGTCTTTTATTTTCTGGGCATTTGTTCATAACATTATTCTTTTTGCACTTAAAACATGTAACATTTTTAATTATTTTTGAAGTACTACTACTACCGTCACCTCTATTTCAATTGCTGAATCCTTTTTTTGCAAAAACATTAGTGGTACCACCTCTATTCCTTTTGTCGAACGTTAAACTTACGAACGCACCAGCTGATGACGATCTCGATTCAATGGAATCTGCATTAACATCAATTCCTGCAAGCTCGATAGCAATTACCATTAGCTCAAAGTTGTCGGTTAATCCAACAAGCATTAAACTGCCAATTAACTTCTGACTAAGCTGAAAACCACATCTTTCAAGCTTCTGAGAAGTATCTATTACCTGGTTGATCGATGAACCGATCTTACGTGCAAAACCTGAATCCTCATAGAGCTTCTTCAACTTTTCCCATACTTCCTTGACAGAACTTGCATGTTTTACATAAATAAAAGGCGACGAATCTAAGGTTAGAATCAATTTGGCCTTGGCTTTGCTTACCAAAACGGTATCTGTTTCAGAACCATCGAGACATTTCGGCAATTCCTCCAAAACGAACACATTTTCAACTGGAAATGCCCAATCCACATAATTCTCTCGCCCCATCAACTTTGGAACATTATTTAAATAGTTCACTGCCATGTTTAGCTCTCAACACTCACGTTTACTTTTTACTTTTCGTTCTGGGTCGCCTAGAAGGCAGGGCCCATAACCTGTTACAATTTGTACGTAAAAGTAAAATAAAACTACTTGAGTTCTGTAGTTGAACAACCTAAGAAATAGAATAGCACGTTGATAGGTTGTTCAACAGAACTCAAGTAGTTTTACTTTACTTTTGCCTAAAAAATGTAACACTACCAATATATGACGGTACTGTTTTGTTTGGGAAATAAATCATAATCAGATGGGACTAAATCAAGGAAATATGTCGGATGGCTTGATGGTAGTTTTTACTATAATTTAGCACGTGCAACAGTTAACGTCAATATTTGTTTCCATAGCAACGCAATTCTTATTTTTTTGTGAGAGAAATATTTAAAGCCAGCACTATTAAATTATTAATACGCCTTTGTAACCACCATGAAATTATCACCATTCACTGTTTGAGCTTGCAATTTCTAAGATTTCACTTATGTCACATGGCCCCTGAAAAAATGTATAGTCGTGACACACTTATGTGTTAGGGAAATAAAATTAATTTTTTATTTAAGTAAGCTATTGAACTCTTCTGGAAAGTTTTTTTTTTCTTTTTCTTAAATCAAAACTAAATAGTATCTACTACCTGTCAGCTTATATTTCACCAAAAAAGGGATAGGATTGATGCGTGTTCATCCCTTTTTTTTTGGCAAAAATTGAAACCCATTATATTTACTACAAGTTACATTTAGTCAATATACACAGTATGTCGGAAAAATAACGAGACTTTTTAAATACAAAAAAAAGTTATTTGGTCAAAATCATTTCTTTTTATTCAAAATACACCCCTTCTGTATCAATACATGGCTAGGCACGTTCAACCAATGTTAGGATAGATTTTTATGTCTTTTTTTTGGCCTCGCCTCTATGACCGTCGTCACGGCTTCTTGGACTCATGTAACATTGTCATAAAACGTTCCTCTCGTGCCGAGTTTAAATTCCGGGAACAGAAAATAGTCACATGAAGATGAATCAGGCGAATACGGAGGACGTTGAAGCACACAGACTTATTTTTTTGTCAAAGATTCACAAACTGCGGTGGTCCCATGAGATGGTCTTTGTCAAATTCATATCGTAGGCAATCATTTCATGCATTTTTTTCACCAACTTTTTATTTTTTGATTTTTATTTTTTGGCCGGCCTGACTTCATCATCTTCCTTAATTTCTGATCATCTTCCAAAACATCACGACCGTCCTGGCACTTGTGAAAGGGATAAACAATTATCACCATAAACTTTTTTCATCAATTCAAATGTTACTGTAAGAGTTTTACTGGGTTTAAAGCAAAATTTCATATTAGCTCTTTGATCTATCGTGTTTTTGTGGCAAGGTAATAAAAGATATCGTCACATTAAGCTCTTTAACTTGACAATCTGTTGATTCATTCTATTGATAACGGTTTTGTTTCATAGAAAACATATACAGTTTTCAGATTATGTATTGTTTCAATAGATGAATATGTTATTCTGTTCGATAACCTTTCTTCATCTTGCCGGAAAGTTTCTGTTCAAGGTCATTTTTCAAGTATTCGCAAGATCGGGAGAGTACGGCGGATGGACAAAAAGATCCCAGTCAAGTTGAAAAAGTTTCTGTTGCTCGGTTCAATTCACTTAGTTGGGAACATTATTTCTCCCAGTGAATTCAGCCAATGGATCAGAGTGTGATTAAAAGCCTAAAGTGTCACTATAGAAGGAAAATGTTGATGGATCTGATCGAAACTGACAGCAAAACCTCGATCAACATACTAGGCGCAGTGAACTTTAAATCAAAAGCCTGGAAATAGGTAACAGCAGCAACTATACACCATTCTTTTCGTCACGCGGGACCATGTAACAGTCAGACAGTATAAACGGATCAGTTTGATAGTTAAAACACTATACCACTGAGTGAATGGATAAAACAATTCAACATACCAGAAAAGTTTAACGAAGATCTACAAACATACGAAAATATAGAAGAGGATCTGGCAAGAACCGGTTCACTTACACAGATGAACAAATCCTTGATTAAGTGTCAAAAAGTAAGGAAAAACTTAATGAAGATGAAGAAGATGATCAAGTGGACGATTCTGAACCACCTTCAACAAGCACTTGATGCCGCTAAGTTAATAGAATTTTTGTTTAATCAAGACGATTCCACCACATATCAAGATATGGATAGAATACATAAGAACAAAACAAGTACTGCATAGCAAAAAACGTCAGGCAAAATTAACAGACTATATATATTAAGAATAACTTCGTCTAATAATTACCTATTTTATCAAATACATACATATTAAAAATTATTATAAATTTGGTTGTTTGTCTTTCTTCACTCCATATAACGATAACTCTCTATAACGATAAAAATGCTTGGTCCTTGCGTTTCGTTATAAAGAGTTTACAATGGAATAACTTATACTTACAGGATTTGCAGCCGCTTGATTCTTTTGAGCTCTAGAAATTCATTTCTTGTGGTGAGTTAGTCCACGTTCCTCTAGTCTTGCCTTATTTCTATTATTTATCCTTGCTTCTTCCGTTATTTTCTTCCACACATGTCGGCCCAGTATCTTTTCCCACCATGCTTGTATTTCCAATGTCCTTATGTCTTCCCGTACCTGATCTTCCCACCTACTTTTCGGTCTCCCTCTTCTTCTGTTAGTATCTGGTCTCCACATTGTAATTTTCTTTACTACTTTGTTGTCTTCGATTCTTCTTATATGACCAAACCAGCGTAGTGTTTGCACTTTTATGGTCTTCACTATATCTTCTCCTTTAAAAATGATTTTTATTTCAAAATTCATTAACTGTCTGTGTTCATCTTCTGCAACTTTCTTTAATCCATGTATTCTTCTTACTATCTTTCTTTCGAATATTCGTAACTTTTCCTGTGCCAAGCTTATTAAATTCATTATCTCTGCCCCATAGGTCACCACCGGTCTAATAGCTGCTTTATATACCTTCGTTTTTGTATTTATACCTATGTTTTTGCTTTTCATAATGCTTTTAAATTTATAATAGGCTCTGTATCCTGCCTGTACTCTGTGATCAATCTCTATCTTTCTGTCGCTTTTGCTATTTGTTATTATTTCCAAATATTTAAAGTTTTCCATTTTACTCTTCTATTTTATTTCCTTATTTCCATATATATGCTTTTTTCTTGATTTATTGTGAGGCCTCTTTTCTTTGCTTCTTGTCCAATTTTTTGAATTGCTTCTTTCAGGCTTATTCTGTCTCTAGCTAGCACAGTAAGATCGTCTGCGTATGCAACTGTTTGTGTCGCTTTATTAATGATTACTGCATCCAGTGTTAATATAAACAATGTCGTTGATAGTCCATCTACTTGCCTCACTCCTAATTGATCTCAAAATTATCCGTTTGTCCTTCCGCTTTCTAATTACAGCTTGTGAATTTTTCATTGTCATTTCTGTTAGTCTTATTAGCTTGCCCGGTAGCTCCGTCATAGCTTGCATTACTTGTCCCCGTTTCAAACTATCAAAAGCTTATATTGAAATCACTATACGCAATTTGTAATTCCACTCCATATTCTTGAGGTTTTTCGACTATTTACTTTACTATATGTACCACGTCAATGGTAGATGTGCCTCTCCTAAAGCCATATTGACAGTCTCCAATTTTTTCTTCTGTATACCTCATCAATCTGTTACTTATTATCATGGTCAGTATCTTATATACAACACTAAGTAAGGTAATTTCCCTGTAATTTGCACAATATTTTGGATGTCCCTTCTTATAAATTGACATTATTATCCCTTTTTTTCACTCATTAGGCATTTTTTCTTTCTTCCAGATATGTATTATCAGCTTCAATATCCTTCTTCCTAAGGCCTCTCCCCCGTATCTTATCATCTCACTGACCATCTTATCTAATCCATCTGCTTTATTTAATTTAAGTTGAGTTATTACATCATTAAATTCTTCTTCTGTGGGTATATCCAGTTCTTCTTCTTCCATATTACCTTCCACGTCCTTTCCTCCGTCACCGTTCTGTTATCTGTTTATATTTGCCTAAAATGATTCGCCCATCGGTGCTACTTATGTTTATTGTGTTCCTTTTCACATTTTGTCTTTTGATATATCTGTATAATTTTATATTATACTTTTATGTTCTTCTATCATCTCCATCATTTTCTCTATCCATCTAGTTTTCTTAGTTTTTACTAGTTTAGTACTGTTTTTTCTAATTTCCTGATATGCCCTGTAGTCTACATCACTCCCTGTTCTTAACCACTTCAATCTAGCAGGATTCTTCCTCTGCATTATTCCTCTGCATTCTTGGTCAAACCATTCCTTCCTCCCTTCTATGGATTTTTTTCCCATTATCTTATCTGCGGCGTACTCAATACATCTTTTTATATCTCTCCATTCTACTTCTATGTTTTCATCTTCTGGACTGTCTGCTAGTTATTTTCTGACTTCTTCTTCGTATAGTGACTCCTTACCTGTTATCATATCAATGTTCTGTCTCCTTCTATTTGTTTGTAAATTCACTCCACCTACCATTCTTAACTTAAGCTTCGCTATTACTAGAATGTGGTCAGTCTCCACGTCCGCTCCTCGAAACGATCTTACATCTTATATGTATAATTTTTTGTCTTCTTTTGTCTATGAGGATGTGGTCTATCTGGTTCCTCTCGTTGCTGTCGCTGGGATTAACCATGTTACTTTATGCTGCGTTTTGTGTTGGTATTTTGTGCTAACTATGTACATTTCCAGTGCTAAATTTCCCAGTCTTGTTCCATTGTTGTTTGTGTCGTTATGAAAGGTTTCTCTTCCAGCTACTTCTCTTCAGTATTCTTCCTTTCCCATCTTTGCATTGAAGTCTTCCATAAGGAGGATTATATATATATATATATATATATATATATATATATATATATATATATATATATATATATATATATATATATATAGTTTTAATTGTATCGAATATAACCTAAAAAAACGAATTTCAACTGGAAACTATTTATTATTATATATTTTATTTATATCTTCGCCTATATTTGAATGGATATATATATATATATATATATATATATATATATATATATATATATATATATATATATATATATATATATATATGTGTGTTCGAGAATTTCTAATTTATGGACAAATGTCAAAAATTATACAGTAAAAATGGACAAAAACTGGCCAACACTGAGTGGTGAAACGTCGTGACTCTTCACAGAATGAACGGATTGACACCCGGAATGATTTGGGATTATATATATATATATATATATATATATATATATATATATATATATATATATATATATATATATATATATATATATATATATATATATGGTTGGCTATACATATTGCAAATAGCTGTATCGACACTTAAACCGAAGTAAATAACATATGTAATCTTTAGTTGCGACCAGTTCTAAATCCCTTATCAGTGCCATGAAACAAAGCCCATTAATATCAATTACATTGAAAACATAATCTACGCCATTTAGTTCATAATTCTTTTGTTAATAAACGATTGAGGCACTCGAATAAACTGACCCTCATCGTGTTAATCTTATGTCAATATGCGTAACCGAACACATGTTCGAAAAATTAAAACGAGAATCAAATGTAAACATATTGAAAGGTCCCGTTCCTCGGGGTCTCGACAATCTTGACATGATTCATAACAATCCGGCTCTACCAATTACGAAGCCACTCTCTGGACTTATTTTCGTATTTTGTTTATGCCGTTATTTTTACTCTTTGGAATGTTGGGTCTTATCGCATTCTTTTTCTTGCGTTTCCTGATTAATGTTCGTTTTAAATCGAGGCCTGATTGGTTTGTTACGACTGCGTGTCTGCTTCAACAGCAGTGTTGTTTTTATAATTTTAGATATTAAAGTTAGTTTCCGCCGCTTTTATATTCCAGATGTGCTGGTTAATAATTCTTATCTTAAACAATAATAGTTTTTCCTTAAACAAAAATACATTTAATTTGGGAAAAGGGCAAATTTTTTGCCCTTGGTTTATTCAAAGAATGCGCCATCGGTAACTACACATTTTTCTTTCTCATTTCTCTAGCAGTTTGTGGATACCCTCCCAGAAAAACCGTACATGTTTTGAGGTGGTCCAATCATGAAGCTATTTTTTGATATCTCCGTAATTGTTGAAGTGTGTCGTAGGAAGTGAGTCAGACATCGATGAAAACAAATGACAGTCGGAAGGCGCCAAGTCTGGAGAGTACGCCAAATCTGGTGAGTAATGGCAAGAGTTTCCAGCCAAGTGCATGTGATTGAGCGTTGTCATGTCGCAAAATCACTTTTCTCATGATACATGGGACCCTTCTCGAATACTCGAGTACTTGTTTTCAGCGGCATCTATCTAAAAAAATGAGAATTACTAACCGCCACACGTAGTAGATGTCTCTGAAACTGGTTTGTGAAAAGTAATTCCAACAACTCAAAAAGGATTATTCTAAAATGGAAGACGAAGAAAATATTGGATAACCAAAAAAACTGTGAGAACTGGTAGAACGACTGAAACTGTTAAATAATATGACAGTTTCTAAATGTTTACAAGTCAAGAGAAAGGTCTATATGGTACTTCCATATAGACTTAAACATAGGCATGAACACAAATAGTAGGTCCTCCACTCAATTCTCAGCCTTTTTGGCCATCTTTTACAATTATTCATGAAAAAATTAATCTTCGATATAATCCACATCATTTTCTATACGGTTTCGCCATCTTTCAGGCATCTGCCGAATCCCAAGTGCCGATCATTTCCGAAGTCTTTTTTGCTGTATGTGGTTGTGCGTTGGTCTGAAGCAAACTAGCTTACCTTGTTCCCTTGCAAGAACCTTTTTTTCCTCCTGATTATCACCAACACGAATCAGTTGCTACTGATAATGGCCAGCAGGGCTCGTTTGATCAGATTGGTGGAATTATAGGAAGAGAGAAATATTAAATTTTGCCAGATTTGAGCTACATACATAAACTACTGAGCTGTGAATAAAAAAATACAAAATTAATTTAATAAAATCTATTTTTCGTAACTTTCTAGGTTCATAAAATAAAATACTTTATTGTAACATTTGTACATTTGTGTAAAATTTAAAATAATCACATCCTGATTTATCATTGTCATGGCTCATATTCTACTCCGAATTTGATTCGACGAATAAAAAACCTACTCACTGGAGAAAGTTAAATGCCACCTGTAGAGAAATTTGAATTAAAGAAAAAAAAATATCATATTTAGAAAAATACCACCACCATGCAAATGTAGAAAGCCTTTACAATAGCCGATAAACATATATCATCGTCATTATTAACAGGAATTTAATACGTGCACTTTTTGTTGATAATGAAAATACAGTAACGTTAATTTCAATAACGCATTGTATTTTTTAATGTATTTACATTTAACCATAACGTATCGGCCTAAATTATGAATGGCATTGCTATAACCGGAACTAATAGTTATTCATAACGTCATTTTGAAGAGTTCAATAAACCAAATCGTTAAAATATTTTAAATAAAATATTAGATGTAAAAATTAATTGAACTTTATGATTCGTACTTAATGGATCGATTGCAAATTTAAATTGTTTCTCGGCATTTTGTAATATAATAGGTATTTCGGGTAATAATATCGATTTTTTGCAAAATTTAAGAGTTTATCTCCATAACAAAATAAATTACCTTAATAATCCCATCTTTCTATCAAGTTTTTTGAAGCCAACCATGTAAGACCGAGCTGCATTGATCGAAATAAGTGGTAGTCCGAAGTGGATAAGTCTGATGAATACGGCGGGTAGGGTATGATATCCTGTTTAATGTTTTCCAAGTAGTTTTTTACATATTTTGCAACATGGAGCGGATCATTATGTTCGTTATGTTCGGTTCTCAATACAATTCAATACTCCGTTCTCATATGGAATCAATTTTCCTTCCTTCAGGATCGTTCCCAATGAGTGTAGATGTTCGGAAATGGTGCTTTGGGCAACATTCAATGTTTCTGCCAATTGTTTTAACGTATCAGTTGAGTTTTCATCCAATAATGCAAACATTTTTCGGCTGTCCTGGGCGATCCATGTCTTTTATATCAAATTCACCACTTTTAAAACATTTAAATCATCGTTCACGAGTTTTTTTGGGTTAGTGCATGTTTGCCATAAGCTTCAACCAACAATCGACAACTTTCAGCAGCCATTTTCTTAAAATGAAAGAAGATGATTAAACTTCTCCGTAAAACATCTTTTTCTGGTATATAATTCGACATATTCAAAGCTATGAAAAAAACAAAATTTTACAAATGGTTATTCGCCTTTCAATGCCTCTTTCCTTCAACTCGTATGGAATTAATTTTCCTTCCTTCTGGATCGTTCCGAATGCGTGAAGACGTTCGGAAATGGTGCACTGGGCAACATTCAATGCTTCTGCCAATTGTTTTAACGTATCAGTTGAGTTTTCATCCAATAATGCAAACATTTTTCGACTGTCCGGGACGATCCTTGTCTTTTATATCAATATCACCACTTTTAAAACATTTAAATCATCGTTCACGAGTTTTTTTTAGTGTTAGTGCATGTTTGCCATAAGCTTCAACTAACAATCTACAACTTTCAGCAGCCATTTTCTTAAAATGAAAGAAGGTGATTAAACTTCTCCGCAAAACATCTTTTTCTGGTAAATAATTCGACATATTCAAAGCTATGAAAAACTAGGCTTTTTACCCAAAGACAATTAATAACGAATTGGTTTTTGATGGCGTATGTTTACTGTCAAAAAAACCATAGACGGCATTAGTCTATAACAACAAATGTATTAGTAATACCATCTCTAAGCAAAATCGACATTAGTAACCGAAACACCTATTTATAAAATATTAGTGAACGCGGTGGCTCTCGATAATTACCATTATAAATACAATAATACAAAAATTTTGAATAATAAAAAATTGAATACAAATTCCATTCTGTCAATTGAATACTGGAAATTGATTGTTCAAAAAGTCTGAGTATTTTTGGTGTAAGTTGGTATCCATGTGCCTAATTATCAAATTTTATATTTTCAACGAAATTTATGGTGTTAAATGTTGAAAATTTTACAAAAAGCCAGCCTTATCGAAAACACTAATATAGAAGTGACAAAATCTATTCAAAGAATTTCGGGAAATGTATGAACTCTAACCTGGTTCAGAAAACTTTGAACGTGTTCAACTAACGAAAATCGTGATTCCAGCTTAACAGACATGGATGTTTAAAAAAAGCTCAAAATCGCTCAAAAATCAAATCAAAGTCATGTTGTTGCTTTCTTTAACGATCGTTATGTTTTCGAATCTAAATTCCTTCCGGAGAAACAGTTTAGAATATTGTTCTAAACAAGAAAAACAGAACTTACAGGCGGATACACATAACACATATAAATTATTGAGCTGCACACAAAAAATACAAAATTAATTCAATAACATATAGTTTTCATAACTTTTTAGTTTTATAAAATAAAATATTTTTTCATAACCCATTTTTGTAGTTCTCCAGTATATATTAGTAACATTTAAAATCATCACATCCTGATTTTGTCATAGTCATGCCTTATGTTCTACTCCGAATTTGATTCGGCAAATAAAAACCCTGACTCACTGGAGAAAGTTAAGTGCCACCTGTAGAGAAATTTGAATTAAAGAAGAAAGAATTGCATATTTAGATATATACCACCACCATACAAATGTAGAAAGCCTTTACAATAGCCAATAAACATATATTTTCGTCATTATTTAGTTTAGTTGGAATTTTAAAAATGCAACACAAAATCGTTCAAAATAAAGTCATGTTGTTGCTTCTTTTGACTATCGTTATGTTGCCCATCTAAATTCCTTCCAGAGAAACCAACAGTGAGCACTCTAAACTAGAAAAACAGAACTTACAGGCAATGGATACGAAATACCTTACAATGGTAGGAGGAGTTACGAAGGAGGATAAAATCAGTAATTAGAAAGTATGGGAAAATCTAAACGAAGAAAGCTTAGAAAAACACGCAAAACAACGACAAACTAACATGGTAGGAAATGGTAGGAAATAGGTACCAGCTAAGCGGATATGGGAAGTAAAAATAACAATCAAAGATTCCAAGGACGCCCAAAAAAGAAACTTGAATCAAGGCTGTGGGAAGAATCCTACAGAAAAAAGGAAAAACATGGTAAGAGATGGCAAATATAGCGATAATTGATAAAACTGGAACAAATTTATAAAATGTCAAAATATAATTGTAAATATGTAGTATAGTTGTATATATATATATATATATATATATATATATATATATATATATATATATATATATATATATATATATATATATATATATATATATATATTGTTTATATGTTTAAATGTCATATTTTATATAAAAAGATTTGAAAAATTAGTTATTCAACAAGATATAGCTGATCAAGAGAGATCAAGTTTAAGTTGATCATAGAAAGTGTGGAAGACTATACGACAAAAACACTTTGATCTCTATCATTTTCAATGGTTACAAGCGTTACCCGAAGATTATCCTAGAAAAGTTGAATTTTGCCATCACCTGTTAAAATAAATAACTCAACTTTGAGAACACCCTGTATATATATGGATGTTACTTTATGATTTCACTTTTAAAATTTCTTAATTGTTTCATTTTAACCCAATTCATTCTGTTTTTTTGTTTCGAATCCGTTATCTATGATTCATTTGCGTATAGTATTGTTCCTATTGTTGCCGAATTATATCCATATCAATTTAATTTATTTTCTTTTATGCGATAATGCTATGTAATAATCTAGTATGGAAATAAAGAAGTTGAATGAGAACAGGAAAATACACAACCTATCCAATAGAAAAGATGATTGATTTACACACATTACGAGAGTCGTTCGGAAAGTCCTCAGCATGACAAAGAAAACTTTTTAAACTTGTTAATACCTTCAGGATAAGGCGGTTTATTCGATTCTACAAAATATGGTTGGACAAACTTTAATCTTATCATTTCATTAAATTCTGTTCAGCAAGCCATTTCTTCCAGCTTGAAAAGAGTAAACCATAGAATCTTACATTAACAATCCTAGATACGTGTGCGCATGCGCATTATCGAGATGAATACACTTTCTCTTTGATCAAATGACCCTTCAGTTGATGTAGTATATAAAGCTTAATACTTCCAAAGAATGATCCTGTTATTTGTCAAGTAATCTATAAGCGTTACACGACGAAAAACTAACCATTGTCTTTCCTGCAAATGAAATCGTTTTTGCTTTTTTTGATTTACATTCACCTGCTCTTTCCCACTCTTTGGGCTGTTGAAATGAATTGTTTAAAGGAATGTGTCTTAGGTCAACTGTGAACACACCCAGTGGAACATCCCCAGAAAAGCTTTTTCATACCCAAAATATCGTGTAAAATGTAGAAAGCAGAATCTAATAATCTTTCTGTATAAAATGGTGCTAGGCATGGGTGGGGCGCAGATCCTTCTCGCATGTTTAGGCAATACTATAGTTTTAAATTTTATAGTTCTCGATTTAATTATGTATATATAACATATAACATTTACAGCCATCCTTGAAAATGAATTTATTGACGCCACAAAAATATGTTTTGAATCCACATATTTTAAATATGATAAACAATTTTACTGCCAAATTTACGGTGTAGCAACAGGCTCTCCAATATCAGCCACTATTGCTAATCTAGTTATGGAATATGTTGAAACAAAAATTATTAATACTTTTTAAGCCTTATTTTTATAAAAGATTTATAGATGATTGTATACTATGCATACCTAAAAATAAAATACAATACACCTTAAACAAATTGAATACATTCCAGGAAGAATAAAAAATTAAACAATACATTTTTTGGATATTAATATTACGTATGATGAGGATGGCAACATCAAAACAAATTGGTATACAAAACCTTTATGGTCTGGAAGATATCTCAATTTTAATTCTTATACGTCAAATGAATATAAAAAAAGTATTATTAATTTTTTAATTTATAGAGCTGTTATATTAATTGATCCAAAAAAATAGACCATAACATATAAATAAATAAAAAAAAAACACCAGAAAATAATAACTATACAAAAAATCTACGAACCAGTTATTAAAAACAAAATACACAGAATATATAACAATAATAGCATAACAAATAAACCTAAAAATGAAAACTACATACCATTATCATATATACCAGAAATAAATAATTAAAAAAAAATCTTAAGCCATATAACATAAACATAGCAAAAATACCCAATAACAACACTAAACAAATATTTATAAAATTAAAACCACAAACACCCAAAATGGAATAAACAAATTTAATTTACAAAATGGATTGCTTAAATTGCCCAAGCTCATATATGCCAAGCATATATATGCAAATATGCTTTCAAAACATGCCTTAGATAATGAACACAACTTTAATTTTAATAACATAAAAATTTTAGAATTTGAAAAACATTTTGAAATGGTTTATATAAAAAAAGCAAAACAATTAATTTCAGAAACGATACAGATAATTTAAGTTATGTATATAATGACATTATTAAATAATAAATATTCATTAATATTTTTTAATAATCTAATACAAGTGAAAAATTGAAAATTGTTAGGTCATAATAAAAAAACAAAAAATATAAAGGTGGCGAATTTGTAAAATATGTCAAATTGAATGTGTGTCAACTGACGGTTTGAAAAAATATCATATTTCATTCAAAAAAATTTAGAAAATTTATTTTTAAATAAGATATAGTTGGTAAGTTTTTGAATGTGAATTTATATTGTTTGTGAAAGCGATATATACTGTAGAGTGAAGAGAAACACCCAAAATGGAACAAATAAATTTAATTTACAAAATGGATTGCTAAAATTGTCCAAGCTCATATATTGGCCAAACTAAATAATATTTAAAAAACAGAATAAATGAACATAAAAAAGCATTAGAAACCTAGAACCAAACGTAACTGCCCTTTCAAAGATGCCATAGATAATGAACACAACTTTAATTGTAACGACATAAAAATTCTAGATTTTGAAAAGCAATATAAATAAAGAAATATAAATGAAATGATTTATATAAAAAAAACAAATAATATCCTTAAATTTTAGAAGTGATACAAATAATTTAAGTTGTATATATAATAACATTATTAAATAATAAATTTTCAGATATTTTTTATTTTTGCATCTAACACCATTACACATAACAAATCCAAAACTGTTAGATTATAATAAGAAACAACAATTTAAAGGTAAAAAATTATTAAATATATCAAAGTCAGATAGATATTTGTCAATTAAAAATAAAAAAAAAACACTTTAGTTAAAAAATATAGGAAATTAATTGTTTAATTAGATATTGGTAGGTTTTTAGATGTAAATTTGTATTTTCTATAAAAATAAGGTATATTGTAGAATTATTCTGAAGATGGTTTATTATGAAACCGAAACGTTAACAAAGTAATAAAAAAATTATAATCTATTAACTGACCGAAAATCCCAATATTTAAAAAAATAATAATAATATTAAACGGTCACGAAAATATATGTAATAAAAAATTTTTCGGCATTAATTGAATATGATTATTCCTATCCTACAAAATTGACGATCCTGTAAGGCTTTTTTTATTGTTACTACCCTCGGTTGTGTTGCTACATGTAGATTATTTGCGAATACACAGGAATATTCCATCTTATAAATTTGGCACGTTAATTTGTTATCCCTACATGAATTAAATAATATAAATAAAAGTTATAAAAACAAATGCAAAAAACAAAAAGAACCCTAATTTTGATCCTCCATATATATGAGAATAACGTAAACAGCGCCGAAAGCTTAAATAACAATTAAAAGCAAGTATATTTGCAAACCAACAGTCAAAGATATAGGTTAAACCTATAGAACAATGACTAAAGATCGATAAATTGTTTTATTTGCCCGAAACTCCGATTCTTTCGGAACGTCTGTTCAGAAACAGGGCGAAAGAATATTTCGGTATTAAGTAACCGAATTGCCCCGAGCCGAACCGATTGGCCTTCGGTACATTTTGTGAGGTCACAGATTGCTCCGATTGTTTTCGGGAATTGTCGGCGTATCATCGGTACTAAGTTTAAAAATTTATTTTCAATTTGATATAACTTTTTAATTATAAGGAAAATATAAAAATAAAAATAGTTTTGTTGCATTTATGCTTTGCATTTATTACAAAAAAAAAATTGTTCAAAAGCCCAATTGAAAGAAATTGAAAAAAATCTTGAATCTATTGATCACAGTGTAATATTTATTCTGAAAAAAAAACGCTGTCTGTTGCTTATCGTTATTGTTATTGATTTTCTGCGGTTATAACGACCCAAGATCCAATAATCACAAAAAAAATTGCACAATAACGAAGATGTAACAAAATAACGGTAAAGACAGAAACACAAAACACGTTGCTGTAAATCATGTCAAGATCGACCGTCTTTAACGGTGATTTTTAATATGTGTACCCATTCTCGATAATGTATCGAAAAATGAAGAACTTTTTCTTGGTAAGCACCAACTGAAGCGAACATCGAAATTCGAGGAATCGTGATGGAGGATCTTGTCCAGTATCGTAAAAAAATAAAACATTTCATGAATAAAAAAAACAGTACCGTTAAAATCTAACCATGTCAAATATGATTATATTGTCTTTTTTTTTGTTTTAATCCGAAACCGAAAAGTTACTAAAAATAGTTCTAGTTTATTACTTATAACCTTCAATTTTAGCAGCATATTGGATTGCAAGATAGCAGAACTTGCCTTGGATAGCAGAACATGTCAGCGTTGGTTTAAAATAATATAAACTATGATTTCAATCTCCTAAATTCAATTTTCAAACTTGTTTAGTTTCATTAGGATCTGTTGTGAACGCCGGGGCAACCATCTTTACTCACTCCAAAAACAGGTCTTCATCCTAAACAAGTGTTACTGTCAGAAAGGTGGGATTCTTCAGGAATTATTCACTGATGAAATCATAAATGCTGAATATTGATGTGCTCAGCTTGATAAATTAAACATTAGCTTAACTCAAAAACGTCTAAGAGTGATTAATCCAAAGGGTGTTATTCTGTAGCATAACAATGCAAAACCCCAAGAAAAAATTATAGAGTTTGACTTGGAAGTACTTCCTCACCCACCATATTCTTCTGATGCTGCACCGTCAGGTTAGCATATTTTTACTTCTACGCGACATTTTCTACGTGTTAAAAAATGTCCTACTGCTACAGCTGCACTCAAAGAATATTTTACTTCGATATAACTGTCACTTTATAAAAAGAGAATAGAAAGTTTGTCATAGAAATGAGCGAAAATTTTCAAGTACGATGGAGATTAGATCATAAAACTGTATGAAGAAGTATAAAATTTTGTACAGTATAAAAAAGCTACAGTACTTGCGGGCAACATCAATATTTAGTAACTGAACCAGGGCTGTTCTATGACTACGAGGTTCAAGATTTAACAGGTTTTTCAATAAGATTTTTTACAGCTGATTTAGCAGGTATTTAACAGCTGTATTTTATTTTCGTATTTACATTTCAGCAACATAATAATCACCATCTTTAAAAATGACTTCCTACAGTATAAAATAATGTAAACAATGTATTCAAGTGTACAGTAAGGAAACCAACTGGATTTGAAAACAAAATTCCCATTAGCGACGAGGCAAAATTTCATTTAAAAACGTATGTAAGAAAATATAACTAATGGAATAATATAATCAAAAGATACTGGACTTTTTGGTAGATAAATATGACAAAATGTAAGTCCGGAAAAACTTCCTTTCTTAAATAACACTAAATTGCTTCAAAATTAGCGGGAGAAAGTTCAACCCGGAAAACTGACGAGACGAGCCGAGGGACACCGACAGAAAAATAAAATAAAATAGATACCTTACAAATTACGCTGTAATATATATCGAATAGTGGTTAATCAACAGTCAACTACACGATATTTGAGTGAAAAGCGAGCGATAGCCTGCCTGCCCTGAATTAGCCAACACAAAAGGCAATGTGATCCATCGAGACAATGCTATACCACACGTGTTTTTGACCACCTGACATAAACTTTTACAACTTCATTGGAATGTTTTGATCCATCCACTTTACTCTCCTAACCTTGCACCCTCCGACTATTATTTATTTGGTTCGCTTCAAAACAGCTTAGACAGCAAAAATTTTACTTCCTTATAATACTTGAAAAATCACCTGTAACAGCTCTTCAGTCAGAAACCTCAGAACTTATATGCTAACTATCGTAGAGATGGAGAAAAGTCGTCGAACTTTTATACATTAAAACGGCAGAAATTGTCCACGCTGTTCTACTGAAGCAGTGATACTACTCAACGTGGTGATGAGTGTGACTGAGGTGGTGGGTGATGACTAGTACTGAGTGGTGATGAGTCGGTAATGATGGTACTGAGTGGTACTACTCAACGCTATTTTCCTAAATGGCAACTATTCCCAATGTCAAAAAGAAAAAATCTGTACCTGTTAAAACAAAGTTCTTATCTAAAAAACGTCTACTACAACATCGAATTGTATACAATAAAACGATTATATCCAGAAGCTACTGGTTTTAGAAGTTTATTTACTAAATAAACGCACAAAAAAACAATAAATGGACGTAAAACGACTTTAAATAAATGTTATTTTTACTATAAACAAATCAGTTAAAACCACATTCCAGATTTGTTTATCCGATTTTAACTTAAAAAAAAATAAACCGTAACGGAAGAAGTTCTTACTGGTACTAATCGACAGGAAATTCTAAATGACAGTATGATAAAAGGTATTATCTCACAGACAAATTTATAACAAAATTTTACGTATTTGACTTAGGTAAAGAACCTATTAATATAAGTCTGGTTTTCAACCTTATCTTAATTTTGAGGAAGCATTGTTAAAATCAGATCAGTACCATATTGTTATCTGCAGACATTTAGATAAATATCTTCCAATATTTGTTTTGGATATAGCCAAACTGTCCCAGTAATTCCAAAGTTTTGAGCTTGTCTAGCCTAGAAAAAATCCGTTTCATTTGGGAGAAAGGTAAAAAATTGTTTATTTAAAGTATACGCCAACGTTGGCTGTCCATTTTCCCCAATGCTTTGGTAATTTGTGGATACCCTCCCAGAAAAACCGTACATATTTTGAGGTGGTACAGTCATCAAACTAATTTTTGAATATTTCCGTAATTGTTGAAGTGTTTCGTGAAAAGTGTTCGCGATATCGATGAAAACAAGTGGTGGTCGAAAAGGGCCAAGTCTGGTGAGTATGACTGGGCTGTCGATTGCGAACTACCGGTAGTTCGCGTGAACAATTTCGGTAGCTTGGTATACCAATTTAGGTATCTTGTACGTCAAAAATGTGCAGCATTATTGCATTAAATAAGTTTAAATAGCCCTCTCTATTTGAATATTATTAAAATAGCTCAACACATAGAAATGATTGGTCACCAGACTGTGAACCAACCCTTGTTTCCAGCGACATCTCTCCAAAAAAATAAAAATTATTAACCGTCACGTCTGGTATTTACTAATCTATACCAATAAAATTTAGACATAACCAAACTTAGATTTCACCATTCATATATACAGGATGAGTCATCAAAATCCGGACAATTTTCAGTTTGAATTTCTCGCTGCGTTGTAACGGGTGGAGCAAGTATATTCCTACTATTTTAAATATTTACAACTTTAAATAAGAACAGAAGACAATTTTTTTGAAGTGAAAACTTCTTTAGCCGCCTTGAGCGAGTTTCGGTAGGGGCAAACCTTATAGGTTCGCGTCACCAACATGTGACGTGACGTGTTGCGCCGGACTGGCGACGCCAACTGTGTTTTAAATGTGTTTTAATAAATTGTGTTTTAGATAATTATTATTTTAATTGTTTAATTGTAGAATCACTATGCAGTACAAGAGTGAGTAATTAATATGCTAATATTTTTATGTAGAAAAGTGAATAACAAAAACAAAGCATTTATTTTCGAATATTTCCAATATTTACTTCCATTTTTAAAAGTAAATACTGAATATTTCCAATATTCAATATTTACGTTGAAAAATTTGATATTATTTATTTTTCTAATATTTAATCTCTGCAATACATCGAGCAATGAATATTTCATAGTGGCTTAGGGGTTATCTTACTAGCGTGATAAAACAGATTTCTAGTTGTTCGATAGTATTTTGATGATTGGACTTTAAAATTAAGAATTCTATAAAATTTTATAATAAATTTAATTTCTCAAAATTATTGTTTATTGGTTTAAATTGTCAGAAATAAAATACGTTTTTTGTTATTTTTTGCAAAATGATTATTTATAAACTTTACAAAAAAAGTATTGTAATATAATTAGTTTTTTCTAAATGTCAATTTTCTATATTTGTTTAGATCCTCGATTCTACGTGAAAAAAAATTACACATTTAAAAAATAATTAATTTAAAAATTAAAAAAAAACACAGTTATTCCAAAGTTCCAAGTTTTTCACTTCTGTCGACAGTCCACATGACTGCCTACCTTTTTTTCTGTGGTATGCCTTTAAGTTTTGTGTTAATTAATTTTTGAAAATTATGTCAATCAAGTGTAAGTCATTAGCAGCAATGCATCTTTCTAACATTTATAATACGTTTTCATAACTTTTGTTAAGTAAAAAAAAACGTCGGTAACTTATTTGCCAAAGAACTTTCAGCCAAGTGACAGTAAGACTTGTTTGTTTAAAAATACTTTGATACTTGTTTGTTTTAAAAGCTAATTGGTAAATAAACACATATTATTCTAAAAATACAATATATATCATTAGTTTTAGATCCGCGTATAAAGAAATTTTCAGCCGGGAATACAAAAAGTTTGATAATTTTTTATCCGCCAATACTGAAAACGTGAATAACGGAACCGTGAATAGAGAGCTTTGACTATAGTATTAAACGAATTTCCACTTTTCTACATTTTATTTGACACGTTTCGTTAACACTGTAGGTTCGTGAGAATAATATTGAGAACAAATTTGCACGGGTCCTATTAAAATGTAAAGTTTATCGACATTCAGCCTATTCTCCAGACCTGGCGCCATCGGATTACCACCTGTTCCGACCTATGCAATACACTCTTGTTGACACACATTTTTCTGTTTACAAAAATGTTCGGATATGGGTCAACAGCGTCTCAAGATAAATCAATCAGACACCACGAATTTTCTTGAAAATTATATAAATCGACTATTTTTCAATTAATGTTGTAATCTGAGCAAAGTCCATGTTAAAATCTGTTCATCTTATAATAGTTTCCAAGGCATAGACGAAAACCCTTTTATTATTGCAACTCTGAATAGTGTTTTTATTTAACTGACCTACAAAATTTATTCCCGGGTTCAAAAATGAAGTAATAGAATTAGGTGACAAATGACTTATTAAAAATAAAATTAATTTCATAATGAACAAGAAATTTTAGCTGTTTTCGGTTAATTTGGATTAGATCAATTCTTCAATTGGAACCTTCGGTATCAAATTTGCACTTCAATTAATTTAAATTAGAATCAGTATTTCTATTTGAACCTTCAGGGTCAAATTTGCGACCAAAAAACGGAAGCGAAGGATAATTTTAATCACTTTCGGAGGGTGTGGCTAAAATATATGGATGATGCTTTTAAAATTTTCGATTCAAAAAATGAAAACTTAGAAGATTTGAAAAGAGAGATGACGTCACCAACCGGCCGCTCAGGTAATGCAGTTTTAGGCATAGCACCGTGTACCTTGGAGCATGTATTTGTCGTCGAGCAGTTTTTGAGAAACAGTGATTTTGTGGTAACCATGCAATGTCTTTTGCGTCGACAGTTCAACGTTGAACGTCGAGGGTCAATTCCAGATCGAAACACGATACTCCGATGGATTGAAACATGTGGAACTACCGGATCTGTCATGAAGAGGAAACCACCTAGCCTTCCCCGTGGCATTCGGACACCAGACAATGTTGAAACAATGAGAATGGCGGGAGGTTTTTTCTAGTCCTCAGCATTGCACAAGGCGCCAAGCTTCAGCTCCGGGCAACGGCAACCATACAATCGCAAGAGTACCAGAAGAAATCTTTTTGAGAGTGATGCGCAACGTTCAAGAGAGATTGCAGATGTGTGACCGCGAAGAATGGCGACACTTGACTAACATTTTTTTCCACCCTTAATTTTAAAGGGCATTATTATTACTTCATTTAGCTGTAACAGTGGCGGCTCGAGGGTTTTTAAACTGGGAGGGCGTAGAAGAAAATAGTGCTGCTGAAGATTTTTGTTGCTTTCCCCTTATTTATTTTTACTTTTTGCGCTATTTTAACCTTATACAAGTGGTGAACCAGGAAAACATCAAAATGTTGTATTGTTACTACTTACAAGGACAATGGAGGATGGGCTGTTGCTTATTGCGCAGATAAAGGAATAAATAAGTAGGCACTTACCGTTTCCCGAAGAGTAAACCATTCAAACAGTAACTGCAAATCAATAGAGAAAATTCGAAAAAGTTCATAAGAAGTTCGAAAAGTTTAAAAAATATCAAAGTTTTTCAATAACTTTTTCCGGAATTAATTCAACCATATCACTCTCAATATTTAACTCCCATTGAATGTCTTAAATATGTTTTAATCCAGTTCAAAGTCGAGAAGCACCTTTCGGCTTGGGATGTGGTCATCGGTATAGTCACTGGTATTCCCAATGCCTTAGTGATTTCTTTAAAAGCTGTATCCAGTCCCATATTCAAAATAAAATTTAATGTCTTTAAACAGCTTTTAATCTCGGGCTTTGAATAAAAAATGTCCAATTCAGTCTTTCACATATAGTTTACTGTCAAATTTTCGCGTAAAACTTACCCTATTTGTATATTCTTTTTGAACATGACTTGACTTGTTAGTTTTGAATTCAACTTTCCACTCCAAACTTAAATTAGTCATTATTAACTGTTTTAAATCAGACATATTTTTGTTTACAATTAAAAGTTGATTATTTTTATTTGAAAAGTATTACTACTCAGTGTGTATACATGTTGCAAATCCCAAATCAAAACAAGTATACAGGGGGCGAACGAAATACGCGAAGCGAGACATACCAAACGCTCCGAACCCGTCAAATCAGCGTTTAAAACTAATTACCGATGCGCTTGGTCGCAGGGAATCTACGTCCAAATCGTTGGTGCTTTAGAAAACAGTTAAACCCCCGAATTCGGGCAACCAACAAAACATATAACGCCAACGACGAGAAATGATGATATGGCATACGGTCGCTGAAGGTAAATGTCCCACCAGCGATGTAAAAATTGTGACGAGAGGATGGAATTTTTATTCGCAATATTTGGTGTAATGGGTCGACAGACGTTCTTCTACATTTGGAGATTTTAATTTTTAATAATATCTTAAAATAAGTTAAACGAAAGAAACTGAACGGAAATAAAATATGATGTTTTGTTCTAAAAAATTGTTTACTGTGATAAATACAGGAGGGGCGGCGCCCCAGCTCCCTCTCTCTCGAGCCGCAGAGATGTAATTACAAAAAAAATATTTTGTAAAGAAACAATGTGATGCTTAGGTGAAAAAAACATGCGTTTCCTCTGCGCCACCCTGTATTTTCTAATATACAGTATGTCGAAAAAATAACGGAACCTTATAAATTTAAAGAAAATTACTCGCGTCATTTATTGAAACAATATATATTCTAAAACTATGTATCTCCTCTATAAAATGAGACCCGCCATCATTAGAATCGATCGACCGATTGTCAACTTATAGCACTGTAGAGCTACGAAGAGCTAATATTAAATTTGGTTTCAAGCTGGATAAAACTTTTACCGAAACATTTGACTCGATGAACAAAGAGCGCCGGGAGTTGGTTTTTTGTTGCACGTTAATGCACCATCACACAGGAACGTCACTGTTCTAAATTTTTGGCGAAAAAACAAGTATGTGTACTTCAACATCCTCTGTATTTGCCTGATTTATCTCCATGCGACTATTTACTTTACCCAAACTACAACTGGCTATGAAAAGAACGTTTTATGACTGTCAAGTCCAAAAAGTCGTATCAGTAAAAGGTAAAAGTACCCAGAAGTGTATTGATGTAGAAGGGATGTATTCTGATTAAAAAGAAATAATTTTGACAAAATAACCAAATGTTTCTTTTTATTTAAAAAGAACATTATTTTCCGACATATTATACATAACGAAAATTTAGACGCAAGTCTTAGCTCTTTTTTATATAGTTTTGATTATAAACTGGAAACTTTATTTTATATTCTAGAAAGTAGAACAAAAGTTAAATAAAATATTGCAAAGTCCATGCCCGTTCTTTCACAATTATATTTTTTTTCTTTGGTTTATAAATTTTCTTATGGGTGCAGGTTATTTTATCGTGACTTATTCATATTTTTTATCGGAGCAATTCTTATCCAATACCGTTATTACAATTTGCCATTTCGTATAGCCTGTTTACCTGTTTTCAATTTTGGTAAAAGAGCAGAACAGATTAGGTCAGAGCGCTTTGCTTTGCGACTTTGCGTTATCTAATGATGAAGTCGTGTAATCTCGAACTGTTACGTCCGAATCGGTCTAGTAATCATCAAAATTGATCGTAACCTAAAACAGACTACTTGATAATTTACTGAATATAATTCACAGCCCGTTTCGTCGACTAGAAAAAAACATATTAGAATCAGAATTGCTTCGTGCCTTATAGTTATTTTAAAGCGCCATCTGTTAGCCTCAAAAGGAGGTATAATACAGGTGAATATAAACAGAAAAATCAATAATAGATGTCGCTCGAAAAACAACATTTGATTTATTCAGTATTTGTAAGAAGTGAATTCAGCAATTTCGTTGACATTCGCTTCATTGTTACTGTCAAGTGTTGTCATGTTAACATGTTATTTAATTTAAGTTCGAACGTACTAAAAAAATCATTGTCGCGAGGTCGCGAAATCACGAACGAAAGTAAGCACCGAAGATGCCAAATGAGATTTTGAAAACCTAATAAATCATTCTAGGTGTCAATCTGTTCATTCTGTGAAGAGTCACGACGTTTCGCCAAAATCTCATTTGGTATTTTCAAATGTTGTCCGCTTTGACTGACGAGACCAACTGAAGTACACGGGTCGTTCCGCTCGGTCTTATTGGCGGTGTGCAATGTAAGGATAGTTTCTTGGGTATCCCGTCTTAGCTGAATGTCCACTAGTGGACGATTTTGCTGGCGCTTCGGTGGAATCTCATCCATCTTTTTCAAAGCGTTTATCCGACGGTGTTTCGACGGCTAATGTTGCATTAGTTCTTATTTACTAATCACACTTTGGATACTTTTTTCTTTCGTTTTCTTTTGAATGAAGGATATTCCCAGTTTAGACAAAAAAATAGGTAATTTTTGTAAGTACTTGGTGGCGTCGTCCGATGGTCTTCTTTCCTTTTCTTCGGTACCTTCTCGAGGCCTTTCTTGATATTCTTGAAGATGTGGATTCTTGGAAATATTGATTTAAATGATGCAGACCGCACGAAACAGTGTAAAAAAACTAAAGGATGAAAAATTGGATACATTACTGAAAACAAATCCTTATTGTAGACTGATTTAAGGAAAATACTTATGACTTCTGACGAAAAGTGGATCCTCCACTATAATCCAAAGAAGCTAAAATCGTGGGTTAATCCTGGGTAGAAATCAATCAGTACTGCAAAACCAAATATCCACTCCATAAAAGTGTATGTATATGATAAAGGATCTTTTAAATTGAGCAGTTTTTTTAATTCTTGAATAAAATAAAGAATTTGCGTTGATTTCAAAAAGCTTTTTATTGATAATTGAAGTATAGTGTATGAAGCTCCGCAGACGGCCTCTCTTTTGTTAAAATTTTGGAGGGCATTTTGGCATAACCGTGACTCTATCTCACCAACGACTAGAATAATTTCATCCTTTAGTTCAGAAATCGAATGTGAATATGTTTTATAGATCTGGTTTTTACGTAACCTCAAAGAAAATAATCCATCGGTGTTAAATCACATAATCTTGGTGGGCAATTAACATCGCCCGCAATAATTCGTACAGAAAATGTTTCTCTCAATAAAGCAATTGTTTCTTTAGCACAGTGAGTTGTAGCACCATCCAGTTGGAACTATATATCTTCCAGATCAATATTATTCAATTCAGCTTACAAAAATCCAGTTTTCATATCACGATATCGAACACCATTCACGGTTAGTGGTTCAACAGCAGCATTCTGAAAGAAATACAACCCAACACCACCTGCTGACCATAATGCATACCAACCAGTGGCTCATTTAAGACGTTAAGGTTACTCATTAATCAATCGTGGATTTTCCTCACTCCAAATGCGGCAATTTTGTTTATTAACATATCCACCGATCTCAAAATATGTCAAAATTTTTTGAGAAAAATCATTTGTTTGTTCAATGAATTTGTTGTTCAATGAATTTGTTGTTCAATTGATAAAGGCACGATGTTTTGAATGATTCAGTGGCTTAACCGGATAACCAGTGTTATTTGAACGTTATATACCTTCAGAGCTAAATATTTTCATAAAATACCGCTTGTTGTGGATTAACTACGTACAAATTGTTATGAACGTCGACTAATGGAAATTTCTGGGTCTTTAGGAACACTTTCACATACCAAATTAATATATTCTTATGAACGACCATTACGACTACATATTGCTCTTCTTTTATCTTCCACCGAACTAGTTTCTTAAAATTTTTCAACAATTTTTACGTCCGAATCGGTCCAGTAATTATCAACATTTTTACACTTCTGAAATGAGACTAAACCGAGGCAAATTCACAACGCCATCTGTGTTTTATTCAAGAATTTAAAAACCACTCAATTTGAAAGACCCGTTAGAATCAGCTGGGTGTCGTACATTATGAGCTGCTCCAATCTGGTCAAACGGTTATTGATGGCCATTATCGGTAGCAGCTGATTCGTGTTAGTAACGCTCTAAATAAAATAGGTCTTATCCTAGCACGAAAAAAGGGAAGGTATTTTGTTTCAAGATAACGCACAGCCATATACAACAAAACAGACTCTAGAAACGAGTCACTTATGTTGGATTGGGAGATTGTATAACATCAGGCGTATTCTTCAATCTTGACCCCTTCGGATTTTGATTTCTACCGATTCCTGCAACATCACCTGATTGATAGTCACTTCAAATCTCTTAAGGAAAGCGAAAAAAGCCGCAATGATTTTAACACCTTAAAAACACCAAGTTTTCGATCTGGGATCAAAAGTAGCCTGAAACGTAGTAAAAGTGCATATAAAGTGCGGGAAATAGCATCAAAAATTATATTTGTATTATTTTTTTCGTAAATAAATGTAAAAAGTACTCAAAAACGCCGAGAATTAAGTTTCGGTACCTACTGTTTCGACAATATTCATCGAATTTAAGGCAAGGCTGATTTAATATAGTTAAAGAAAACATCCTTCCAATCAGATTCACTCTATTATATAACGAACAACAACTGTACATCTAACAAAAAGTTAAACCAGGATGAAAACAACTAACGCTCATCATAAACATTATCAGACCACAAATATAGAGATGGTATCGATAATGATTACGATGATATAACCACAGATACCGTCACGCTACGCAGATTTACACAATGTAAAGGCATTCGCGATTTCGACCAATTAAATTAATGTCTATTAGTGTAAATAAAAAAAAAAGTTATTCTCACTATTGTTACCGTTCAATGGAGAGTCATCACACTGTTATTTTTATCTCACCGGCGAACAGGAACTGAATAGGACGATGATTTCACTAATCTGTGAAAAGATACGTGTTTTGCGATTGGTTCTTTTTTAGGATGATTTTTTTTCAGCGTTTTGCTTTTCAAAATCATCACACAAGGTCAATTTATTATGTAATGATTTATGTACTAGCCAAAAGTATACTCACTAAAAAATAAAAGTATTGGGATAGATTGTTTTTATATTATGTCGAAAAGTTTCTGTTGCTTCATTGGAAGAAGAGGGTTCAGGAATGGGGCAAGTTTGAAGAAGGGCGTCAAGTACCCTTGTAGACTTTAACTACAACCGATAAGAAAAAATGTCTTGACAAAATATCGTTTGATATTTTTCAAGTATTTGTTGTCTTCCAAGATAACTTCGACCTGTCGTCAAGAATGTAAAACTTTTGAAACGGGGCTACACCCCAAATAACATCCTTTCCTTCTTTGCGTTTGACTTGAATCGGCTGATTACGGCTAAAAGGCAACATTGTTAATGTGTCGCGGCAACTTATACCTTTTGGCTACAGCCAGACTTGGTACTAAAGATCTAGCTTCGCATTAAAACAAATGCCACCACGGAGCCTACGCCTTAAAGAGAAGCACCGGAATTCGGTGAGGCTCCCGTCTCTCGTGGTAACCAAGAGCTCCCTCATCATCGTTTGTCCCCTTCAATCGTTTGTCCCTCATCATCCCACCCCAACATACGGTGACAGTTGAGCAGAGACTAACGGTGGCTCCATGTGGAGTACGGAAGATCTCTGTCCTAAATATCTCTCCCCACATTTTGTTCGCTCTGGAAAATTTAAACGAAGCATAATAAATATACCATCTACATCTTTTTTCATTACACATAAAAAATTACATCGCCCCGAATGACCACTGTTCTACTTCTCGCAAACATGTGCTCTTCTCACAGCCTTTTCAAAGACTTTTCTGAGCATTTTAGGAAACGTTGCGACTATGCTGGACTCGTGCTGGATGTTGTCATTTAGGAACTTGATAGTTCAAGGGTTACTAGCATGTACTCTGTCCTTGAGATAGCCCATAGGAAAAAGTCTGGGACGATCAGATCCGGTGATCACCATTTTTCGGAATGATTCGGAAACTTGCCTTAGAAGATCCATTGTGACTCGGTCGGTATGAGCCATAGCACCCTCCTGTTGAAATCACATATTATGGCCTTCTGATAACTGCAGCAATAAAAAATAATTAGTAATTGCTCTATAGTGCTCTCCATTGACCGTCTGAGCAACACTTTCTTCATCTTCGAAAAAATTAGGTCTAATGATTCAGTTGTTGTGACGCATCAAATCGTTATGCGAGCTGAATGCATATTCTCGCCGTTCCAAAATCGACCGTTTTTTTTTATTGACGAAGCTACAAAGCTGGAAGTGTGCTTCGTCGGTCATCATCAAAGTGGAAACAAAATTATCATCATATGTGAGGTTTACAAATGCACGGCAGTATTCCAGACGAAGTATCTTCTGGATGAAAGGCTTGCATTAACTTAATCTTGTAGGGAAAGAGTTTCAAATGTGTCCTTACAATTCGCTGTAGGGAACGAGGGCAGATCTTTAATTGAGCAGAACGTCTTTTGGTCGAAGTTTGGGGTTGATCAGTGGCGGTTGGTGGGTTTTTAAATTGGGTGGATGTAGAAGAAAATAGTGCTGCTGAAGATTTTTTTGCTATTTTTGCATTATTTTTTAACTTGACTCAAATTCAACACGGACATGGGACAACCGTTAATTTTTTACTACTATTTTATAGTTCTTTAAACTATTTTAAATCAGACACCTTAATGTTTGTAATTAAAAATTGTATTAAATTGTCAAAACAAGTATTCCCGAGGCGAACGAAATACCCGACGCGAAACATATCAAACGCTCCATACCCATCAAATCAGCGTTTAAAACCAATTACCGATATGCTCGGTTGCAGGGAATCTATGACCAAATCGCATGTTTTGGAAAGTAGTTAAACCCCCAATTCTGGCAACCAACAAAACATGTAACGCCAACATCGAAATAAGATAACGGTGGCGTACGGTCGCTAGAGGTAAACGTCCGACCAACGATGTAAAAATTGTGGCGAGAGGATAGAATTTTTATCCGCATTATTTACTGTGATGGGTCGACAGACGTTCTTCAGCATTTGGAGATCTTAGTTTTTAATAATATCTTAAAATTAGTTAAAGGAAGAAAACTAAATGGAAATAAAATATGGTGTTTTGCTCTGAAAAGTTGTTTACTGTGATAAATGCTGGACAATACCCAACGCCCTCCCTCACGAGCCGCCACTGGTACAACCTTAACTTTGCTGACTATGATATTTTTTTTGGATCTAAGGATATTCGTGTTTTTTCAATTTCTTTTATTTCATCGCCTTCGCTGGTTATGATAACTCCCAAATATTCAAATTCTTTGACTGTTTTAAATTTATATGTTTATCTATATTTATTTTGTTCCGTTTTCATAATAACTTGTTCTGCACCTTCCTCGTCCTCTCCCATCTCAAGGATACATATTATTGATTAAAATTAATTAATTAATCACAGAAATCAATAAACCCATAATTTCCGTAATTTTTCCCATAATTTCCCAAAACCAACGTTTCCCAATAAACAGATATAAAAACATACGCTATATAAGTCGTTGTCAAGATAAATTTTTGTTCCACACAGTTCCAATTTCGATACGTGGTTGCGAATTGTCGGTGCCGTTACAGTGTTTGTGCTTTGGCAAATTTTGCTTTGAGAACTACTTTCTTGAACCATCAAAATTATCTTAAATCAAATTATTAGCTCTTAGGCTCTCTCGCCTAACTGATGACTGAGACTGAAAAACATTCTGAGACTCAGAAAGGTTGAAACTTTCATATTGGGATTACAACTATCAAAGTATCCGACCCTGTCGGATAAGTACCCAGTTTTGCAGACAATTGAGTTGCAAAGGCAAAACTCAAAATCTTACAAATTACGTCAAAGTTCGACGTTTACGATTGCAGTGCAAAAGTTTAACTCTTCGTCAAATGCAAAACGTGTTGTTTGTCCAGGAAGGAGTGTCAAGTTTGAGGCTTGTTTCGACTTCTGTTTGTCGTTTTCACTCAGGGAGATATCTGAGACAAGATGGTATTCATTAAGATAAATTTTCGTTCCACACAGTTCCAATTTCGATACGTGGTTGCGAATTGTCGGTGCCGATACAGTGTTTGTGCTTTAGCAAATTTTGCTTTGAGAACTACTTTCTTGAACCATCAAAATTATCTTAAATCAAATTATTAGCTCTTAGGCTCTCTCGCCTAATTGATGACTGAGACTGAAAAACATTCTGAGACTCAGAAAGGTTGAAACTTTCATATTGGGATTACAACTATCAAAGTATCCGACCCTGTCGGATAAGTACCCAGTTTTGCAGACAATTGAGTTGCAAAGGCAAAACTCAAAATCTTACAAATTACGTCAAAGTTCGACGTTTACGATTGCAGTGCAAAAGT